>MU574226.1:6671223-6763723 GCA_024362625.1 Silurus asotus | reverse complement strand
ACTCGCCCTCGTCGTTCTCCCCGAAACTACGAGGCAAGATGAGTCTCTCTCCTACCGGTGAGGACTGTCTCAAAAAATCATCCTCCTTTATCCCTAATTACTGATTAATAATTTAATAAACTTATACAATGCAGAGACAAGTATACATTTTTACTAGAAACATTTACGCTTTTGCTTTTGGCCTCAGAAACACGAGAGTGCGTGAACTGCGGAGCCACGGCTACCCCTCTGTGGAGGCGCGATGGTACGGGCCACTACCTCTGCAATGCCTGCGGGCTGTACCACAAAATGAATGGACAGAACAGGCCTCTGATCCGGCCTAGAAAGAGACTGGTATGACTTCTTGAATTCTATGGATTGTCAATTGCAATTGTGATACACCAGTCAGTGAAAAAGTATGATTCTTTCTATCTTTCTTTCTCTACTTTCTTCATTTCTTCTATCTATCTTTTCTGCTCTCCTTTGTAGGTCGTGAGTAAGAGGGCAGGGACCCAGTGTGCAAACTGCCAGACGAGCACCACCACATTGTGGAGACGTAACGCCAGCGGGGAGCCCGTGTGCAACGCCTGTGGGCTTTACTTTAAACTACACAATGTGAGAGCCTGTTTGTTTTCCGCATTTTGTTACACACGCTCTTGTCCTGTACTGTACGGTTTCAATCCATTCCAGAGGTGTTCAATAGAGTTTATAGCTCTATAGCGGAAGATCTTCCACTCCAATAAATGTAGAGCAGATCTACACAGAACTTTTGTGCACAGGTGCATTGTGACATTCAAGTAAAGAAAAAGTTTAATGCTTTATCTTTGTCCATCTTAACACCAATTGGCTTTTAAATAGAATTACAAAACAAGCATTTACCTTTGAGAATCATGATGATGTCACAGCCATGTGACTCCAATCTCAGTGGAATGAGCCAAACACAACAGTCTGTATGTGGAAGAGAGAAACTTTTCTTTCATTGTCGTTACGTTGCCCTGTGATGCAGCAGGAGCAGCAGTTTAAAAAAAAAAAGATCTGTCAGGTTTTTGCATTTTGAAGAACTAACCGCCACGTTTAACTAATCTTTACCTACATCCTGCCCAGGTGAACAGACCCCTGACTATGAAGAAGGACGGAATCCAGACACGCAACCGCAAGGTCTCGAGTAAGAGCAGGAAGGGGAGGAGGAACGCCACTATGGAGCTCGAGTCCTTTTCAGAGCCCTTGAAGCCTCCTGGTTCTGAGCAGCTGGTCGACACCTTCTCTCTGGGACCCTACGGCCACAGCGTCCACCCTATGGGCACCTCCGCTACACTCCATGCTCCGTCTCACCTTTCCTACCCGTACCACCCCGCTGCTGCCACCATCTTTTCCGGCATGGTGTGACGTAAATTTAAAAAAAAAACGAACGCTGACGGTGTACGCGATTGCAAGTCGATTGCTTACAAGAGCTTTTTTTTATATTAGCATGTTTCCTATTCATATACATAAGTGTGGATAAATGTGAGAAAAGAATGTGTGCTATTGTATTCATATAAAAACCTTTTCTTTCCTTTTCATTTCTTTATTGGCCCTTTTACGGCGCATGGTGTGAATAAATTGTACAGATGAATACACACTTTATTTCTTTCATTCGTCATGCAAATCCGTGCTCCGTACATGTGTGTGTTTGTGTTATTTTCATTTCACGTGCTTAACAAATCACTTTCAGGATTGGACACGATATAAGCAAATGCACCTGGCACGACCAGGCGTCGATTTAAATAAAACCGTGTTGCTGAACTCTGCTACACTTCACTCCAACACTTCCCCCTCCTCCCTTTGTGGTTAGGATTGTCAGTAGCGCCATTGTGTTTTACAGAAACTTTAATTGTCCGGACTGCGGATCACGAAACGGCGCGTACGCAAATCCGTCGCTTTCCATAGTGCGGAGGTGTGGGCCTGAGCGATACGTTTTACCAGATTCAAATCTGTGGCTTTACGGAAACAGCGAGCGAGAATCAAAGTCAAAAGGTCCATTTAGGGCATGAAGGGCCGTGCATGTGTTCCAGTTCAGTCAGGGTGCAACAATAAAAAGCGTGTCATGTAAATGCCACGGCAAATTCTAACCTCCAGATATGTTGAAACAAAGCCACATTTATTGCATGGGTAGTAGATTTTCATATCACACTAACCGCCTAACTGGTGACAAAATCCTCTCCTTTGCTTCATATCCAACCTTAATGCCCCGGATTTGTGTCGTTCTTTGTTGTTTGTTTTTATATTTGTTACACTATATGGACAAAGTCTTGGGAAACCTGACTTTCCTATCAATATGTGGTTCTTCTCCAAAATGTTACCAGAAACTCGCAGGCACACAATTGTATAGAATGCCTTTAGATGCAGTAGTATAAAATTTTTTTTTTCTTCAACTAGGAGACTCAAACATGTTCCAGCATGACAATGCCCCCTGTGCACAAAGCCAGCTCCTTGAAGATATGCTTTACATAGATGGAGTGAAAGATCTCCTGCTATAGACTTCAAACCCTCAAAACACCACTGGATGTAATTGGTACCCTTCACCCCAGGCCTTCTCACAGTCCTACATCAGTACCTGAATGTCCAAACTGCTTCAATGAATCTACAACAAATCTCCATTACCACACTCCAATATCTAGAGGAACATCTCAGAAAAGTTGCATTTATTATAACATTATTATAACTAAATGTGGAACTGGATGTTCAAAAATGATATACCAATCTTATGCTCAGGTGTCCACAAACGTTTGTCTTTAAAGTGTATGTCATGTTATGTCACGTTGACGTATTTCCTTTTGAAACAGGAAGCTATGGTAGGAGCATATTAAAGGCGAAGGGCTTGATGAGTTTTTACGATAAGCTGCACCTCGCACTTCATTTAAACACACCGGTGAAATAAATATAAGGGATGATAAGATTCAGCGATTCGCATCAGTGCATCTGTACAAAAGTTAACGATGTGATACATCGATTTAAAAAAAGTGTGTGTCGGAGAGATGGCATTTGTCTCGTAATGCATCGTTTTGAACATATTTGCATCTTTAAAAAACTATAAATTTACATATAATTATTAGTAGATGCGCTTTACTTTTATCATTTAGAATAATTTGTGACTAATATTTGATACGTAGATCCATTTCTGGTCGCTAAATCGTTTCTCGAGGCAACACAACAGGGTCCTGAGAGACATATAGAATACAGATTAACATGGCAGAGGTAAAGCTGTAACTTCCTGCAGACACAACAGGAAAAGAACGTCTGGTTTAATTTTTCCTTTGTTCCTTTTATTTTTTGCACTACAGAGGCGTGTGTGTGAAAGGACCATGCGTTAGAAGTCAGACGGCGCTTAAGTAAATTGTTAATTTGCCGTCTGTCTGAATCGAAGTAATAACAGTGACCAATCTGTTCTCTGATGAATTGTGGAGCATCATATGATCATATGTAAAATTCTCTACATTGAGAATTTGATCATGTTTTTATTAGTATCCTTGACAAGAACCTTCCAATTAGCATTTCTCAGAGTGGTAGCAGTTCATGGAAATTACCCTGAGCAGTTTTTTTTCTAACCTTTGCTGAGGTAAAAGATTTGGACTTTCTACCTGAGGAGAGAAAAAAACACATCTGAAAGCACTGATTATTATGTTGTGTATCGTATAAATGTCCATATGTGTGTTTGGATAATGACTATACTCTTTTGTGCAACAGTTGACAAATGAAATATATATAGTAAAAATCCCTACAGACAACTTCCATATCTGTAAAGATCTCTAATGAGGCTTTCATGATGTAGTCATGAGATTAGATTATGTCTGTTCAAGACTCTCCTTTACAATTTAATCCAGTAAAAATATGCATTATAATATTATAAGAAGATATATTCATTCAGTACTGAACTTCTGTTTGTATTTTAAAGTCATGATTTGTCAAAACCATCACATTGACACATCTTTTAAAAAATCGAGGTAAACTATATGTACAAACGTTTGTAGACACCAGAACATGAGATTGGTATGTCATTTTCGAGTATCCAGTACCTAGTTTACTGTTCTAAAAACCTTCTGAAAAGATGTTCCACTAGATCTTGTGGAGATTTGTGTTTATTCAGCAAGTTTGTAAAGTCATGTACTGAGACAGTCAGCGTTCCAATTCATCCCAAAGGTCTTTTAAAGGGTTCAGGTCAGAGCTCTATAGCAAGAGATCTTCCACTCCAACCCATGTAAAGTAGATCTTCATGGAGCTGGCTTCGTGCACAGGGACATCGTCATGCTGGAACAGGTTTGGATCTCCTTGTTTAAGTGAAGGGAAATTTTCATGCTTACAGCATCCAAACACATACTTTTTTTTGTGTTTGACAAATGTGTGGGAACAGTTTAGAGAAAACCCCATAAAGTCAGGGGTCACAATGCTTTTGTCTATATAGTGTACTTCAACTCATCCAGTACAAAGAAGCACCAGGGATGATTAGGATTAGTCACTTCTTTTCCTTGGACCTATTCACTGAAGTGTTGGGCGATTGGTTACAATATTCAAGGGGCAGATATTTCAATTGTATATCTGCAAACCAGATTATGGTGTCTTTTTTCTGGGTTTTGAAGATTTTTCACAACTTCTATCCCATTTTCTTTGTCTTTGTAGCCATGGAAGGGTCAAAAATGCCCCATGGTAGCCAAAAGGTGGACCCAGTACTGACACCAGGAGTGGGGAAGATATTTGGGTCAGCATGAGAGACTCCTGAAGGAAGATTTTGCACATATTCTGTATATAATAAATGTATTGATTGAACATCTAAATGAGGCCATCTAATCTATTGGCTGTTATGAAGATCTCCTTAAACTGGTCTTCAAACTATAGCAGTTCCTGAAGGTGTTGGGCCAAAAGCCTCGGGTCCCATTTTTACCCATTTGCACAGCACTGTGGTATCTGACTGTTATTTCTTTTTTTTTGTAAGTTTATTCGGTACTTCATTTTTGACGTCCTGATTGGCTGATCTGGTAGATGTCTGGGATGATCCGATAGGGTACACTCTCTTCAAGGTTATCACTAATTTGCAGCTTGTGTTTAGCATGAAACCATGAATCAGTTATCTTGCTGAAACATATGCTGGTTGTGGGTTGTAAAAGGCCAATGAAGCTTGTCCCATGTGCTCCACCCAGAAGGTGGAAGTGCACCAGGTGTACAAAAGGGAAAATCTCAAAACCTTTCAATGGATCATTTCATTGCGTCAAAGTGGATCATTAGAATTAAGTTTCAAGAAACCCAGGTGAGAAAATAATCAGATTATCAAAGGCCGGCTTCTTCTTAAAATACAAGGACTACAATGCCTAGAGACGTTGCCAAGTTCAACCCAAACTTGGACCTTTCACAACAATTTTCGAAGTTAACCTTTTCTCCCAGGTGTTTCTTGAACTGGACAGTCTTTGGTCTGGAGGTGGAGTCTGGACCAGTTAGGTGTGGCTACAAACATATTGTTGAAATCACGAAAATTGTGTCTTTATGAAGGAAGAGCAAAATGGAAAGATACTTCCACTGCTTAGATGCTAGTGGTTTCTCTGTATAAATCCCCACTAGATACTACTGGGGATATAACAGGTGTCTCTGTGGAAAAAAGCCACCTGAAGTGTCCCCTTAGGTGGCTGCTGTCCTTGGTCCTGAACTTGCTCTAATTGTACCTGTGAAGAAGCCTGGGCTTTAAAGTTAACCCTGTATATTATAGAGACTGCATATGAGATGATATTAGTCACTTTTCTTACATCCTTGTAACCAAAGGACAAAAAATATTCCATGTCTGGAATGCTGGAGTGTAGGGTGAAGGGTCAGGTACACAAAGATGCATGGCTGCTTTTGGAAACATCATCATTTTTTGAGAGAATTCTACAGTAAAATTTTTGACATAAAGACTGATATATGACTTATAATCTGCTTTGAGTTCAGATTTAAATTTCCCAGGCTTTTCCTCACGAAGCTGCCCATTTCAAGGAAAGCAAGTTTCATGAGATGCCATGCATCCCTGACTCCATGCACAACAAATGGTCCAAAAAGCACAACCAATGCATCTACAATATCAAACCCTGTTTAGGGTAAAACAGTCTTTTTTTCTCCCCTTCATTTCTCCCCCTACCCCCCTGCCTCCCTCCATCTGTTTTACGCTTTCAGCAACAACCACACAGCTCTGCTCCTCAGGCCTATACTGGTGCCCCATTGTGCAACGTAGGCAGCTTTTGGTTTTCCGGAGTCACAAAAAAATGCAGAAGGGAAGGAGAGATGCACATGAGGAGGCATCACTCGATGTCATGTGCCACTATAAGTGGTTTTTTGTTTTGTTTTTTTTTTTACTCGAGGTGCCATGCGTGTCACATCACACTCTGGTTTCTGTTGCTGGCTTCCTCCATTCAGGGTGCACCGGGTTTATCTGGGCGGCCAAATGAGTGGGAAATGGAACAGAATGACACATGGAGATTAGCAACCACAGGCCAGGTCCGGCGGACGCATGGGCACGACCGTTAGCACTCCCCTCGCTCTGTCAACCCCGCCTGTCAACACACACATACACACTGGCACACTGTCTCTCTCTCTTTCCACACACACACACACACAAACAAAGCCATGCAAACTGACATGTGGTTAGACATATCCAGCTCCTCAACAAATTTTGCGAGGGGTCACTCATTTCCAGCTGCATGACCTTTAGACTTTTGTAGCACGCAATGAAATCACACTAAGCCACCTGGAGTTCCCGATCACGCAGATACACTCATCATCAACGTAAATCAGAAATAAAACACGTTTTTGTGCCTTTTATTACAATCAACGTCGACACATATTGAATTCTAATTTAACGAGTGGTTTATCGTCACGGAGCGCCGCATTGGAGAAAATATTCAACGTATGGCCTTCAAGCAAACTCCGAGCATCGATCATTGGAGTACAAAAATTATAAACATTTAAAAAAAAACTAAATAGTTTTTTAGGTGTTGGAGTGATAGTGGTCCCATGTGGTTTTTGCAACTCTTATGATTTTTAAATGCAGCTGGGAAAGCGGTTATTTGGTACATTATTGCCACCATGTGGACTAAAGTATAGAGTGAAGCCCTGGGGTGCATTGAATCCTCAGAATTAAGCAGGCAGTTCTTAGAAAACGATGACACTTCCTGTACACTTTATCTCTTGGGCCCTGCAGCAAGCTCTTGAGCTCTTGAGTATGATCCACCATGACTGCTGAAAATGGCTGAAATGGATAAACTATTCTTCTCCTTATTGCTGAAGTGGAATTCTAAGCCTAAATCTCTTTTTAATGTATTGCATTGCTTTTTCAAAGAAAGATGCATTTCTGAATTGTGTTTACTCTGAAAGAGAATTTAAGCTACACTATTATCTTAAATGCACAAATCTATGAGGTTACCATTCAGATGATAAATACTGCATGTAAAATGATTGATCGTGCCACTGAAACAACAGGGTAAATTAATTTATTCGGTTTTCCTTACACTTACATATGTTGAAGAAGCCTGTCTCAAAGACAGAATTGCTCTGTATAAACTCGAGTGCTTAATGCGCCACTAATCCATCCAACATTTTCACCTTAAATCGATACAAATTCTGGATTTTAAACATTTATTTATTATTACATTATTTCACATTGCCTTCTGTTTTTTTTTTTTACATTGTTTTTTTAAAATAATATATGATCATTTGATTTGGTATTATTTTTCTTATCTTATCTAACATTCAGTTCTTACAGCCGGACTGTGTAACAATTCCAAAATAATTCAATTCCTCTCAGGAATTGAATCAGAATCATCGGAATACTTTATTGATCCCAATAGGGAAATTGTTGTGTTGCAGTTGCTCACAAGCGAAATTAAAAGTAAATATTAAAATTAAGCAAATGGAAATAATAATTTCTTCTTCCTCTTATTTAATTATGATTATGATAATGATGAATATTATTATTATTGCATGCATTGTGTTTAGGTACAGTAAAAGCCATGCAGAAACACTGCAATTTAAAGATTTAAGTGAAAGAAAAATTAAAACAAGTTCTTCTTCTTCTTATTTAATTATTATTTGTATAATTTTGTATAATTTGTATTATTATTACTACTGCATGCATGGTGTAAAAGTCCTATTTAACTCGTGATTAGTCACACCTTAATTGCAAATTTTTAAAAATACTCTAATCAACATGGGCATGAACAAAATTATGCATTATACAAATGTATGTTTGTTGTTAGTGAAATTAAACTCAACATAGACCATGAAGATGAAATATTCTTGTAAATGTTTGAAAGTGTTTGTAGTGTTTTAAAATACATAAATCATCAGGACACCAAAGAAAACGTTTCTTTGCTTGTTTCCACACGGACGGTTTTAATCGCCGGATGTGTGCATGATGGCGGATTTTGGTGCTGATTTGAGATTTTTACATTTTTTTTAATATATATCCAAGTAAAGAAAGGACGTAGTGAATAAATGTGTAAATACATATAACAAAAGTGGTCAAATGGTAATGCACGATGCATTAATCACACGTTAAATTGGATTTGCGTCAACGTGTTATTAATGCGTTTGTTTTGACAGCCCTGATAAATATACATATGAAGTTATATATTAAATGAAATTAAATGCGTAGCAGCAGTGAAACAGAGGGCAGAAAATGTCAGACTATAGTGAATGATATACAAAATATTGCACATGTAACAATTATTATTGCACTGAAATTATTGCACATAATTGCTCAAGATATTGACATTATATATAAGTGTGGCGTGACAATCTCTAACTATAGCAATATCTATATTATCTATATTGTGGACCAGCTGTTGCACACTGTTGAACAATGCACACTGTCTCAAAGCAGCTTTGCAACAACAAAAAAATGTAGATAGAATGTATAAGTTTAAGCCTTATCAATTATAAGGTTTGTCCAGTGGCGGCTGTGGGAAGGAAAAACCGAAGCCGAATGTCCATTCATTACACACACACATCTACTGTCCTGCTCAGTGCTGCACTGTCACTTGTGTTTCATTGTGTTGTGTTGTAACCTCGGTCCCGGTGAAATGTGTTTTTCATTTTAGTGTACAGTATTTGGCTAAAACAACAATACTTTGCTAGGCAGTAATTAACTAGACTTGATTTTGAAGACCTATTTTGCATTTTTACTCTCCTGTACTTGTCGAGTCAGATCAAGAAGATTTTTTTGTAATTTATCTGTATATAGTGGAGTACACAGTGAAATAAAACATTTTACCAGGACCCTAGTGCTAAATAAACAACATAGAGCTACATACAGGACAGGATTCATGCTTTCTAGGCATTTTTCTAGAAATAAATCGACTAAATACACTATAAGGACGGGTCAGATGATGATGGGTCACTTTTTGTGTCTGGATCCTTTCAAGGTTTTTCTTCAATCCATCCACTTAATTATTAAAGATAAACTTATATGGACTGAAATATAAATTGAAAATGTATAGCTTTATTTAAATCTCAGTAAAGCTGCTTTAGGAAAATGTTCAAGGTGTTAAACCAATAAAACTGAATTGCAAAAATGTATTTAATCAATTTTAATTATTTTATGCCATCATAAATAAAGGGTGCCATGGCAACTTTGGCCTTTCGTAGAAAAAAATTGCAATAAACAAACAAACAAATACATAAATAAATAAACAAAAACAAACAAACAAATCATTTGAGGCGCGCGCAGTTTAAATCAGCAGCTTGACCAATCAGAAAGAGTCTTTCATTTTAAATGAGGGCGGGGCTTTGAAATAACTTTATTTAAAGTATAAACATAAACATGAATATAGAAATAAAAGCGACCATATTAGCTATAAATTAATACGTTTAAATACAATAAAAAAATCTAATATAGAGGCAATTTCTGCAATAATCTACCATGCTAACTATAATAATAAAACAAAGGTAAAGAATCTCTCACAATAATATCGAAAGAAATCACAGAAATAAATAATCGCTATTATATTTATAATCGAGAGCCATGCAAACGAAGTAAACGGGATGTTGTTGACGTCATCATCACGCGACTGACGGGTTTTCGCACGCAGCTGTGCGACGGAAAGGCTGCGTTTCAAAAAACGACAAATTCCCTACGTAAGCGCACTTTGTAGTGTGTAGAGTTTGTGCAATTGTGCGCCCTTAACAGGGATTTATAGTGTGATTTGTAGTTCAGCCTGTGGGTGAAGGTGTTTGGGCGCGTTGGCCTGAAAAAACACTGATCCTGGCCTTATTGCTTTAATTAAATACTTTTTAAGGCTTTAAGTGCCTCCTTTTTTATTGCATCAAATTTCTATGCAATTTATAGTTTAAGAAAAGAGATATATATATTTTTGTCGTGTTATAAAATGGTTTTTAGATCTCATTTTTGTTGGAGGAGCTGAAAACGCAAGAGAAAGCAAGTCAATCAAGCAGTGTTTATTATTATTAGTAGTATTTGGAGAAAATTGTAAGTCATTATAAAGATTATTAATATGTAATATTTTTTATATAGTAACATTAATGGGTATATAAGTATTCGTCCTCTTCCTGTTGTTCTTTCTATTGTTATTATTATTATTATTATTATTATTAATAATAATAATAATAATAATAATAATGAGATTATTGCCTGCATTGTGTTTGCAAAATGTAATTGCAAAACCTCAAAAAAAAAATTTGGATGTGATTTCCTTCATGCATCAAAATAACAATGATATAAAACACAATATTTATTCTTTTTTTTATTTTTTTTTTTTGAGTTGAAGAACATTTAACATGTGCGGACATTTATTACTTACAGAGTCTGTGGAGTCTTTTGAGACACATGCATGTTCCTTGTGTTCCCATGCAACAACTCATGGCTCCCATTCCTTCAACACCAAGCAGTTCCGTCTGGACTGCGGCTCATTGGAACCGTTATTTAGAGAGCAAACACTCGTCTGGAGTGACGTCTATCATGGAACAACCTGCCCAGTCCCTGCACCTAAATCCTGTTAAACTGCTTTGGGATGAGGGAGAAATCTAGTGAAGAACTCCAAGAGAAACTGCAAAGTAATTCAGCTGATTTTTTGAAGAAACGAAGTGTCCAGTGGAACCTCTGTACATTTCTAAATTTGTTGTCAAAGTAAATGTTAATACAGTTACAAGGTTTGTTGCATTGTAACAAAAGGAGCATGCACGTGACTCTCAAAAGCCATAGGATGTAAAATAATACGTTTTTATTTTAAATGATAAGAGATCATGGCGATCAGTGAATAAAGAACGATATCAGGAGAGCAAACCTGAATTTCGAGGTGTAGCTCGGCTTTAGAGGGAAAACAAATCGCAATGAAAATTCGGTTGTGCTTTGAGTCTTTAATGAAACTCATTTGTTTGTAAAACAGGATGTAGATTCGCTGACAGGGTGTGGAATCGTTATATTATCATGGACTCTGATCAAACACCGAAAGGTCCGAAACGCTCCCCGAAGAAAACATCGCAGGGCTCTGGCAAGGTAAGAACCTCCCATCTATGTTATTTTCTCCTAAACTGGATTCCTATGATTTATTTTTGCCCACATGATGAATCCAGTTCAAGCTTTTCTTCAACACCCCATTCCACATTTACGCCTATTTACTGTTATAATAAACTTCACTTTTCAGAGAAGGTGTTCCGCTAGATTTTATGGAGATTTGTGGCGATTCCTTGATCCACGAGGGTGTTAGTGAAGTCAGGTTTCTTGTAGGTGAGGTGAGAAGACCTGGGGTTCAGTCAGAGTGAAAAATTCATCTCAAAGCTGTTCAATAGGGTTCAATAGCAGGAGATCTTCCACTTCAACCAATTTAGAGCACGGCTTTGTGCACAGGGGCATCGTGGCCAAGCCGGAGGTTTTGAGTTGTTTAGTTTGAGAGAAGGAAAAAATTTCACGTTCCCACATCCAGAGATGTTTAATACAATCGCATGGCTCCAGGTGTGTAGGAAAAGTCGGGTGTCCCAATACTTTTGGTGTTGTTTTTTTTTTCCATCGTTTGAAAGTCAGGGTTCAAAATTCTAATCCTTGTTTTTGTCTGGTTTGCTGTTGGTTTGTGATTAACTTGTGTGTGTGTGTGTTTGTGTGTGTTTCAGCGGGAAAACAGCAAATGCAGCCAGAAACCAAGTCTCCAGGAGGCTAGAAATAAAGGTAGACGGGACCGAGGCAAAGCAGAACAGGAGATGACCAACAAACTCGGGAACATGGTACGTTTCTCTCTGCATGTTTGATCTTAGCTTAGTTTCTACGTGTGATGTATGTTCACGTTTTTCTGTTCCGAAAACGTTTTCTGTTGTCTGTGTGTTTGTGTGTGTGTGTGTGTGTGGCGTCAGTGTTTGCAAGATAAGCCAAAGGTGACAGGAACCGGCCTGGTTTACTCGGATGTCTTTTCCCGTCATCGCTGCCTATGGGACTCCAGGTGACTTCAGGATCTAAATATATCTCAGAGATATATATATTTCTATATATGTAATATTTATTATTATTTTTTTTCAATATACTTTTTTTTTTTCTCCCTCTTGCCCCTGCAGTCACCCCGAGTGTCCGGAGAGACTGAGTGCTATAGTGGAGATGATGGAGACGGAGGGGCTGCTGTCTCGCTGCGTGCAGGTGGAGGTGAGGAACACAAACGCCGAGCTCCTCACATGGAGCATTGATATTTCACTATGAATAAAAAAAAAACTAAAATAATTAATTGAACCGTTTAAAACAGATTTTTTTTTTTTAAATGTATTTCATTTTCAAAATGTTCATGTCTTAGTTTTTGAAATACGACACTTTAAATAAATAAATAAGACGAGACAACGGACATCCACGTGTCTGATTACAGATAAGGAGAAGGAAATATACCTTAAATAAACAAATAAATAAATCGTCTATACATTTACATTTATAGCATTTATCAGACGCTCTTATTCAGAAAGACTTGCAACTGAGTAGTTGAGGGCCTTGCTCAGGGGCCCAACATTGAAAGGGTTTGTGGTGCTGAGATTTGATCTCGTGACCCTCTGATTACATTTTGTGTAAAAAATCATTTTTTTTTTCATTATAATTAATTTAATAGAAGTTGATTTGCTTATTCCACTGTTTTGTGATGCATTGAAAGACGTTCTCGTGCTGCGTAGCAGGATACACAGTATGACCAAAAGTATTGGGACACCCGACTATCACGGTTGGAGTCACGCATTTTTAAATGAAGTCTTTAGATGATTGTGAAGACACTTGAACTTGAAGATCCAAACCTGCATGACAGTCTCCCTGTGCACAAATCTAACATCATTTACTAACTAGCTGAAAGAGCAAAAGCTCCTCGAACACACTCCAAAAATCTAGTGGAACATCTTCCCAGAAGAATGGAGCGTACAGGAAATAGGGACTACATGCAGAAGGAGATTTTCAAAAAGAAGCATTATGATCAGGTGTCCACAAACTTTTGGTTATACCTTTAATAAGCTGCAAATGTTCTCATAACTGCTTCTGTTCATGTTTCAGACGAGAGCTGCGTCAGAGGAGGAACTTTCCCTGGTTCACACGTGAGTCTGGCGATAACGTGCGATCGGTGCAGTAGTGCTGGAGTGACTGCGTGTGGTACTGATTTGTGCTGTTTGCACGTGACAGGAAGGAATACGTTGAGTTCCTGAAGTCCACGCAGAAGATGACGGAAGTGGAGCTGAAGTGCGTCGCTGATCGATATGATTCCGTCTACCTCCATCCTGTAAGACCTGCTACGCTCTCGTCTCCTGTCCTGACCATGTGTTTGGATCAAATGGGTTCATTTGTGTGTGTGTGTGTGTGTGTGTGTGTGTGTGTGTGTAGGACTCTTTCTCATGTGCCTGTCTGGCTGCTGGCTCCCTCCTCCAGCTGGTCGACAAGGTGATGAAGTCCGAGCTACGCAATGGTTTCGCCGTGTGCAGGTGATCTTCAGAAGCACGGTTTCCGTTTTTCAATCCCGTATTTAATTTATTAATTTATTCGTACTACAGGTGGATTTTACTGATACCCATATCTTGGATCGTATTCGCCGATAAACAATCAATTAACAGATTTTTTACAATTTTTTATTAATGGTTACTGGACAGAAAAACCAAAAAACATGAAATTGATGGAAATCCAAAATAAAAACACCGTATCGAATTATGTAAATGTACCAAATGAAATAAATATGAATATATGAATAAACATTTAAGAAAATAAGACGTGCAGTTCCAAAATCAATAATATGAAACCGAAGAATATCGAGGTTTCGGAACACACCAACAGATGGCAGCACGAGGCTGCTCGCACAGTCACAGGGAGCACCGACCCTCATAAGTTAGTGTGGCTTAAGACATCGTCCTGTGTACATCAGGAGCTGAGTTTATGTGTACAATCCTGAGGTGAAACATCAGTCTTCACAGCAGAAGAGCCGATCATCTCCACGACCGAATTGTCCTTCATTAAAACCCTGTAGCACACACACACCTAGCATGTTGGTGATTCCTCACCTAATTGAATTAGCCATGAAACGTTCTGTCTGCTCGCAGGCCTCCAGGACACCATGCCCAGGCGGAGCAGATGAACGGATACTCCATGTTCAATAACGTAGCAGTGGCGACACGTTACGCTCAGAAACATCACGGCGTCCGGCGGTAAGAGCTCGCGTTCGCCTCGGGACGAGCTTCCCTTCAAAACTGTGTGTGTTTCTTTAAGTGTATGTGGTTTTGGGTTCCAGGGTTCTGATTGTGGACTGGGATGTGCATCACGGTCAGGGAATCCAGTACATCTTCCAAGAGGACCCCAGGTGCGTGCAGACTTTAAAAAAAAAAGAACATTCAGGTCTTCATTCCCACCTCACCGCTGTTACGCAAAATATATTCAAACGCCAACTCAATGTTCTGAACGGTTTGTGCAGATTTGCATTGCAAATTAAATCTTAAACCCTGAAACTTTAATCTTTAGCTTTTTTGTTGTGAGCTTCAGGAACATCCAATATTTATTCTGGCCTGACCAAGATAAGCTTCTTCTTAGCTGTTTTTGTCGTTTTCTTCTTCTTTGTCTTCTTTTTCGATTCTTGGTTTCTTCCTCGTCTTCCTCTTAATTAATCTTCTTCATCCTCTTAGTCGCCTTACAGGAAGTTTTGTAACTCCACTCCTCCTCAAAGTGGAAGTTACATGCACCTTCTTCAGTATGATATCATCTATCGGAATGACTGTTTTCCTTTACTGAAGATCCATGTAGCTGTTCCCACTGAGTCCTTCTGAAAGCTTTTTGAACTGTTAGAACTCTGAAACATCTTAAACTTCATTCATCAAATCAGCACTGTTTTAGACTGTTCTTTAAAATTACCTTCCTTCTTTCCTTCCTTCCTTCCTTCCTTCCTTTAGTCCTTTTCTCCTTAAACCCTTTCTTTTTTCTTTCAGCCCTTTATTCTTTTAGTCCTTCCTTTCTAGCACCTTCCTTCCTTTAGTCCTTGCTTCCTTTTCTCGTTTCTTTAGTCCTTCCTTCAGTCATTGCTGTCGTCCTTATTACCTTCCTTCCTTTTATTCACTTCTTTTCTTCCTTCCTTCTTCCTTTCCAAAGTTTTTGCTTGTTTCTTTCAGTCGTTTCTTCATTTCTTATTTCAATCGTTCCTTTCTTTCTTTCTTTCTTTCTTTCTTTCTTTCTTCCAATCATTCCTGCACTTCTTTCTTTCTTTAGTCCCTGCTTCAGTCATTGCTGCCTTCCTTTAATTATTTTTCTTTCTTTCTTTCTTTTTTTTCTTTGTTTCAATCATTGCTGCCTTTCTTTCTTTCTTTCTTTCTTTCTTTCTTTCTTTGTTTCAATCATTGCTGCCTTTCTTTCTTTCTTTCTTTCTTTCTTTCTTTCTTTCTTTCTTTCTTTTTTTCTTTCTTTCTTTCTTCCAATCATTCCTTCAGTCATTGCTGCCTTCCTTTAATTCTTTTCTTTCTTTCTTTCTTTCTTTCTTTCTTTCTTTCTTTCTTTCTTTCTTTTTTTCTTTCTTTCTTTCTTTCTGTCTTTCTTTCTTTCTTTCTTTCTGTCTGTCTTTCTTTCCTTTCTTTATTTCTAGTTCTTCCTTTCATCAGTCTTAGCTTTGTTCTTTCCTACCTTCTGAAAATGGTAACTGCGGAAAAATTTATTTTCTTTCTTCAGCTATTTCACTGTTTTTTATTTATTTTGTATTTATAATTTTTTTATACAGTATATTCCCTCACTCTGTCTTTTGTTTCTCATCACAGTGTCCTGTATTTCTCTGTACACCGGTATGAGGAGGGTTCGTTCTGGCCTCACCTCCCCGAGGGAGACAGCAGTGCTGTGGGATCAGGACCAGGCGAGGGCTACAACATCAACGTGCCATGGAACAAGGTTCAGCACACCTCACTCATGAAATAAAGAGCGAACGAGCGCTTTAGTAGCTCACTAATGATGTTTTCTTTTCATTGCTGTACGTGTTGGTGTTCAGACCGGGATGGAGGACGGAGATTACGTCTCTGCTTTCCAGAGAATTCTGCTGCCTGTGGCCTACGAGGTACGGAGCACACTCCTCAGATCACACAGCCATTTCTATCATTTCAATTATTTATTTATTTGTGTTACTGTAACAAGATAAAGGTGACAAATACCTACTATTGTTTTGATAATATTACACTATATGGTGAAAAGTTTCATGAAAATCCATCATCTCAAAGGTGTTCGATAAGGTTGGCCCATGTAAAGCAGATCTTCATGGAGCTGGCTTTGTGCACGGGGGTATTGTCAGGTTTGGGACTGTAATGTAATTGTAGTGCAATCAATGGCATTCTATGTAATGCTGTGCCTCGAACTTTGTGGTAACATTTTTGGGGAAGAACCACATATGGGTGGAGGCGGTGTCCAAATACTTTTGGCCATACAGTGTATGTTTGTTTAGTTGACTGGTTGCTTATAATGAACTTTTTATGTTTTAAATTTTACTTAACACACATAATTATTATCCCTGTTGTATGACTGCTGATCTGTGTGTGTGTGTGTGTGTGTGTGTGTGTGTCTATATGTGTGTGTTGCAGTTTCAGCCTGAGCTTGTATTAGTGGCCGCTGGCTTTGACTCCGTAGCTGGTGATCCCAAGGTGAAACACGGATTTTTCTTTTCTCGATGTCACGTATGTCTTGTATGTATCATGCAGAACTATGGATGTAATAATGCTTGTGTGTGTGTGTGTGTGTGTGTGTGTGTGTGTGTTTGTATAGGGTGAGATGTGTGTGAGCCCGCAGTGTTTCTCTGTACTGACCCACATGCTGATGGGTCTGGCCGGGGGTCGAATCGTGCTCGCCTTAGAGGTACGTAATCTCTCTCTGTGTTGTCATAGCGACTTGCCGACGTCGTCAATTTCTTAGGTTCAAATGATGCCAAGGTCCACCTTTTGAAAACGGACTCTGTGACTCTATAGTTGTTGCTATAGAAGTGGTTGGATTGCTGCACATACGTGAGGTTAGCATGGCTAGCATGCTAATCAGCAGGTCCAATCAAGCTCTATATACCAATTTACCTGTGGCATCAATAAAGCATTCTGATTCTGATTAACATGTAAAGATTTTTCTTCCTCAGGGAGGATATAACCTGCAGGCCACAGCGGAAGCGGCTTGTGCCAGTTTGAAGTCGCTTTTGGGTGACGCCTGTTCTCACCTGAACTCTCCTGGAGCGCCGAGCGAGAGGTCAGACACGGCCGCGACGTCTTCCTGCGTCTCGACAAGACCCGGAGCTTCCGCCACTGTGTTTCACTTCTCTTTCGCTTGTCTGTTTCAGTGCTCTGAAGTCCATCTCGAAGACGCTTTGCGCTCTGTATCCGTTTTGGAGCAGCTTGCAGACTCTGGGTAAGTCCGAACCTGTCCACATTGATGGTACGTTGAGAATTATGAGGTCTTTCGATTATAGAGATCAGTCAGTGGGTGTACTCTCATGAATCTGAGCTTGTGTATCACAAGTTACTGTGTGTGTGTGTGTGTGTGTGTGTGTGACTGTACTTGATGCATTCAATTCAGGTCAATAATATTTGTATCGCACTGTATATACTGTAATAAATAGATTAAGAATATAAATGTTTAAATGGATAAATTAATATCTATAAGTTTTATCCCTTTATGCTTTATAAGACACACATTATATAATAAATAAATAAAAGATTCTCAGCATTTTGTGCAATATAGCAGTGATTGCTGTGTAGTAGAAATGTATTACTGTGTGGGCGTCTGGATGTGTGTCTCTCTGTGTGTCTTTGTGTGTGTGTTTGTCTGTCTGTCTGTGCGTGTGTGTGTGTGTGTGTGTGTCCGTCTGTGTGTCTGTCTGTCTGTCTTTGTGTCTGTCTGTCTGTGTGTGTCTATTTTTGTATATGTGTCCTTGTCTGTGTCTAAATTGACCTAAAAATGTTTGTGTGTGTGTGTGTGTGTGTGTGTGTGTGTGTGTGTGTGTGTGTGTGTGTGTCCATTTCTCCCAGAGGGAGGCTCTCTTTCAGAGGCAGAAACCTCACCCTCAGCTGTGTGTATGGAGAAACTGGAATCCTCCGTACAAGCGACTGGACTCGTTTATGACGATCAGATGATGGAGCATCACAACATGTGGGACAGGTGGGACACACACACACACACACACACACATGTGCTCACAGTGGGACTTTAAAAGTTTCTGTAAAATTTTAAATATTATGTGAATATTAATTTATTCAGGTTTAAAAGCTTGAGAAGTGTTTTTTTTTTGTTAGTTACTTTATCTGAACGTTGCTGTATTATTAGAAGAAAAAACAATAATTACATGCTTTCTTTATTGTTTTTTTTTGTGTGCATCTGCTGCTCCAGCCATCACCCTGAGCTCCCGCAAAGAATCTTCCGGATCTTCTGCCACCATGAGGATCTGGGGCTGGTGGATCGTTGCCAGCGGATCCCGGCTCGTTTCGCTACAGAGGACGAGCTTGCGCTATGTCACGGGTAAAACACACGAGGAATCGAACACCTGCAGGGGGAGTGAGAGTTTAACACACTCACACTGTTCTTCTCGCTTTTTCTCCATTTCTGTTGATCAGGACCGAGTACATCGCTACCATAAAGAGCACCGAGCAGATGAAGCCCCGAGACCTGAAGAGGCTCGGAGATGATTACAATTCAATCTACATCAGTAAAGAGAGCTATAAGTGCGCACTTCTCTCAGCCGGGGCGTGTTTCAACGTGGTACAGTCCATCCTCACTGGTCAGGTGGGGTTCTCTCGCTGTTCATACACACACACACACACACACACACACACACACACACACACACTGTCAGTTCAACAAAGTCACGTACTCAAGTGAGCTCGTCCTTCATTATAGCTCCTACGGTCAAGCCATCGAGATCAGATTTTCCCCCAGTTTGATGTCAACTGGTATCCAGGGCCGGCTCTAGATATTTGGAGGCCCTGGGCAAAACGTATATTGGAGGCCCCCCGGCCCCCTGGCCTCCTTCCTTCTACCTTTCAAAATAAAAGCATCTGAAACAAATATAATTTCTAGCCTTTTTTTATTTATACTAAAACTGTTATCAGGGCTTTAATATATTTACTACTACTTCTTCTTTCGGCTTCTCCCATTAGGGGGCGCCACAGCGGATCATCCGTCTCCAAACCCCTCTGTCCCAAATAGCGCCACCTAGACTTGCCCATCTTGATTGGTGAACTAAGATGTGCGAAGTGGTTTAAAGTTCCTCTCATCTTCTCTTCCTGTGTAGGTGAGGAACGGTGTGGCTATCGTACGTCCTCCGGGGCATCACGCAGAAAGAGACACCGCCTGCGGCTTCTGCTTCTTCAACACGGCTGCCCTGACTGCCCGCTACGCGCAGCGCATTTCCCACGATGCTCTGCGCGTTCTCATCCTCGACTGGGACGTGCACCATGGCAACGGCATCCAGCATATCTTCGAGGACGATAACAGGTTAAAGGATTTCGGTCTCTGGAGTGCGACAGCTTTTTTACCTGAAGTCATTTTATTTTTCAGTGCAGCGACTTGTACCCTTTTTACCATTCAGTAATTGTAAATCTCTTGATCGTTTAATAATGTCTGACGGTTTTTAATATTGGCCTTTCGTTGCAGCGTTCTCTACATCTCCCTCCATCGCTACGATGAAGGCATCTTCTTCCCCTCCTCCGAGGACGCCGATTACAACAGAGTGGGCCGGGGAAAAGGTGCCGGTTACAACGTGAACATTCCCTGGAACAAAACAAAGATGGGCGACCCGGAGTATCTAGCAGCCTTCCACCATGTGGTGATGCCGATCGCACGAGAGGTCAACACACACACACATGCGTAACATCTCGATTACATCTCAATAAATTTCGTTTTCAAGACATTCAGTTTTGCATGTTGCCACTGCAGTTTGCTCCAGAGCTGGTCCTGGTGTCGGCCGGGTTCGATGCCGCTCGAGGTGACTCGTTAGGGGGGTATCAGGTGACCCCGGCGTGCTACGCTCATCTCACACACCAGCTGCAGAGTCTAGCAGCAGGACGAGTGCTTCTCATTTTAGAGGTGAGTCACAAAACCCTAAAACGCCGATATTACACGTATAATATTGATTATTATGTACACGTATACTATCCATTTTAAAAGTACAGAATTAATTAGTTTTTGCACAATTATAATAGATACAGGATGGAAAAGCCGATGTTTTTTGTACGGGTCGACCGATTTGTCGACTGGATTGTACCGACACCGATAGCTAGGTTTGATCATACTTGCCGATGACTGATTAATCAACCAATAGTTAAAAAAATAATAAACTTGAGCTTAATTACAAAAATCAAAAATAATAACAAACATTTACTGAATCATGAAATGTACAAAATTAAATAAATATGACTATATTAATTATATGAATATATATCGAGGAAAATAAAAGATGCATTCAAAATTAAACAGCAAGTAATAAACACAAACAGTTGCATTCAAAATAAAATAAAAACAAATGCACTTCAAATAAACAGCATGTGGCATTAGTGATTCGCCTCTAGAGGCCGCTCTCGTACTGTATAACGCAACCCGGAAAAACTATCGGTATGGATATATAGATAGAAAGAGTTTTCCAGCAATTAACTATCGGTGCCAAATAATCTGCAAAACCGATGAAAACCTATAGTTTTCTAGGTTTGAAACCTGGAAATGGTGGGAAAAAACCAAATCATCTCAAACGATGTGTCCTTATGGGTTCAATCTCAAAAGTATTAAGTTTCACACACCAATATAAGAATGCTTAGGTCTTGAGTTGAAAGAAGGACAGCACAGGATGTTCACCCGTTCCACGTCCCATTCCGTATTTAGTCCTCGTTTGCTGTTATGACAAGCTCCATTCTTCTGGGAAGATGTTCTCCTAGATTCTTTGGAGATTAATTCAGCCACAGGGGTGTCAGTAAAGTCAGGTACTGATGTAGGTGAGGTGAGAAGGCCTGGAGTGTATTTAGTGTGAAACATCCATCCTAAAGTTGTTCAGTAGTGTTGAGGTCAGAGCTCTAAAGCAGGAGATCTTCAACCCCAACCCATGTATTTCTCGTCTCTTTTTCCACACAGGGAGGTTATAACCTCACGTCCATCTCCACATCAATGGCCATGTGCACCAGCATGCTCCTGGGTGATGCACCCCCGCAGCTGCCACCCCTGCCCCCGCCAAACCACAGCGCCATTGTTAGCATCAACAACGTCCTGCGAGCACACGCCCCCTACTGGAGGTCTCTCCGAATACAGAGTGAGGCTTTGACGATAAAAGAAATAAATATCAGCCAGATCCGTTAAATAAACCACTTTAATCTCCTCTGAATTGTATTCTCTCGCAGTTCCTGACTCCCTGCGGACGTCCTTGCCTAAAATCAAGCACACGCCACATGGAAAAGGCAAAAAATCTCCTCAAGTCACTCCTCAACCGCGTCCCACAGTGACCTCACCAACATCGCCCCCTACCGAGCAGGAGGACTCAGGACTGGACGAGCTCACCCAAGGCCTTCACTCTCTGGACCTGAGCACTTCCAGCCCCGCCTCTGCCCCTGTGGGCGGGGCTAGACCCAAAGTGAAGCTGAGCCCACAGACGGACTCGTCAGCAGTGCAGGAAGTGTCGCCTATTCGAGGCATCGGAAGAGGCATTGAGGACGGCGATGTAAAAGCAGAATCCACGCCCATTAAACAGGAGAAACAGGTGAATCATTTAGGTTTTTAAAGAATCAGGAATCGGATTCGATTTGATTGAATCGTGAGGAGATAAGGTGATGTTTTTTATTTCTTGATGAAAACATGAGTTACATTTTTTTTTTGAGGTCATGCAGTCGGTAACGCCGGCAGAGGGAGAATCGGACGCCAGGGCTGTTTCTGATCAGGAGAGTTCTGCGCTGGGTGGAGCATGTGGATACACGAAGAAGTCTGTCTTTGAGCTCGTGTGTGGATCCGTGGCCCTGGCTGGGGTACGATATCTCCCACCTGTTCCTGTGTGGTGTCTTTGACTATACTTTTTTGCTTAATTAGCTTAAGGAAGACATTTAATATTCCCAGTTTTTCCATATTTTTAGCTTTGACTTGGTGATAATTTGTGCATTTTGCAAGTTCCAGCAATTACATGGATCTTGTTTGAGTATAAAGTGTAAATTAGGGGGAAAAATCCATCCAAAAAACAAATTGGGTGACTTGAGCAAGTAAGATGTTAAATGTTGTCTTGTACGTGTTGCTCTAATCCTTGTGCAATTTGATGCAAAAGAAGGATTAGAAAACAGGTTTATTGAGCTCCTGCGTTGTGATTGATCCCAGGCTTAAAGGCACATTGGGAACAACAACACTGTGTGAAGGACAGGTATTTGGAACACGAAGAACACAAAATCTCATCTAACATTAGGCAAAAAAACATCTTGATTTTCCCCAAGACTTTTGGGCAAATATTCTGTTGGCTGATGAGACAAAAGTTGAACCTTTTTGGAAGGTGTGCATCCAGTAACATCTGGTGTAAAAAAATTAATACAAATTTTATACCAAAAGTTAAACATGGTGGTAGTGTGATGGTAGTGTGATGGTCTGGTGCTACTTTGCAGCTTCAATACCTTGATGACTTGCTACAATTGATGGAATCATGAATTCTGCGCTCTACCAAAAAAATCCTGAAGGAGAATATCCAGCTATCAGTTTTTTGATCTCAAGCTCAAGATCCTGCTTTTTGATACGTCGTGGCAACGACAAAAAACATGTCAACCTTTTAGAAAGCCTCCCTTTTTAAAGTCCGCGATGTCAAAAAACAGCCTTCTTTTAAAAAAGCTACGTTTTTGCTGACTGGATGGAAAAATATCCGTTTTCAAAAGATCGACAGTACTGCGCCCCTATCGTGCGACTAATCACATGGAAAATATCTGAGATTCTGATTCTGAC
This sequence comes from Silurus asotus, assembly GCA_024362625.1. Taxonomy (NCBI): domain Eukaryota; kingdom Metazoa; phylum Chordata; class Actinopteri; order Siluriformes; family Siluridae; genus Silurus; species Silurus asotus. Next base: position 6,740,358 of record MU574226.1, on the reverse strand, counting down.
GTAAATCGGAGATTGTAACGTATCGCATGTTAGAGTTGTAAATCATTATTTAAGACGTTTAAACATGGTTTAGGGAAGTCTGCAGATTTAAATCTGGAAAAGTTTTTTTTTTTTTTTTTTTATGTGATAAAAAATTTGCTGTTATAAGAATGATCTAGAAATTATCTAGACCACAGCAGCATTACTTTAACAGGGCAGAATTTTATCCCCAAATACATCGGAAAAACGATTTCCATTTTTTTTAAACCAAAAAGTGGAAAACACTGAACCAGATTGCTAGAAGGGACTTTGAGGATCGACAGGTTGGGGGGAAAAAAAGCCATGCACAGTCAGCATTTTGGGTGAACTCAAAAAGCATTTGTTAGCGAGTTCATCGTTTTGTCTACAATCTAGATGCGTGTTTATGCTACAAGACCAAGCCAAAACAAATCCCAGGGGTTTGGTTTGCTCCAGAAGGCTTAAGGTTTTATTAGTATATATGTGGATGTAGATGTCTGACCAAAAAACTGTGGAGGAACAACGTTTAGACGAGTCAGGATGGCTGTAAGTTGTAAATTACTTTGGGGGGGGTAACTCTTATGAAAAGAGTTAAGAATTTTCATCGAGAGGGACGAGGGTGGACATGATTAGAAATGAGGGACTGCGCAGGTGGGATGTTTTGGAGACAAGGTGAGGGAGGTGAGATTGAGATGGTTTGGACATGTGCTGAGGAGGGACATGGGGTATATCAGTAGGAGAATGCTGAGGATGGAGACACCAGGAAGGAGGAAAAAGAGGAGGTTTATGAATGTGGTAATGGAAGACATGCAGGTGGTTGGTTTGAAGGAGGCAGATGTAGAGGACAGAGTGACATGGAGACGGTATGGGAATTTGGAAATTTAAATTTTGAAAAATTTTTTTTTTTTTTTTTTTTTTATGTGATAAAAAATTTGCTGTTATAAGAATGATCTAGAAATTATCTAGACCACAGCAGCATTACTTTAACAGGGCAGAATTTTATCCCCAAATACATCGGAAAAACGATTTCCATTTTTTTTAAACCAAAAAGTGGAAAACACTGAACCAGATTGCTAGAAGGGACTTTGAGGATCGACAGGTTGGGGGGAAAAAAAGCCATGCACAGTCAGCATTTTGGGTGAACTCAAAAAGCATTTGTTAGCGAGTTCATCGTTTTGTCTACAATCTAGATGCGTGTTTATGCTACAAGACCAAGCCAAAACAAATCCCAGGGGTTTGGTTTGCTCCAGAAGGCTTAAGGTTTTATTAGTATATATGTGGATGTAGATGTCTGACCAAAAAACTGTGGAGGAACAACGTTTAGACGAGTCAGGATGGCTGTAAGTATGAAAAGAGTTAAGAATTTTCATCGAGAGGGACGAGGGTGGACATGATTAGAAATGAGGGACTGCGCAGGTGGGATGTTTTGGAGACAAGGTGAGGGAGGTGAGATTGAGATGGTTTGGACATGTGCTGAGGAGGGACATGGGGTATATCAGTAGGAGAATGCTGAGGATGGAGACACCAGGAAGGAGGAAAAAGAGGAGGTTTATGAATGTGGTAATGGAAGACATGCAGGTGGTTGGTTTGAAGGAGGCAGATGTAGAGGACAGTGTGACATGGAGACGGATGATCCGCTGTGAAGACCCGTAACGCGAGCCACTAAAAGTGAAAGATTATTTCTGTAGAAAGGTGAGTGGTTAGATACTTGAGTGCTCCTGAGTTCGAGAATCTGATTGCTGAGGAAATTTTCGGATTGGGAAACTGAAATAGTGGAGTGTTCTGTAAGGAGATGTTGAGGTTTTAATTTACGAAAGGAGTCTCCAGCAACACAAGTAAAGCTGTTATCATAAGCGCAGTCATGAGCGCACCTTTTGACAAATTTGGATACATCAGACAGTCTTTACAATATGTGCAAAGGTTTGTTTACACCTGCCATTTTTTGAGCATCCTATTCCACCTGTAGTCTGCTGTTTTCTGTTATAAGGACATTCACTCTTCTGGGAAGATGTTCTCCTAGATTCTGTGGAGATTTTTGCTTGTACGGTAAATTAGGTAAGTTTGGTACTGATGTAGTCGAGGTGAGGAGGCCTGGGGTGCATTCAGTGTGAAAAATTCATTCACGTTCAATAAGGCTGAGGTGAGAGCTCCTATAGCAGGAGAGCCTTCCTTCAATTTGAACCCATGTGGAGCTGGATTTGTGCACAGGGACAATTATCATGCTGGAACAGGTTTGGTTCTTCTGGTTAAAGTGAAGGGAGCATTTCATGTTTCTGCATTCAAAGACGTCCAACCTACAGCTGGAAACCATCGGGTGTCCCAATACTTTTGGCTTGTTATAACCACTCCATCCATCCATCCATCCATCCATCTATCTATCTATCTATCTATCTATCTATCTATCTATCTATCTATCTATCTATCTATCTATCTATCTTTCTCTCTCTCAGAAAGGATCTCATCCTTACTGTCGTCTCCTTTCAGGATACAATGTACGTGGTGGATCCCTTGGCCTGGTGCCCACACTTGGAGTCTGTGTGTCCAGTGCCAGCAGGGGGCGTCGACGTGTTCCGCCCGTGTGAGGAGTGCGGCACCGAAACGGAGAACTGGATCTGCCTCTGTTGCTACAAGGTGCTTATGACAAGACATAGGAGAGAAATTAATTTTATATGGGGGAGAGGGTTAAGCGCTGGTATCCCCAAGCTGGGGGCCCCTGAGCAAGGCCCTTAACCCTAAAGAACTTCACTGTGCTGTAAAGTACATGAGACGAATATAAAGCACCTTTCTTTCCTTTTCACTTTTCTTTAAAAAAAAATGCTTTGATATCCTTAGAACAGATTTTGTAATATATTTAATAGGAGGAAATGCAGGGATTTGACTCTAAATTGATTCATTGCCCTGAAACCCCATCAGTATTCAGTACATCATTAACCTTTGACCTGCACCTGTACAATATGAAGCATCTCACGGCTGCACGTGATTGGCTGCCTGGAGAGCTGCATGCAAGGTGTTCCTTTTAATATGGCCAGTGAATAAATATCTACATAATTAATAACCATTAAAAATGAATGTCTATTAAAAGCGTTGAAGGTATGAAATAAATTTCTCTCCTCTATCGTGTGACTGATTTAGTAGAATTATTGTATAAATGTGTCCAAATTGCACATATAATATTTTTTACTATGACGTGGTCTGGACTTTAGCTCCTTTTGCATTTTATGGTTGGTCAGGTGTTGATTTTGAGACACAAAAACAAATTCTTGAGCGTGTGTGTGTGTGTGTGTGTGTGTGTTTCTGCAGGTTTTCTGTGGGCGTTTCGTGAACGAGCACATGGTGGCCCACGGGCAGATGTCCTCTCACCCTCTGGTCCTGAGCTTCGCTGATCTCTCGGTGTGGTGCTACGTCTGTGAGTCGTACGTCCATAACCAGGTGGGTGACCCTGAGCTCTGACCTTCACTCTGACCTTCACCCTGAGACACATCACACACTTCAGTTCAAAACAGGGTTCTGTTTATTTTTCAGCTTTATATACCGCTCACTAAGTCTCTCTCTCTTTCTCTCCCTCCATCTTTCCCTCTACCCCTTCCCTTCCTGCTCTCCACCTGTTTCTCTTTCTATTTCTCTCTGTCTCTCTCTCTCTCCCCTCTCTCCATCTCTTTCTGTCTGTCTCTTTTTCTCTACCCCCTCTCTCCATTCCTCTTCCATTCCCCTCTCCATCTCCTTTTGTCTGTCTCTCTCTATCCTCTCTACACCCCCCTCTCTATTTCTCCCTGTCTCTCTCTCCTTATTCCACCTCTCATTCTATTCTCTCTCCCTCTTTCTCTCTCTCTCTCTCTCTCTCTCTCTCTCTCTCTCTCTCTTTTTGCAGGTACTGTATGAAGCCAAGAATGCAGCTCACCTTGCTAAGTTTGGGGAAGAGATTTCCCCCATCAACTAATCTATTACTGAAGATGAGAAGATTCCTGTTCAGGAAAAATTGGCGATATGTGTATGTAATGTGTGTGTGTGTGTGTGTGTGTGTGTGTGTGTATGCGTGTTCGTTCATGCACGTTACGAGGAAGTAAGAAGCTTGCACATTACATAACGCAGCTGAACGTGTGTGTGAATGTGATTTCACACTAAACGCTTGTCTTCTTTTCCAAACTCGCACTCATCCTTCTCTCTGCAGAAGAGTCCAACTTATGAACCTACAGTGGGAGTGAGAAGACGCTTTTCTCCCACGCTGCGTTAGTGCCAAAGCAGGGCTCGTTCGAGCGCCTGCGCGTTTATCGTTCCACAAATTCGTTCTATTCGTTATTTATTCCTCGCATTGAAAACCGTTCATTTTCCTCATCCAGTCTTCTGATAATAATCGTTCAAACCCCGAACAACGGGTTCATAACCAGTAGAAATGTTGTGGTTTTATGGAGACCACCACCACCAGCCAGGCATCCCTTTAGAATACTGATAATCCCACTGTTCTCTTTGATAATAAAGGAGTATTTACAGTCACATGACCAAAAAGTATTACTTCAACTTACAAAATAGAAATTGTATTTCATCACGGTTCAACAGCAAGATTCAACTACAGTTCACTGTTCTTCTGTTCTGTATTCTTACGATTGTACTTCTTTTTCCTCTTTAAACAAATTTCTGTCTGCATAATGGGGAAAAACCTTGCTTTTGTAAACTTTCTTACACAAATAAACTTTATATGTGAAGAATTTCTTTCTGTTTTTTAAAAAAATCTTTAAAATGCTAAAGTACGCAAGTAAATCGATCCATGACGAAGCACTGATCACGAGGAAACCATGTTTGTTATGTCAAGATCCCGAAAAAACAAAAAAGAAAGTAAAAATGATAATGCATGGCTTCTTAGGACTTTTTCAATTGAAATACATTACTGTGCAAAAGTTGTAAAAAGGAGTTCGCTTTCAAAAAATGTGTTGATTAACAAAATGGAAAGTAAATGAAGACTTCCATTGAGAAATCCATTTATTTCTTACTTTCACACACTTTGTTCATTTGGACAAAAAGCAAAACACTTGTTCTTTAGTATAAAAAGCCGTATATCAAATGTTTAAACTGAGGAAATGTATCATTTTAAGGGAGGAAAAAAAAAAAAAAAGAAGGTAATTTTAAATTGCTGCAACACGTCTCAAAAAGTTGGGACAAGACCATGTCTTCTGTCTACATCTGAGAACTGAGGAGACCAGTTGCTGAAGTTTTGGTAGAGGAATGTTGTCTTATACAGGATTCGAGCTGATCAACAGTTCTGGGTGTTCTTTGTTGTGTTTTTCATTTCATGATGCACCAATTGGTGAAAGGTCAAGACCGCAGGCAGCCATGTTCAGCACCCGGGCTTCTCTTATACAAAGTCATGTCTGGTACTAGATGCAGTGTGCATTGACTTGCTTAAATAAGCAAGGCCTTCTCTAAAAAAAAAAGACAAAGGTGAAAGCATTTGTTGCTCTAAAACAAGAATAGATACTGTTCAACATCGATGGAGACTTTCCAAATGTGCAAGCTGCCCATTCCACAGGTTTTAATGCACCACCATACTATCAGAGATGCAGTTTTTTGAGCTGAGGGCTTATAACAAGCCGATGGTCCCTCTCCTCTTTAGGGGGAATCAACTCTGCATGAAAGCATGGATACAGAAAAATGGCATCAGGTGCTCTGGACTGATCTCAAAATCTAGTGTAGGTAGAGACAAGTTGTTTATCGTAGGTCTGAAGAACGGTACAATAATGAGTGTCTTGCAGGCAACAGGGAAGTACGGTAGAGGTTCCTTGCAAAGCTGCATTTTCGAGCTGCATTTAGTCTCCATTTGCTGTTATAATAACCTCTATTCTTCAAAGATGCTTCACTGGATTTTGTGGAGACTTTAGCTCTACAAGGGTGTAGTAAAGTCAGGTACGGATGTAGGTGGGGTGCAGTCAGGTTTCCAGTTCATCCCAAAGGTGTTCAATAGGGTTGGGGGTCTACAGCAGGAGATCTTCCATTCCAGCCCATAGAAAGCAGATCTTCATTGAGTTTGGTTTGTGAACAGGGGCATTGTCCTGCTGGAGCAGGTTTGGCTGAATGGAAAATTCCATGCTGGCACATCCAAAGTCATTTACAATTGTGTGCTTCCATCTTTGTGGTAACTGGAGAGAAAAAAAACACTTATGGCTGAAAAAGTCATGTGTCCCATTGTCTGGAAAATTGAAGGAGATATGAAAAAACAGGACTCCTGGACTGTATGACTGCAGGAGCAACATTAAAAAGGTTTTGTTTTAATATCATGATTTACATCCTGTTCTGTTGTTTTCTTTTCTATTTTTTTCCTCCTTATTCTTCTTAGAGGATGATAACACTCCTCTTGTCTTCTCTTTATTTCTCTCTCTGAGCAGAAAAGCATCATGTGCTCTTTGTGTTTCTTTGCCACCCTCCTCCCTCTATCACTCTTTCGTCATCCTCATCACCCCTCCCTCTGTACGTTCTAAAGGAACATCGCTTTCTATTGGTGTTGGCCTGCTGTTAATGTTGTGCATCATAGCCACGGTTACCCTACAAGGAGGAGGAGAGACTCTCTCTTTCTTTCTCTCTCTCTCTCTCTCTCCCTCTCTCTCTTTTCTCTCTCTCTCTCTCTCTCTCTCTCTTTCTCCTCCCTTGTCTCACTCCCTTACTTGCCGACAATGCGTCTCTCTGTAATTGGATTTTGATGGGTTTTTTTTTCGCTTCCTGCTGAAGGACACAGTGTCGCAGACGGCCAGCCTGAGGAGAAGAGAGGTGATCTCCATCATCTCATGCTCTCATCTCGTTCTCATCTGCTCATTCATCTTGGCATGCAGATCCTGCTTGTTTTTTGTCCAATTTCCATTAATGTGAGCATCATTACTTTCACCATTGCCGTGTCTGAGAACATCCTCATGAGTCCCAACGTGTCAGTAAGACCCTGCTGGTCTGTTGTTTACACTGCATCGTTCCATGCTGTGATGACTGGATTCTTTGAAAGATTCTCCTGAAGCTGACGTTTTTCAGCATAGAACAGTTTCCAGCTCAATGATACACTAAATATAAACACTGCAGCTTTGTGATTTCATCAGTACATGTATAATCTGGTTTCTTCTTAACCCCTGTTTGAATTCTGAGATGATCTAAAACTGAAATGGTGTTAATCGCATGTAGCAATATAAACAATTATTACGCATGACATGGCAATTAAATCCGTCTCCCGGTTTGTTTAATTTCAGGATTCTGGGTTAAATTGTTCTGAACCAGAAATAAGCTGAAACCACAAATCTCAAGTAATGATATATATTTTTTTATGTAAGTGTGGAAACACCTAGTCTTTAATGTTTTTTGAGAGACACATGCACAAGTTTTCTTTTTGTTTCTTTGCAAAAAAAATAATAAATAAACCTCTTGTAAATAAGAATTGAACAGTGAATTAGTGAAAGAAAGTTCTGTGAAGTCCAAATGTGACATTTCTGTCTCTAACAAAAGATCTTGTGTAAGACGGACAAGAGAAGATGTTAGCAGACTGCTTCACCACCACAGTCAAACAAGGACTTGGAAGCTTAATGCTTAATGTTTTTTATTTGGAGACAGTAAAAGGAATCCTGAACCAACATGGCTACCATTTCTAGACTGCGGCTCATTGAAACCAACTTCACCAACCTGCTCAGTCACCGCACCTCAATCCTATTGAACTGCTCTGGGATGAACTGGATTGTAAAGAAATCTGCAACCAGTGAAGAACATCTTGGGCAAGTTTTTATGAGAGGCACGGCAAAGTATTTCTGCTGAATTTTTGGAGAAACGAACTGTCCAGTGGAACTGTTCTTCATGCTGAGGAAAGATTTTTTATATGTAAACAAAGTGGACATTTGTAGATTTGTTTGGACAAAGTGAATCTTCAGAAGGTTACATGATTGGGTTTAATGCATAGAAACAAAAAACCGTGTGTGTCTCAAAAAAAAAATGGAACTCAATTATTGGGTGATTAAGTGACATTTTGTTGTGCATAACATTATAACATTATGAGCGGTGAAGGGAGTAACACTGATGATCTCTTCATCATGGCACCTGTTAGTGTGTGGATTTATTTATTAGGCAGTAAGTGAACATTTTGTCCTCAAAGTTGATGTCAGAAGCAGAAAAAATAGGTGAGCGTAAGTTTGACAAATTGGGACGTCTAGACGTCTGGATCAGAGCATTTCCAAAACAGCAGCTCTTGTGGGATTCTTCCTGGTCTGCAGTGGTCAGAATCTATCAAAAGTGCTCCAAGGAAGGAAGAGTGGTGAACTGGCGACAGGGACGTGTGCTGCCGAGGCTGGTACATGTGGTCCGATCCAACAGATGAGCTCCTGTAGCTCAAACTGCTGTAGTAGTTCATGCTGTTGATGATTGATTTTTTTTATAAATAAAATAATAAATGTGGTTCCTTTCTTCACAGGTGAAATGTTAAGAGGGAACTATTGTTTTTGCCTTATTTTCAATCATAATAATTTTGTCATATAATATAATTTAGACTGCAGAACTGACATAAACATTGTAATAATGCAATAATATCAGGTGAAGTTGAAGCAGATGTTTTTTATTAAAAAACCTGCATGGTCTTTGGGTTGCTGTATGTCCTATAAAATAAATGATGAAAAAGACTGATGCTGAAAAAGCAAGAGAACAACAATAGATAAAACATTGGCTCCAAAACTATAACTATACCCATAACCAAAGATGTTTCATGCAATGCTGCAAAACACATCCAGTCTAAATCACGTGGGAAACAAAACTGAATTAAAATTATGCTGTATTGTATTTAGGTCTGTTTTCGCAGCAGTCATTATGCAGCCCCATGCGGCGGAGGTGGCCCGCCTTTATCAGACCGAGTTCGTCCGGAGTGCACGGGCTATGGGTGTCCTGTGGGCCATTTGCACGCTCTGCTTTGCAGTCATCGAGGTGGTTATTCTTGTCCAGCCGTCCTGGGTGGGCACGCGTGAGCTCCGTTACCCGGCCAGCAGTGTGGGTGGAAAGATGCCGCCTCAGACTGGTACGCTGGGCCTGTTCGAGGTGTGTGTGGAGTCAGACTGGCCAGTTCCAGAGTGCACAGGCTCCCTACATACACTGACCCCGATTCCAGCCTTCCAGTCACCGGCTGTACTGGTGTGCATCTCACTTACCATGGTGTGGGTCAGCGTTGGATGTCTGTGTTTGTTTCGCTTCTGCAATGCCGCAACCGTGTATAAGATCTGCGCCTGGCTACAGCTCACTGCTGGTAAGAGTTTCAACTTTCTGATTATCCCATTTCACATTTACACCCCATTTGCTATTATAATGACCTCCAAGCTTCTGAGAAGATGTTCCACTAGATTTAGTGGAGATTTGTGCTCAATCAGCTACAAGGGTGTAAGTAAAGTCAGGTACTGATGTAGGGTGAGGTGAGGTGACGAGGCCTGGTGGTGCAGTCAGGGTGAAAAATCCATCCCAAAGGTGTTCAGTAGGGTTGGGGATCTAAAGCAGGAGATCTTCCACTCCAAACATTGTAAAGCAGATCTCCATAGAGCTGGTTTTGTGCACAACAAAAAGTTGGGGTCTCCTAGTTCAAATGGAGAAATCCATGCTTTTGCTACTGCATGCTACTGCTTTACCAGTTCTAGAAGAAAAAGATGTGGCTGGAACAGTCAGGTGTCCCAATATTTTTCTCCATATTACTAGAGATTAGTAACGTGACGGTGGTGAGGTAAAAACTTCCTCAGACTGTATGAGAAAGAATCCGTCACAGCAAACAAATAAGCGTTTAAATATAAGAAATAAATGCATGATTTGAGAAATTAAAGTCATTAGAAACAAGTCAAACGATCCGCCAGTGCAGTAAAATAATGACACTTTTCTTGAAATAAGAAAACATATCTAGACTTTAGAAAAGAAAAAATTTCAATGTTAAAATAAGCGTTAAAACACGTATTAATCGTACGTTTGTTTTTCTTTATGCGTGTGAAAAGACCTTAAAACCAGAGCTCCTAATCAACAGAACTCCGGATTTAAGAATTGTCCTAAAATGAGTAGCGTTTCAACTAAAAACAAGATCAATATTAAAATAAAGACGACGCACACATGCGTATCGTCAACAAATATTTATTCAAATGAAGTCTTGTAACGCACCGTTGTTGCGTTACAACGAAAAAACAAAGCAAAACCGTTACCGCTTCTCAAAATGCGTAAACTTATTGCAACATAAAATTTTATTGAATGTATTTTGTCTTGTTCAACAATAAAAACTGAAATCAAACCACAGAACAACTTATAGCCATAATTACTTTGTGTAAAGAACAAAAGTTACAGAAAAATATACGTAAAAATACTGGATAATGTTCCGAGTGTGGCGACTTTATACTGCAGAATTGTTATGAGGTTTAAATTATTGCGTTGGCGTTGACATAAAACAAGCATTTTTCTAATAAATAATACTAATGAACAAGTCCTGTGTGTGATTATTGAGCTGTTGGGTTTTTTTTTTAACTTGGCAGCTAAAACTAGTTTTTGCAGATATAATAAGGTAGTAAAATTAGTAAGTAAGAGAAAAAGGTTTTGCTCGTACATAGTATTTTATTCATAAAATGCCTAGTAGTAAGATTTGTCCTTAGGTAACACCATGTAACTAAGACGTTCATCACTGTTTTATCATTTTTCTGAGGTAACCATCTGACCACGGAGGAAAACTTGAGTGCAAAACTGTCCAGATTTTGTTAAAGTTTACACTTATATGCTACATCTCTGCGTTGCAGGTTTCTGTCTGGCACTAGCCTGCGTGCTTTTCCCAGATTCGTGGGATTGTGCTGAGATGCGTGCCCTGTGTGGAGACAGTGTTGAGAGTTTCTCTGCAGGGAACTGCAGCATACACTGGGCCTACGTACTGGCCATGCTGGGGGTGCTGGACGCCGGCATCCTCGCCACGCTCGCCTTCGTCCTGGGCAACCGCCAGGATGCGCTGCTCCCAGATGACGCCAAGGATGGTGACGGTAAACCATTTATCAAACTTCATTCGATACGATTTAAAATGATATTATAGAATTACCTACGTTATATTGATACATTTAGACCAAAGACAGCTTCTGTTCTGTGTTTCTCAGTTACTGGGTTGTTACTGGAAGCATAGCATGGTGATGGAGGGATACCACAGGTACGGACGTTACGATGAAGCATGCCGACAATGTATCAGGTACAACTACACTGTATGGATAAAAACATTTGGACATCTGAGCATAGGATTTGTATATGGTTTTTGGAACATCTCATTCCACATTTGCTTTTATAATACCATCCACAATTCTGGGAAGAGTGGATAGTAAACTGACAAGGGTGTTAGTGAAGTCAGGTGTCCCAATACTTTTGCCTATATGGTGTATAATGTGCTTCTACATGATCTTCATGTTTTTGTTTTGTTGTATTTTTCTGCCTCATTCATTTTCACAAGACTTTTCAAATGTTTCATTTATTTGTATTTTTTTTCACATTTTTTACAACAGAATTTTCATTTGTTTCATTATCTCGTATTTTTTATTGTAATTGTTTTTAATTAAAAAAAAATCGAAAATGTTTCCATGTGCTTTTTCAAGTAATTTGTTTATTTTAACATGCGATTGTTAATGAGACATGCGAGATTTATGTATTTTTTTCTTTTTATCTATTTTTATGTAATTTTTTTTCCAAGGTTCATTTATGCGCCACATGCTAATATTTTTTCCACACACGGTTCATTTTCACACGTGATTACAGTGCATGGTTTATTTCCACGTGTGATTTCCCCACACGACTTCATCACATGATTCATTTTCGCACATGAGTTTTGTTTTACATGCAATTTCCCCACACAATTTGTTTATTTAACTTTTTTTTTCTCTTATTTATTTTCATATGATTTTTATCCCCACCTCATACAATTTCACACATTTGGTTAAAAAATGTTTAAGATTTATTTATTCGACATGCTTTCAGTTATTTATTCCCCTCACATTATTAATTTTTACACGTGTATCTTTTACTTTAATTTATTTTTATATTTCGTCTTTTTTTTACATGATAAAAAATTCCATTTTTTTCACATTTTCCATTATTCGTTTTTTTCCACATAATTTTTCACAATTTTTTTATCTGTGTTTTCCGCACTATTCATTTCTTTTCACGTTTTTCATTTCGTTAACTCATCGCATCGTTCACGTTCTGACTGCAGCTCGTCTAATGGAGTAAATAATCCGTGATCCCACTTTGACTCCGTCAATGAACAAAAAGACCACAATTAAGACTTGCCATTGATTTTTCACTCTGGTAGCAACCTATAGAAACCCCTTACATCCAAAACTGTATACTGAGAGACCTCTATGGCAACTTAGAACAACTTCCTCCTCCTCCTCTACTTCCACTTCCTCCTCTCCCACAGCATGACATCATCTCCCTGACACTTACATAAAAACACCGCATAGAAACTAGAGACGGTCGCCTAGCAACCGGAACCAACGACTTCTCCAGCTGTAGGTGGAGGCAGGGAAATAAGAGGACACTCGTTTTTCATCCTCTGTCACCTCGTGAGAAGTGGACGGATGTCGTCGTAGATAGTCATCAAAGTGATTTTCATATTGTCTTGTTTCAAGAGCATCAAATGTGTTCTCTGTTCTCTGTTCGGTTCCACTGTGTGGTGTGGTGTGGATTGTAGGGTTCTTCACAGGGTTGTTAGTCTGCAACCTTTATTCTAAATATCCTACATCAAGCAAAACCAACAATTAGGCCTCAGTGAAAGCAAAACTCTGAACCAGATTTTTTTTTCTCTCTCAAATTGGATCTTGAACGATTCATGATTTAGTATTTAGTTTTTTTATTTTTATCACAGGATTTTATATACGTAAGGTGCTTTACCTAATTTTCCTTCATCTTCATGGGAATGAAACCTGGAAGCGCATGCTTCATTATTCCCGGCGTTTATTACACATGACTTAAGCAACAAATATTGAGCCGAGACACAATGTTGACATCAACATAAATTTTTTATTGATTATTATAACGCGACATTTTTTTCTCTTTTTTTATTTCACAATCCCACCTGCAACTTACAGATGCATAAGATTGATAAGATTTCACAAGCACACAGACGGAGAAACAAACAAACAAAAAAAGCATAAAATACAATTATGATTTAAGACACGGTTTCTTGCACGTATTCTCAGATAGAGAGAGAGCAATAAAGAACAGGAAATCCAGAAAAAGGACAAGGCGACGTGTCAAACACAGAATTGTATTTGAGAACGGGTTTGTCGAAACGTTTATGTACTATAGCCACAGGCAAAGCGGGGTGGGGGTGGTTGGGGGTGGCAGGGGCGGGTTGGCAGAGCTACACCCAATGACGTCCACGGTGAAGATGGACAGACTGGGTTTCAGTAATACACGCAGGTCAAACGCTGTCCAAACACCAGATCAGAAAGAACCGACACAGTGCTCAGTTAACGCCTAAAGTTCAGCCGGACCTGAAAAGTTAACAGAAAATGGGTGTGTGCTTCACTGCCAACATCTGAGGTCTTACCACAGGTCACGATGGATCTGCTCTTTTTTTAAATTTCTCAATAACTGAGATCAATTTAGGATTGAAATGTGAAACAACATTCTCAGTAGTCCTACAGGTTTTTTTTTTTACTGTAAAACCCAGAAAATCTTTTCTGGTGTGAACTTTGGTGTTAAATCATGATCTTCTACTACTGCATTCAAATATCTGACAGTTCCATCAATAAAGAGTTATCAGTGAAAATGTTGGTCTTAGTGTTTTTTTGCTTAATGAACATTTACTCATATCTGTAAGATAAATAGATTACCCCAGTTAACATTGGGGAAACTGGTGGATCTTAATCCTTTTTGGATTTCTTTTTATATCCAACGATCTGCTCAATCCAGTTCTCATTATCTAAGACTGGGTGATGTTCTCTTTGGTGCAACTAAGAAAATTTTGGATAAAGCTCACATCCTAGTTCAATGATAAAGCACAATAAACAATTTAATATTATCCGTGTTTTCAGTTCCTCAGTGATTAACAATGTAATATTTTCCATACAGTTCAATTCCTAATTCCGGGCTCTTTCCCAGATTTCCAATGGAAAACATTAAAGTGTTCAGCACACCAGTTGCTCTTGATAGACAGCCAAGTAATCACAGTCATAAGCGGCAAATACAAAGATACATGCTGGGAAAGTGGTGGTTTAAACGGTCCTTGGTTTATACTCTGGGATGCTAATCAACAGGTTGTGAGTTCAAACCCTGGTATCATGAAGCTGCCACTGTGTGGTTCTTGAGCAAGATCTATACCCATCTCTGCTTCATCTACAGTATCATAGCTGACAGTGCACTCCGACCCCACATTGTGTAACATGCTGAAATAAGAAAAAAGCTAAAGTTTACTAGTACCTATGATCAGTCTTTTATTCTTTTGGAATCTGGGAAGCTATTTCCAAAAGCTGAACTGTTTCCTATTTACTTCCTGGTTGATATTTTGGATGAGACTCTTAAACTGTGACACATTGCACATTTCACAAACAAAAACAAGCATGCAAGAACACTACATGGGTACCATTCGCTTCATTAGCTAGTTCCGCTAGCTGCAAAGCCAGACGTTTATGACCAAGACCAAGCGATTCAACTCTTTTGGTTGAATTCAAAGTATCTTACAAGTGACACAAGATGCCAAACGGTGCTAGTTTTTGCTAGCTTTGTTAGCTTAGCAATGCATGTTACACTTAATTTGACAACATTTGACAGATACCATGAATCAGAGTAACTTTATTTCATTTATACAAGTGAGCAGATGATGGTTAAAAGCCCAGCGGTGGCAGCTTTGTGGTTTGAGGATTTGAACTCGTCCAATCAGAAGTACAAGTTAACCTATAAGCTATGATTTTAGAATTTGAACTTGGTGTTTTTGATCAAATCCCCCAGTGCTTTAGACATTTAACCATTGCTGCCTCAAGCTATGGGGTTGAAGCGACTAAAAATTTGACATTTGGGTCCTTTATATATTAAAATATACCAAACTGAGGCAAAAACGGAAATTTGCAGAAGACTGGACTTGCTAACTGACTCCTAGAGCTAATTTGTTTTCACTTTGCCAACTATGGTTGGGTTGTAAAAAATGCAATGAGAAATAATTTATGGGAAATAAATGTATTGGTCAAAAGTAAGTTAGCATATACAAGCCAAAGACATTGATGGCAATGGCGCAAATGGGACAATCTTTCAATTTTGTACCCAGATGTTTCTCTTCAAGGCTATAATGCCTGAATTCTGGCATCTAAATTGGGATTAAATTTAGCTGCTGCCATTAAAAAAAATATTTGGGCTCGATACAGAGGGAAGTATGGGTTGTTACTCATTTTCTGTGAGAAGATACTTTGAGAGACTTTGAGTTGATATCTTTAAAGAGTTTCTTAAAAAATAGTTCCTCTCATGCTAGAAGTGTAGCATCATTAAACCCCAGTAACCTTAGACTGGGAAGTCAAGTCCTTTTTAGAACGTATAAGGTGCTAATCTGATATTGTGTCCACTGTGAAAATGATGGCCAATGTTTCAAATTTGAGAATTGTTGAAAGTTTAAAGATATAATGTTTATTGTAGTTGTTTAGATGAAGGAAAATATAAGTGAAGGATCATTTAATTGTGAGGAAATCAAATGAGGTCAATACTAATAACTCCCCCTAGGACAGACAGGTTGCCAAATGCAGCGCATCTACTGCAACTTCATGAGAAAAAAATAAATAAAAAATCAGTTTTGCGTATATGCATTAGCATGTTGACCAGATAATTGAACGTGTTTACGGTTTTATTATAGCGCAGAAGCAGATACATTGATTTGCCAGACATAAGCAGTTAACAGTGAGTTCATAAACATATCTGCCTTCAAGTGAACTGTTGCAATCTTTCGGTCTTCCTGTTTTTCTTTTTTTCATTCTCTCTCTCTCTCTCTTTCTCTCGCTCTAACATTTATATATATATATATCTCACTTTCTCAGGTACTGGATGATGTGCTGAGCAATGAGCTCGGGGTCATAGGTCACCGAGCGGCGTTTGCGGCTGTGCTTCGCGGGTGGAGGCAGGTCGGTGTCAATGCGCTTCATTCTTTGCAGGCCAGCATGAGGAGACTGGTTGTTTTGATCACCAAAATCATCATGGTCTTCATCGCCCACTCGTTTGACCCGCAGGAGAGAGGCCTCGGTATCGGCAGGGGTGGCGGGGGCGGAGTCTAGGGAGCGCCTAGCTCGTCTCAGAGGCGCCGCTCTGTCACGTCCGATGCTGGCTGCTGCCGCGACTTCCCACTTGCCTCGCCGGTTGGATGGGTTCAGCTGGTTCTCGGACGCCAGATTTGAGATGACCTTTTCCACCAGGTACCTGGGGAAAGCATCAGGGATGGAAATGTTGGTTGCACTTGTAAAGTAAAAGTTTCAAACGTCTGTTTTTTGCAGGGTTCTGGATGGCTAATACATTAAATATTAAAAAATAAACCTCACATTCTGTTTCATTCTTGTTCCAGCGGATCAATCTCAACTGGATTCTGTACCTTAGGATCAATCTCAACTGGATTCTGATGACTTGTGCTTCAGAACTGCTGCTGTCATTGTAAACACTGTCCTTCGCTAAGGTCTCATTCACATCTCACATCTGATTATACTGAACCCCCCTTTAGCAAACGGCTTCTACAGTATTTTGCTCGCATAAGAATGATCTAGAACCACAATGTTTGGTGTCAGATAAGGTCATATTTTAGTCTGGTTCCTCTCAAGGTTTCTTTCTTAGAAATGTTTATCTCCAGAGGTTTTTTCTCATGATAAGCACCTCTGGTTTGTTTCTTAGGGTCGTTTAAATCAGCAGGTAGAGATGGAGCTTGACTTAAATAAAAGTGAATTGAGTTGAACTATGCACCTCTTATAGTTATTGATGGGTCTTGAGGTAATAACTAGTCCAAAGGGACTACTATCTCAGCAGCAGGATGAAATGTTTACAGCATCATTGCTTCTCAGGGAGGGAGAAGTTGTTATTTTTTCTGTCCAGACACTGGAAGAACCACTGTATAAAATGGCCATTTCTTATGTATATACCAAAACATTTTGACTTGTTGGTGGAGTTTTCTTTCTGTCTTTTGGTATATGTTTTTTTTATACCCAGAATGTCTTTAATCTGCTCAGATAGGCTGGTTTCTGACTGTCTTATAGGTTCTACAAAGATAGACACATGTCATAAAGATCCAGATATCGTTGAAGGCCATATTAACCTCAAGAGTGGACAGTTTAATTTACGCTTTTTTGATCCAATGGAAAACGCCCTATTTCTTCCACCAGCACTCTTTATTTTACATCCCAGTCACCATTCAGCCATTTGTAGGATTGAAAGTGTTTTACCCAGAGGAAGCTGATTGGTTCCCAGTAACAAACCATTTTATAATACATAAAAAAAAATAGTTGTTAGTATGGAAACGCTGATATATTTTAAGGTGTTTTTCTCACCGGAGCACTTCCTGGTCTCGGTCCTGGCCCGCCTGAATCATCCTCTCCTGCCTGTAGCGATTAAGCAGAGCCTCGGTGAGCTGTGGATCCATCATAGCCTGAGGTTTCGGCCTGCTTACTGTCTGCTCTGTCTCGTCATAGTCTGGAGGGTATGATTCCTGGAAGTCTCCTTCCACCTGCTCTTCGTCATCCTCAGGTCTCGCCTGGCCGTTATTCTCTGCCTCGCTTATCAGGCGCAGTATTCCTGCCAGGTAGGCTGCCTCCTGCTCCTGCCTCTGGTCGTTCTCCAGGCGATGCAGGGCGTGGCCCAGCCCCTGTGCTCTTAAGGCCTCTGGCTGGTAGTAGAGATCGTTGCTCCGCCCGTTGAAGCCAGAGGGAGGATATGACATCATCTGAGCCTCGTAAGGCAATGCGTCACGCAGGTCACGACGCAGACGTGCAGCTCCGCCAACATGCATGGCCGAGAGAGGCTGGCACAGAGGGAGAGAGAGAGAGAAAAAGAGAGAGGGAGAGAGAGAGAGAGAGAGAGAGAGAGAGAGAGAGAGAGGAAGAGAGAGGGAGAGAGAGAGAGGGAGAGGAAGAGAGAGGAAGAGAGAGGGAGAGAGAGAGAGGAAGAGAGAGAGAGAGGGCAAGAGAGAGAGAGAGAGAGGGAGAGAGAAAGGAAGAGAGAGAGAGAGAGAGAGAGAGGAAGAGAGAGGAA
The DNA here is from genome assembly GCA_024362625.1 of Silurus asotus. Taxonomy (NCBI): domain Eukaryota; kingdom Metazoa; phylum Chordata; class Actinopteri; order Siluriformes; family Siluridae; genus Silurus; species Silurus asotus. Next base: position 6,722,166 of record MU574226.1, on the reverse strand, counting down.
GAGAGAGAGAGAGAGAGAGAGAGGAAGAGAGAGAGGGAGAGGAAGAGAGAGGAAGAGAGAGAGAGAGAGAGAGAGAGAGGAAGAGAGAGAGGGAGAGGAAGAGAGAGGAAGAGAGAGGTTTTGGAGAGGAAGAGAGAGGAAGAGAGAGGTTTTGTTTGTTATTTTCTTTTTTCTCTTATTTTCTCTCCTAATTTAATTTAAACATTTGTTTTTATTTGTTTGTTATTTCTTTCTTTCTTTCTTTCTTTCTTTCATAATTTTTTCTCCTATTGAATTTGTTTCTTCTTTTTATCTTTCTTTCTTTCTTTCTTTCTTTCTTTCTTTCTTTCTTTCTTTCTTTCTTTCTTTCTACCATATTTTTTTATCCTATTCATTTTCTCATCTTTCTTTCTTTCTTTCTTTCTTTCTTTCTTTCTTTCTTTCTTTCTTTCTTTCCTTCTTTCCTTTTTTTCTTTCTTTCTTTCTTCCTTTCTTTTTTTATAATTTTTTCTCCTATTAAATTTGTTTCTTCTTTCTTTCTTTCTTTCTTTCTTTCTTTCTTTCTTTCTTTCTTTCTTTCTTTCTTCCATAATTTTTTCTCCTATTAATTTAGTCTCTTCTTTCTTTCTTTCTTTCTTTCTTTCTTTCTTTCTTTCTTTCTTTCTTTCTTTCTTTCTTTCTTTTTCTTCCATACTTTTTTTCTCCTTTTAAATTAGTTTCTTCTTTCTTCCTTCCTTCTTCTTTTTTGTTTGTTTGTTTCAGGATTTCTTTATTCTACTGTTATTTATTTCAATTATTGTAAGAGCTGAATATTTGTAATACAATGGCTTTACACACACACACACACACACACACACACACACACACACACACACACACACACACACACACACACACACACAATGCTTAAAGGTGAAAGTGTGCAGTAAATGGCTTTGTACTGAATGAGGAGCTGAAGCATTGATGGAGAGGGGAGGAGGAGCAGGAGGAGGAGGAGGAGGAGGAGGAGGAACATCAATGCAGCTCTGAGCCTGAGCTTCGGATCTCTTTATGAGTGTCGGCTTTCAGGATGGAAATTCATTCACCGAAAGCGACAGTCTTATTGACAATCTTATTATCCTGAAGCACGTAAACCACAGGATTTCCTCAGCTGCATTTCATTACAGAATATTTTATTCAAAGTCTCCATTATACTGTACATTCATATGCAGAAGACGATTTAAAGGGTGAAGACAGGAGTCAAAGAGACAAAAGAGAAGGAAGATAAAAACTTTTCTCTCAGATTCTTTCATTATATGAGATTTATTAAAGTTTACAGTCTGGCAGAACATCACTCCTGAGGGTCACGAGCCCCAGGCTGATTGCACCCCACTATCTATCCCACAGATCTTCTCAAGTACAGGTTTATAGAATCCAGACACCACATCATTTCCACCGCACTCACTCTAGAGTCATCATATAATCTCACACAGTCCACGTGTCCTGCTTTATTCATCTGTCTTCATTCTGTTCTGCCGTTTTTCTATTCAGCTTTTTTCTTTCTTATTTTCACCTTTTTATTTGGTTTGTTTGCTAATGTCTTTCTCTTTTTTATTCAAGTTTGTTTGTATTTGTTTGTCTTTTCTCTTTTGTTTGGTCCTGTCCGTGTTTTATATTTTCGTTCCAGTTTGTTTCTATTTGCTTGTTAGTTTTTCTGATTTGTTTGTTGGTTTGTTTCTTCTTTTTTTTATTTTTATTAAATGGTTTTTATTTGATTGTTGACTGTTCTACTCTCTTTCCTTTTTTTCCGTTCTTTATTCTTTTATTTCTTTTTTATTTGTCTAATTAGTTTGTATGTTTTTCTATTTTGCTCATTTGTTTGTTTCTATTTTGTTTTTATTTTGTTAATTCTTTATTTAAAATTTTTTTAATTAGTTTTTTTCTTAGATTTATTATTATTTTTTTTTGTTTGTTTGTTGAAATTAAGATTCTCTAATCACCCTCATTTTCACTGTAAGCGCATTGGGACCTGCCCCCCTCCTAATGCCAACCTCCCACCCCCACGCTGCACCTCCTCCACTCCATCAGGCTTCTCCATGCTTCAGTGAGTTGAATCCAATACTGCAGCTCAGGGCAAAAAAAGGTGTTACAGCATATATTACGTTTAATACATTACACACGTCTAAATCTTTGATTTACTACAGAAAAACGGTCCAGTAGTTTCATTTCTCACAGTCTGACTACAGAAGCGTGTGAGCCTCCGGAAAAAACATACTGAAAAAAAGGTTTTTTTATTAAAATTTATTTGAAAAGGGACCATATACAATTTTAACATAAAAGTTTATATTTGATGTGTTGTACCGAATTCAGCCGATGGCTAGTTTTTATTTGCGGTCCCTTAACAGGTAATAATAGAGATAAAAACAAACAAACACATACATTAAAATGATACTTAATACTTAAAAGCCAAAAAAGAAACTTCAGTTACGCCACAACCACATCAGTGTTTACAGATTTGAGTTGATATAAGATTTGAGTTTAAATTTTAACATGTGAGTAGATGTTCACATCCTTATGTTTTCTAATGAATAGTGAGTAGCTTTCTTTCTTTCTTTCTTTCTTTCTTTCTTTCTTTCTTTCTTTCTTTCTTTCTTTCTTTCTTTCTTCTATTATTTTCTCTCCCATTTTATTTATTTATTTGCTTGTTTGCTTGTTTTTGTTTGTTTGTTTGTTTGTTTGTTTGTTTGTTTGTTTCTTTCTTTCTTTCTTTCTTTCTTTCTTTCTTTCTTTATTTCTTTCTTTCTTTCTTTCTTCTATTATTTTCTCTCCCATTTTATTTATTTATTTGCTTGTTTGTTTGTTTTTGTTTGTTTGTTTCTTTCTTTCTTTCTTTCTTTCTTTCTTTCTTTCTTTCTTTCTTTCTTTCAGTATTTTCTCTCCTGTTATATTTATTTATTTGTTTCTTTCTTTGTTTCTTTCTTCTATTATTTTCTCTCCCATTTTATTTATTTATTTGCTTGTTTGTTTGTTTTTGTTTGTTTGTTTGTTTGTTTCTTACTTTGTTTGTTTGTTCTTTCTTTCTTTCTTTCTTTCTTTCTTTCTTTCTTTCTTTCTTTCTTTCTTTCTTTCTTTCTTATTTCTTTCATTATTTTCTCTCCTGTTATATTTATGGATTTCTTTCTTTCTTTCTTTCTTTCTTTCTTTCTTTCTTTCTTTCTTTCTTTCTTTCTTTCTTTCAATCATATTGCTTGTTAGTTAGTTAGTTTGTTTCCTTCTTCCATCTTTCTTCTTTTTTGTTTTTGTTTCTGGGTTTCTTTATTCTCCTGTTATTTGTTTTTGTTATTGTCAGAGAAATTTATTACACCTACACTTATTTATAATGTTCATCATCTTCAAACCATTTTACTACGGATTTCATTTCAGCACTGAAATAAAGAACCTTCCAAAAACGCAGCTCAGCCACTGCATCTGCGCTGCATTGATCTTCCCTCCTTTAATTAGGCACATCTACTTCTGTCCACATTTATGGATTTAGAATCAGATTGCTTTCTTTCAAGTGACAGCGACAAACAGCTGACATTTATGAGCTGCAATAAGCTTTCAACCCTGAAGTGAAAAAGAAAAAAGAAAATCGAAAATCGAAAAAAAAAGTGTCATCAGAGTTTCATCTGGAGCTGCTGAGCAACTAATGGTCAGGGCAAAGATTCCCAAAGATACTACAGCAGCAGAGCATCATTACATGGTAGAGCAAGCATCACATCAAACTCTTTTCTCCCTCTCTCTCTCTCTCTCTCTCTCTCTCTGTCTCTCTCTCTCTCTCTCTCTCTCTCCACCAATTAAAATGATCTTAGCTTTGTTTTGGGGAACTCAAAAGCCCAGAGCTCTAAAAGCTGCAATCGACATAAAACCATCAGCTTCTCTAATGATTTCTGTGGCATGAGAGTGTTTTTCTGGTTGATTTTGAAGACACTGTCGTTTTGAGCAGGTTTTTTTATCATTTCTTTTTTTTGATGAAACGATGAAAAAGTCTGCGATTGACGTATGGAGGTGTAGAGAAGCCGGCAGTGATGAGTCATTGGTGAGTCACGCTGGTGACATCTACGCTTAGCAAAAAATGCATATGTGTGCTTGTGAGAGTGAATGTGTATGAGTGTGTGTGTGTGTGTGTGTGTGTGTGTGTGTGTGTGTGTGTAGCTCAATCAGTCCATACAATACAGTACGTATTTGAACGTTTCGAGACACCTGAGTTCTCCATATGCCATCGTGAGTCCTACACATAACACACATCACATATCATAACCTTGTGCTCCAGAACATCTGATCACATGCACATTATCAGCTTGTGCTCCAGTCACGTCCCACCTTATAAAGATTGTGGACCTCTAAAGAAGTAGATGCCTGCAAACATCCTGAACCATCTAGAGACGTACCAGCGCCATTTGGATCTCACTTCATGTAGAGTTTCTACATTGGACCTCTTTGAGTGTTTAACGGCACTGGCATGGAGAAGCTGGTGTTGGATCTATGATGATCTCAGATGTTGAGCACTTTTTTATGAGTTGTTCAGAAGCTCCTGGTTCCAAAACGTAAAAAAATGACTGTATACGACTGTAGTAGGACATCACTCACAATCTCATGGTACTCATGGTGGTTCTCACTCTACAGCGTTTTGTGTATTGCTTTAAATTTTTATAATTGCACTCTCGATATCACCTAAATGAGGATGGATTCCTCTTTGGAGTCTGGTTCCTCTTAAGGTTTCTTCCTCCTGACACGTGGTAAATACTTCGTTTCTGTACTTAAGTAGATTTTTCTGGTTTCAGTACTTCATATATTACTTTTTACTTCCACTCATTCCTTTTTTTTACACATTCTAACATTTTTAAACTTGAATCTATTTGGTGATCAATATTTTCTAATCGCGCGCCTTTTTCAGTCTACCGCTGGTGAATCATTTCCTGTCTCTCACACACCACAGACTAGTTTCTGAAGCTCACAGTGAGCAGGCAGAAGGAAGTAAGAAGTCTGGGGTTAACGTGGATGAGACATAGGGAGTCAGTGATGAGAACATGAATGAGAACAGAGACGTTCCTGATCATCATGTTCTATATGGTGCATGTTCTGCCTGGATACATTTATTAGAGAACTTTTATATTGATATATTAATATGATGTGACGTCCAATTCCCAGCGTGAGACCAAAACAGGTAGTAATAATGAACTTGAGTGAAAAAGTGCAGTCAGAACTTCTACTTTTACCAGAGTCATTTAAAGCATAAATATCTGTACTTCTACTGGAGTGAGGGATGTGTGTACTTTTGCAATTTCTGCTCTAACCTCAACTTCCTAACAAGCTGTAATGTATATGTGAAAAATAAAGGGAGTTTCTTTCAAATGAGCTCTAAACAGATAAAAACTATGACTTTATCGGAATAAAACTTAAGACTTCATAGGCAAGGGAACAGCTTTTAAAATAACTGCTCTTGATAAGGGCATCTGCCAAATACCGTGAATGTAAGTGCAATAATATACAGTATCATGCTGTGTTTCAATGGAACATAAAATTGGTATTATAATGAAAATGCCACACAAACATTATGATATTTAAATTAGAATTATTATTATAATTATAACTCCTTTTGTTGCTGATTATTATTATTTTTTTAACCAGAAAAGGTCAACCAACTGTGTACAAGTAATTATCCAGAGATAATGGAAGAAGTACAATTATATCAGAGCTATTACCTCACTGCATTTATCAGCGTGTGTGCATCTGTGTGTGTGTGTGTGAGCACCCACTGAAAGCTGTTGCCATGACAGCACAGCTCCTTTGGCTCACGATGGTATGTTTGTAGCTAATTAGATTGTACAGCAGCTCCAGGTCGTGTATCTTCTGCACGTCTACCTCGGGTTCTCGCTTTTTTTTTTTTTTAAACAATTATTACATTTTATTCATTGAAAAGGGAGAAAATGTCATACGAGAGCTGATGTAATGAAAAATTCGATGTCAATAGCATAGATTCTAGATAATAAGATACATGCTCACTTTATTAGGAACACCGAGGTAGGGCTCTACTTCGGTCTCAGAACCTAATTGGTTTTCCGTAGCGTGGATTCCAAAATGTATTGGAAATATTCCTTTAAACTTCCAATCTATATTGATAGATTGCACATGAATGCTCTCATTCGACCCCCAAAGCGGCTCGACTGGTTTCAGATCTGATCAGTGGAAAAACCAACGTTTGAAACCAGTTTGGGTTTATTTTATTGCATGAACATGCCAAGAAAACATTCCCTATATGAATATGTCCAATCCATTAACCTGAACTATTGACACAAGGCAGGACCACAATGGATTCATGCACCTGATGCCAAATTGTGACCCTTTGTCCTCAGTTCTGGGTTGACAGGATTGGAATACAACATGGTCTTCAACGTATGGTGAGTTCTAAAATGCTGTTCTGTTCATCATGGTTGTAAAGAGTGTTTATTTGAGCTTAACTGTAGCTTTATTTTCAAGTCGAACCACTCGGAACCCAACAGGGCATTTCTACTTGGAGAACTGCTCCTACAGTAGCTGAATGCTTTTCGGGTTTTTTTGCACCATTCTGTGGTTCCAGAAGATCCCAGAAGATCATTCGCTTCTAAAACGCTCACCTACAATATTCTTCACATTCTGCCTTCAAGTGTGAACACCAACCGAAGCCCTCGAACATCGAGATCCGCATGGTATCACACGTCGAGCAATCGTGCATTGATTATTATAACAATGTCAATTTTCTGTACATCTGATTAGAAAAAGGAAATAAATATTTGTATCCTAATGCAGATTAAATCGTTCAGGAGACAGAGAGAAATATACAGTGCACAGCTCCTCGCTTCAACATGATGCGCATACCGTATGTTGCATCGTCATTCAATGTCAAGAAAAAAATGACTTGTATTCCATTAAATCTTGTATTATATTTGACCTAGGTTTTTTTTTTTTTTCATTTTGAAGACAATATGGAGCATAAATCTCATCGTAACCAGTCTTTCTGTTGTTTCCAGTCATCTGACATGTATCTATATACTTATAAGACATCAATAACCCTTAATTACACTGCTGTCTGTTCTCACTATGGAACTGAGCAGCATTAATCAACACTCTTATCTTAGTGTTTACCAAAAACGAAATTATGTTTGCTATTCCCTCGTTCATAATATAACCAACCCCAGCGTTTAAGTAGGAAAAACAAGATCCGGTTAATCATTAACACCCCTGGGGTTTGATATTCATCCCTTTCATGTAATAGATGTTAATTTTAGGATCACGTGCCTCTGTAACCGAGCACAGCTTTCTTTACCTCCCAGATCTTTCCAGACTTTATGAGGCGACACGGCTGCGTTGCCTGGTGATGAACGTGGGTGCGTTTACTTCACCTCCCAAAGTCAAATATCCGCCCAACACAAATTAACGGCATCGACCAGATGGTCATACGGACGGATCGGATGCTCCGAGGGGCATTTTTTTGGATCACATTTCCATCATGCACATTTAAGGTTCTACCTGAATCACTGCCCATTACTGTATAATGAAATGAAAAAATAGTCCATTCATACAGTGATATGAATTAATTGAAGATATTATGTGTGTATTTGATAAAGTATATTGTATAGGAAATCAATCAGAGATGTAAAGTAAATTCCTTATTGACTTTGTAAAAATCGCAAAGTCAAAAGACATGCAGGACCTGTGTGTTTACCATCATTAATAAGTGTGTAGTGTGTGTTTGTTTGTTTGTTTGTTTTACCTTAGACTCCAGCAATGGACTTTGGAGGAAAGCCACGCAGAACAGGAGAAGTATGGAGCTGGTACGAGGGCCCGACATCCTGCAGGAGAGAATGAAGCTGCCCCTTCCGAAAGAGAGATTTGCTGCCACTGAGAGCCAGACCACAGATGGAGGGATCCAGATGGAGGGAGGGGGAGAGAGTGAACAAGAGCGAGGCAGAGGAGGGGAAGAAAGGAAACAGAGGAGGAGCCTGTATGCCGAATAAAGAGCGATGAGCAAGCACTCCTATGGGAAGCGAGACGCAGAACGTGTGCAGGACACAGAGACGGTGATGAAGGTAAACGTGGGCTTTTAATGTGGAACTCGGAGGGAGAACAAGAAAGAGAGATGTATTATGTGAACGGATGAATGTGAAAGAATTAATGGTGTCAACATCAGTACCTTCATTTGTGAGATTTAGGTAACTGACATGAATTGTACATATTTAACGTTTATTGTGAAAAAATGAATCCTCTCTCTTCATGGTAGAGACCCTGGACTAGTCTCTCAGCGTCTCTACTTTTCTGTTCTTATTAACATTATTACCTCACTTTACATGCAAGTTGTGATCCAAAAGAAAGCTACAGACTAATAGCTCTTATTACACCTTCACAATTTTTTCAATTATACTTATATGTAATAAATGGGGAGGGTTGTGCCTTTCTTTTGGCTTCTCCCAATAGGGGGCGCCACAGCGAATCATCCGCATGTTTGATTTGTCACATGTTTTTACGCTGGATGCCCTTCCTAACGTAACCCTCCCCATTTATCCGGGCTTGGGACCGGCATTAAGAGTGGCTGGGGTTGGTTCCCTGACCGGGGATCGAACCCGGGCCGCAGCGGTGAGAGCGCCGCATCCTAACCAGTGTTATGAAGGACATCCAGCGTAAAACATGTGTCAAATCAAATATGTGGATCACGATTCTGAATTTCATACCGGATCGGTCGAGGCCCGGGTTACCAACAACCGCCACAGGTATTGTAGCCAACAGGGTACCGGTATAAATTGGGCTACTGTTGTCCGAAGGAGGAGAAGGAGAGGAGGAAGACGTCTACAGAGACAGCAGGAAAAGGAGAAGTGGAGAAGGGTGGAGGTTTCGGTTGGTACTTTAAATGTTGGTACTATGACTGGTAAAGGGAGAGAGGGATCTGATATGATGGAGAGGAGAAAGGTAGATATGTTGTGTGTTCAGGAGACCAAGTGGAAATGGAGTAAGACCAGGAACATTGGAGGTGTTTAAACTGTTCTATCATGGTGTGGATGGAAAGAGAAATGGTGTAGGGGTGATTCTGAAGGAAAAGTACAGTAAGAGTGTAGTGGAGGTGAAGAGAGTTTCTGATAGAGTAATGAACGTGAAGCTGGAAGTTGAAGGTGTGATGATAAATATCATCAGTGATTATGCTCCACAAGTGTGTTGCGAGATCAAAGAGAAGGAAAAATTCTAGAGTGAGTGAGATGAAGTGGTGGAGAGTGAACCTAAGAATGAAAGATTGGTGATTGGGGCAAACGTTAATAGGCATGTAGGTGGGACGTGGTGGTGGAATGAGGAAGTGCAGGAGAGCATAAGGAGAAAGAGATTGGCAAAACAATTGGGATAGACAGAGTGATGAGAAAAGTAGGCAGGAGAACAAGGAGATGCATCAGCAGGTGAAGAGGGATGTGGCAAAAGCCAGTGAAAATTCATATGAGGAGCTGTAGGAGAAGTTGGACACTAAGGAAGGAGAAAAGGATTTGTAGCGATTGGCCAGGCAGAGGAACCGAGCTGGGAAGGATGTGCTGCAAGTTAGAGCAATAAAGGATGGAGATGGAAATGTGTTGACTAGTGAGGAGAGTGTGTTGAGAAGATGGAGGGAGTATTTTGAGCAGCTGATGAATGAGGAAAATCAGATGCAGTGGAGTTTTTAACAAGATTGTTTAACAGGATTTTGGAAGGTGAGAAGATGCCTGAGGAATGGAGAAGGAGTGTGCTGGTACTGATCTTTAAGAATAATGAAGATGTGCAGACCTGCAGTAACTACAGGGGAATGAAGTTGAACAGTCACACCCTGAAGTTATGGGAAAGAGTAGTGGAAGCCAGGCTGAGAGAAGAGGTGACCATCTGTGAGCATCAGTATGGTTTCATGCCGAGGAAGAGCACCAGAGATGCATTGTTTGCTTTGAGAATGTTGATGGAGAAGTATAGAGAAGGTCAGAAGGAGTTGCATTGTGTATTTGTGGATTTAGAGAAGGTGTACGAAAGGGTGGAGAGAGAGGAGTTGTGGTATTGTATGAGGAAGTCTGGTGTGTCAGAGAAGTATGTGAGGGTGGTGCAGGACATGTATGAGGACAGTGTGACAGCAGTGAAGTGTGCAGTAGGAACGACAGACCGGTTCAAGGTGGAGGTTGGACTGCAAGGATCGGTTTTGAGCCTTTTCCTATTTGCAGTTGTTATGGACGTCAGACAGGATTTTCCATGGACTATGATTTTTGCGGATGATGTGATTTGTGGTGAGAGCAGTGAGCAGATCGAGAAGAGTCTGGAGAGGTGGAGGTACACGCTGGAGAGAAGGGAAATGAAGCTTCTCCTCATTCGCTCTGGGTTTGCTTTCAAGGATCGGAAGCGCTTTCCTGATCGCAACAAACAGAATAGTCCATTTTAGGACGTTTTGGAGACAAGGTGAGGGAGGTGTGATTGAGATGGTTTGGACATGGGCAGAGGAGGGACATGGGGTATATCAGTAGGAGAATGCTGAGGAAGAAGCCACCAGGAAGGAGGAAAAGAGGAAGACCAAAGAGGAGGTCTATGGATGTGGTGAGGGAAGACATGCAGATAGTTGGTTTGAAAGAGGCAGATGTAGAGGACAGGGTCTTATGGAGACGGATGCTCTGCTGTGGCGCCCCCTATTGGGAGCAGCCGAAAGAAGAAGAAAGTATTTGAGTAAATTACTGCACTCAAGTAAATTTTTGGCTACTTTACTGAATCTTAAAGATATAAGCAACTTTTACATTTACATTTGTGGCATTTGGCAGCTTTTACTTTCGACTCAAGTACATTTATAATTCAATAGATGTAATTTTTACTCCAATATATTTAAATAGAATTGAGAGTTACTCATTACATTCTCATTGCTGGCTGCATTTTCAGACCAAAAAGTGCTAAAATCCAAAAACTTTGACAACCAGCTTTTTTTTTAAATAAAAGTCTTGCCCTTTTTTAAGAACTGCATCAAATGGAGTATAATAAATCTGAGATATTTAATCATTTTGAGCTATTTTCTAGCATTAGCGCTGTTAGTCGTCATGGCGATGAACAGCATGCAAATTGCATTCACACTTATTCATGTTGGAAATGAACTGAACGGTTTACAAAATGAACATTTGGTTAACAAAAAAGTGCAACTGTACTCTAAGATTTTCCAAAAGCAAATTGTCGGATTTGCACAGTTATCTTACGATGTAGAAAATAAAATGCCATTATGGTGGCATTTACTAAAAATGTTGTTCCCTTGATAAATGCCCAAATAATGACAACGCTTTAATAATACAAATGTGTTTATTCAGTTTTTTTTTTTGTTTTTTTTAGAAAGAAGTAATCATCTGGAAAAAGAAAAACAATGACGGCTCAAGATACTGCAGAAAAATCATGGCAGAGCTTCTTCACACTCATTACAAAACAAAGCAGATTTTATATCAGATTTTCATCTTAGGGGGAAAAAAAACAACAACAAAACATAAGTAACAGATTGAAGGGTTTTGTCTCAAATGATCTCACACACATGCTGTTACTAAATACAATGTCAAAGTAGTACATAACTTAGGCATTAATACAGGAGTGGGACTTAAAGCAGTAATATGCAGTTTGTAGTGTGTGTGTGTAAAATAATGGCAATAATGTGAGCTCTATATGGTTTATATTTAAATCTTGTGAAAGCTCAGGACACTAAATAAAACCCAAGCTTAAATAAAGAATACACTAAATAGACAAAAGTATTGGGACACCTAACTTTCTAGCCATAAGTGGTTCTTCCCCAAACTGTTACCACAAATTTGGAGGCGTACAGTGGCACAGGACGTCTTTGGATAATGTTCTAGCATTGGACATGATATGGAGCTCTCACCTCCACCATTTCACTCACTGCACCAGGACAGGATGTTTGAAAAGCATCATTTTAATGTTTAGTTGTCCACAGAATTTTGTCCATACTGCATAATTATATACAGTAATATATATATGCTGTGCAAAATGTAAATAAAAACAGAATGCATCGATTTGGAAATCTCACAATGACGGCTGGAGATGTTAATGAGCCCATGCCTGAAGATCACGGTTGATTTTCGCTCTCGTCCCTCGAATTTTCTCCAGATTCTTTAGATATCATTTTCTTTAAATATCATTTTCAACTGTTTCGCAATTTGTTGTGGAGGAACATCATTCTGAAATTGTTCCACACAATCTTTCACAGATCAGTGAATCTCTGCCCGATTTGACTTCTGAGAGACTCTTGTCCTGTGAAGAATTTTTTTTCCGCCACGTCTAGACGTCTAGACGTGTTGCAGCCAAATTCAAAATAACCATATTTTTTTTTCCTTAAAATGTTTCATTCCCTCAGTTCCAACATTTGTTTTGTTGCATTGTGAATAAAATATTAGTTCATGAGATTTGCATTGTTTTTATTTACATTTTTACCCCTTTTTTTGGAATTAGGGTTGTGTTTATATAGATATATATATATATATATATAAAATCTGAATCAGGTTTTTTGTTAGTACTTACATATTAAAAAACACGGATAACGATTACAAGAGTATAAAAGTGATCAAGGTTGGGTTTTATGTGAAACTCTGAATGATAAAAACGAGGAACTATAGGATTACATGACCGAGCAGCAGCATGTAGCCGGGTAGCTGTCGGTGTACACGGAGTTCTCGTTCCCAAACACGTAGTACATGTGGGATTTCCCTTTCCAAGCGTAGTTCACACGGGTGACTGGGATCAGCTCGATGGTGTGACGCTGCAGGGGGGACAAAATTTATTATAATCAGACCAAACGGCGGTACGTGAATAAAACTAGTTGGCGATGATGCTCGAGTTTCCCCTGATTCTAGCATGATATCAGTAGGAACATTACCTGCTGCAGTACACGAGACGTCTGGAAATAGTTGCTTTGGTGTTCTCGTATTAAACGCTCAGACGCTTGGCTCAATGACGGGTCGGGGCAACCCATCACTGGGTAAAGCTGTAACACACACACACACACACACACACACACACACACAATCAACATCTCATCACACATCTCATTCCCATCAGAATGAAAAGTCCCTTCGCCATTGTTCACAAACACAATCATCGAAAAGTTTAGTCGTGTTCTCAGTATGATGTGTGTGTTTGTGTGTGTCTTGATTTTTTTTTTTATTACCATGTACTGGGAGTCCTTGAACATCACCCTTCCCGAGACCTTATTGAGATTCTCCGATTTCAGACCGCTCATCTGCTCGACCACATAATCGGTTTTATAAGTAGTCCTGGAAAAGAGCAGAACATGGTCAGGGCTCACACTTCGGTCGTCACTGTAAACGTCGTATGGAACTGCTGCTAGAAAAGAGATTACTGTGAAATAGTCTGGGAAGTGCTGCTGTAGCTCTTTGGGTGAGATGTTGGACGTCTGATGTTGTTTAGTTGTAAATGAGTTAATTGGAAGTCGCTCTGGATTTGTGCGTCTGTCAAATACCATAAATGGTTCGCAGAATCATTCCTAGAACTTTATGTAGTCATTTTTAGAAAATGGAAAAGGTTGAGTTTGGGACAGAGGTAAATCTCTGTGTTGGGTTTTGGACAGAAAAAAGGTCTCAGGGTTGAGTTTGGGACAGTGGTAATTCGCAGTTATGAGTTTTGGACAGATGTGATTATTTGACAAAATGTCAAATAATTATGCCTTAAGAATTTATAATTAAAAATGTTTCAAAACAAAAGTCAAATTATAAAAAAAAAAATCGGAGAAATTTACATTTGACTATTTCTATTCACTATTCAAAACTAATTCTCTAAACAGATTTACCAACTTCTATATCACAATTAATATATGGCAACGTAAAGTTAAATTAAAGTAGATTCTGATGTGCTGACGATGTCCTGAAAACCCTAAATCACCATCTCACCTGCTCTATTTAGAAATGCATATCTAGTCTATTACAATAAAGAAGAATGCTGGAGATCTCACCACTGGATCTTGAGTGTGATGAAGACGAGGAGCTGTCTCTTCCCTCGACATATGTCACAATCACGGGAGCCGTGTCCATGGCACCAGGTACAGCTGTGTGCGTGCATACACACACACGCACACACACACACACACACACACACACACACACAGAACAGATAAAACAAAAGACCATTAGTAGATCTGAGTGACGCGTGCGGCACAGTAATGGGTCCGAGTGACTCGTGCGGGATGGTATTGGGTCAGATTGAAGCGTCTGGGACGGTATTAGGTCTGATTGAAGCGTGTGGGACAGTATTAGGTCCAAGTGAAGCGTCTGGGACAGTATTAGGTCTGAGAGATGCGTCTGGGACAGTATTAGGTCTGAGAGATGCGTCTGGGACAGTATTAGGTCTGAGTGATGCGTCTGGGACAGTATTAGGTCTGACAGATGCGTCTGGGACAGTATTGGGTCTGATTGAAGCGTCTGGGACGGTATTAGGTCTGAGTGATGCGTCTGGGACAGTACTAGGTCTGATTGAAGCGTCTGGGACAGTACTAGGTCTGAGTGATGCATCTGGGACAGTATTGGGTCTGATTGAAGCGTCTGGGACGGTATTAGGTCTGATTGAAGCGTCTGGGACAGTATTAGGTCTGAGTGATGCGTCTGGGACAGTATTGGGTCTGATTGAAGCGTCTGGGACGGTATTAGGTCTGATTGAAGCGTCTGGGACGGTATTAGGTCTGAGTGATGCGTCTGGGACAGTACTAGGTCTGATTGAAGCGTCTGGGACAGTACTAGGTCTGAGTGATGCGTCTGGGACAGTACTAGGTCTGATTGAAGCGTCTGGGACAGTATTAGGTCTGATTGAAGCGTGTACATAATAGTTACAGAACTTACTTTTCTCTCCCGCAGCCGTTACAGTGCGAGCAGCGCTCATTTCCATTGCGAAACCCGGAACCATTACACACCCAGCATACTTTCTGTACAAAGATATACATTTAAAACAAACACGTCATTCACAGCCTCAGTGGAGAGAAAATATGGAGTAATGCATACGGAAGAAACTTTTGCAAGGTGACTCACATTCCCAGAGCCTGCACAATCCTTGCACGGCTTCATCCCCATGCCCATACAGGCATGACATGGCTATGGAGAATGAAAAAAGTATCTTAGTAAAATATACACACCATCTTTATTTTAAAACCATCAGGCCAACTGTTGATGGGATAAACTGCAATAAATAATCTTGAAAAACTTTCTGGACAGAAAACTGGTAGTGTAGTGTCAGTGAAGAGTTTGGGACAACATTAAAAAGGGGTGTAACAATACACTCGAATATGGGACAGTGGTAGGTCTCTAATGAAGAGTTGGGAATAGTGCTATATTATATAAACACAAACGCTATATTATATAAACACAAAATAATACACTTACGGTCATGATTTCAATCACGTTTTCGTTTTAGGATTAGATTTACATGAGGTTTAATATCGTGAAAACTAAATATACTAGCGGTTCATCATGTCACTCATTGCGTTATAGCGACATCTGGTGTACAAACAGTGCAACTGCATTAGATAAACAATCAGAATCCTAATTCCCATGATGTAAAACACACACGGGGGCAGACACATTAGTCTATAATGAGTCTGAGAGTGAATCTGGGACACTGGTAGGTCTGGGTGATTGGTTTTGGACAGGAGTAAATTCTAATAATGAGAGAGGGACAGTGGTGGGTCTCAGTGATAAGTCTGGGACTGTGGGACTTTTGGGACATTGGTATGTTCTGGACAGTGGTAGGATTTTTAACTGTAAATTTGGAACAAAGTTTGTCAGTTTCTGATTGCTCTACCTTGACTGAGGATGTATATGGCACTCGGAGGGTCTGCGTTTGGTCCTGGAAGAAAGCGGGTGGTTGGGCTGCGACGGCCCATGGCGCAGGGGCAGGCTGGGTAAACGCGTCCACATGCTGGCCTGGACACAACACACAGAAACACAGATTTCTGACGATGCCGCAGCAGTCCATGGCTAGAAGCTATTAAAAACAATGTTGGATGTGCTCTCTGGGTGGGAGAAATATAATCTCTCCCCTGGTAATCAGAGGAACTCTTGCTAATTGCAGGGGTGTGTGAGCTCATGTATGCAGAAGAGGGCAGACAGCACTTGAGATGGCTTCGTACCTGTGTACGGCTCCTGATTCCATTCGGTCGATCTCGTCTCGGCGAAAGTCTCCAAGCGGTACTATGACCAAGGATCAGCAGGAGAATCAAGCAAAAGTCAGGAGAATTCAAATCATCATCAACATGCAAGAAGTTTCGTTTCAATCATAATCGGCTCTCACCCTGTAGGTGTTAAAGGGATCCAGGCCAGTTATGACTCCTTCTTTCACTGGCGCAGAGCTGTAACAGCATTTACTGGATATGTAGCTCGCGAAAGCCTCGCGTGCAACTTCCTCTGAAATGGAGGTTACACTGGAAAACGGACAATGAACACTGGGTAAATCACTGGAAAATGACATACGCTTTTTAAATAAGAAATATCGCAATAAATCGCCCACCATAACACGTTACTCATGCAGTCAGCGTGCACAAGGAGTCAAATATTGCTTGAAATTTTGCAAATGGATTTTCTTTAGCACAGAAAATCATGCGGAAGCTTTGCAGGAATACCATCAAAGAAATCCATCATGTGTTAAAAAATAAAACAAAATCCTAGGAAAATAAAAACATGATTTACCGTAATTTCCGCACTATAAAGCGCACCTATATATAAGCCTGTCTATAAGCCGCAGGTGTCTACATTGAAACTAATGAACTTTACACAGGCTTTAACGAAAGACAGTGTCTGTTACACGTTGGAACGGGTGGAATATGTTGTGGCTCCTTTAAGAGCAGAGCGGCATTTTGGAAACAGCCTGCTGCCGAATTCTTCTGCTATTACTGCATGTGTGCAAGACCGAGGAATATGTCCTTATTATTTTCTGATGCTCATTTCTAAGTTTCTTTGACTAAACCATAACGCTGTTGCCAAGAATAATTAAAAAAAGCACGAGTTTTGAAAATCTGTCTGTGGTTATATGATTTCTGTTGTAACTGGAGTTAGCGAGCTCTCCCTTCACCCAGACTCAACACGTTACAACGGCTTGTATCTGTACAACAGTAGCCGACCAAGAAAGTCATTGTTCACTGTCTTCCTGCTTCCTTTCACAACTATTTCTCTCAGGAGTTTATCGTTTGGCATCGTCGTGCGTTTAAAAATCAACACCGGTGAAAGTTTTTCTCCCGATGTTTCTGTTCGGTAATTTCATTGGTCTAATGTTATGTCACTCAGTTTTTTGGCTTGAAGTTTGTGAAAACCCAGAAAAATACATAAATAAGCCGAAACGTGGGAAAAAAGTAGCGGCTTATAGTCCGGAAAATATGGTATATGACTGACGTGATGCAGACGTAAGTGTTAAAATCGGAATATTGGCCAGGATTACGCATAAAAGCGCATAAAATTCTGCTCGTTTTAATCACATTTGATAGTAAAAAATGTTTATACATCACTTTTCTGAGCAGATTTCATCCTTTAGGTTTGTTCGAAATCTTGCATGCGGTCATTATAAAGAAATATTTAAGAATTAACACTGAAAGGAGAAGGCGCTTACTTCCAGTTGGGCTGCGCAGGAAGGTTTTCCGGTGCAGGCAGAGGCGCTGAGGGCATTGGGGGAGGAAGAAACCCTCCTGCAAAATCCAGAAACGGACAAAGAAAAGCAGAAAGTCAAATACAAAAAAACGAGGTGGTATGAAAAAATAAGTTTCCAGACAAGTTTTGTAACACGCCACCAAAGAAATCAAAAGGCAGCACGCACAGTCACAGGGAGCACAGACCTTTGAAAGTCAGTGTGCCAAAAGACGTCTTCCTGTGTGGATCGGATTTACAACTGGTGCTTAATTAACATCTCTATTGTAGAACAGGTTGTTATACTTCATATACTTTATAGTAGTTTAAATAAAAAAATGCATTTCCAACAGGAATATTTTGAACGCTCCATTTGAATATTTTAGTTATGGAGGGGATTAAAATCAGAGTGAGAACATCAGTACATTTATGGCATTTGGCATAATGACTTACAATGATCAGATTAAAACAACAGAGCAGATATATGGTTAAGGGCGTTGCTCAGGGGCCCAAAAGTTGAATGCCATAACCACTAAGCTACCACGTGTGTGTGTGTGTGTGTGTGTGTGTGTGAGAGAGAGAAATGACATACAAAATAATAGAAAATCATGTACAGAATAGTTCCTCTATGCACGAAGACTATAAGACAGTATTTTTTAATAAATACGTTTCTTTTTTTTACCTCCTCCACCAGCCAACGTCCCCTCATACCCGGGCACTGAGTCATAAAATCCAGCAGGGGGCGCTGAGGGAGCAGACATGCCTGCAAGAATATAAAGCAAAAAAAATAAACAAAGCATCTGAAAGAAAAGAACTCGACAAACCTGTTTGGAAAGACTAGAAGGGTGTGTCGCATAGCACATATACACATTTAACTATTATCATGAAAAATACAACATTTAACACCAAAACATTATATTTAACATGCCATTGGATGCAATAGGAGGGGGGACTAGGAGTGGAAACTAGGAGTGGAAGCTATTTAATGTTTCACTTACTCACACACACACACACACAAACACACACACACACACACACACACAAACACACGGACCCCTCACTTCACAGAAACAATAAAACGCATAAAAACATTGCATCAGAATCTGAACACTTACCGTCAAATCCCAAAAGGAGGGTTTTAAACCCTAAACAACTAACTCAGCGTGATTTATCACAGAGTGAAGGAAGTGAAGGAATGGGATCATGCGGTAGTGAAGAATGCAAGCTTGTGCGCCCACGTCTTTTCGGAGTTGAAGGTCACCACAGGCGGAAACATGACTACAACCTGGCTTGCTAATTTGCATATCTATGGAGCTTTTTTCCCCCATTTAATCCAAAATATTACACCCTTTTTTTTTTTTTAACCACCAAGAAACCTGCAGTGATGGAGAGGAGTCATGAAACAATCATGACGGAAATGTGTATGTACAGTAATCCGCTGAAAAACCACGATAAACAGACGCCACCCCAAAAATGTTTGTTTAGGCAGTAAATCATCCTCCAGAAAAAAACATTAGCAAGAATGTAGCGAAGGGAATGTTGTGTAAAGTCGTACAAATACAGTTCGCCGTATCTCATTTAGCGAGTACACGTGCTGTACAGTGTACGGTTCTGTAGAAGCCTGTCCCGAGTTTCTCTGCTTGTTTACTGGTTGAAGTGTCCAATGATGTCAAAGAAAAAGGGTTACTCTCAATCCGGTTCCGAATGAAAAGTCATTAACTATCGAGGTCGCTAGTGTGGAGGTTTCCCTGTACATACAGTTTAATAGTTATCAATGTGATGCATCGATTTAAAAGTGCGCATCGGCTACAAGCCATTTGTATCAAAATTCTTAGTTTTTTAACTCGTTTGCATCAGTAGAACAATTTTATTTCTCGATAATTATTAGTTTATGCACTTTACTTTTATTAGTATTTAGAAAGCGACCAATAATTTGTGACCAATATTTGATACGTGGATCGATTTCACGTCGCTAAACTGTTGCTCGAGCGCGTTCTGCTACGTGAATACGACGCATCGCAACACTGCGGAGACCGAGGCGCATCCTGAGTCACGTAGAATACAGATTAACATGGCAGAGGTAGAGCTGTAACTTCCTGATGACAGAACAGGAAAAGAAAACTTTGTGAAAGTGCTGTAGGCACTGTGAAGGTTTGCGAAAGTCCCGTGCGCTAGAGGTCAGAAGGCTCTTTGAGTAAATTTGATTTGCTGTTTGTCTGCACCGAAGAAATAAAAGCAAACTGTGTGTCCCATATTGATATTGTATGAGGAAGTCTGGTGTGTCAAAGAAGTATGTGAGGGTGGTGCAGGACATGGATGAGGACAGTGTGACAGCGGTGAAGTGTGCGGTAAGAAAGACAGACTGGTTCAGGGTGAAGGTTGGACTGCATCAAGGATCGGCCCTGAGCCCTTTCCTGTTTGCAGTGGTGATGGACAAGTTGACAGACGAGGTCAGACAGGAGTCTCAAGTCAAATGCATTGTGTGTGTAAACATACTTGCTATTTCTATATAGCTATTTCTGATCTAATTAATATTTTTTAAAAGCATGTAGCTGTCAGAACTGAATAACGTTCTTTTTAAAGTTTAGTTAAAACAAAACAATTAAAATATTTCTAAAAGCTATAAAGAGATGATATAGTGGAATTATCTGAAGTACCGTTTTTATCCATGTGTTATGATCTGCTTGAGTCTGAGAAGCGGTAAACAACTTCTCGTGGTCGTGATCATGTAACAGAGATGAGGTTTATTGTGTGTGTTTGTTGAGGGCTAGGAGCGGTCAAAAGCACTTTGTTTGGATTGTTGCTATGGTAACGCAGGGAGGGGAAGCAGTGTTTATTGCACATGCAATAAGTGTGTGTATGTTTATATCGAAAACGAATTCACATTGCTAACTGGATTCTTATTTAGGGTGTTTTCACACCTACTTCGTTTGAGCCCTCCAAACGCTCTCGGAGCGGTTCAGTGTGTATACGTGAACAAACCAAGTGATCTTAAGACACCTTAAAACAGGGGTGGGCAATGAAGGTAAACATACTTGCTATTTCTATATAGCTATTTCTGATCTAATTAATATTTTTTAAAAGCATGTAGCTGTCAGAACTGAATAACGTTCTTTTTAAAGTTTAGTTAAAACAAAACAATTAAAATATTTCTAAAAGCTATAAAG
Organism: Silurus asotus; assembly: GCA_024362625.1. Taxonomy (NCBI): domain Eukaryota; kingdom Metazoa; phylum Chordata; class Actinopteri; order Siluriformes; family Siluridae; genus Silurus; species Silurus asotus. The sequence goes on along the minus strand of MU574226.1, from coordinate 6,701,384 downwards.
AGATGATATAGTGGAATTATCTGAAGTACCGTTTTTATCCATGTGTTATGATCTGCTTGAGTCTGAGAAGCGGTAAACAACTTCTCGTGGTCGTGATCATGTAACAGAGATGAGGTTTATTGTGTGTGTTTGTTGAGGGCTAGGAGCGGTCAAAAGCACTTTGTTTGGATTGTTGCTATGGTAACGCAGGGAGGGGAAGCAGTGTTTATTGCACATGCAATAAGTGTGTGTATGTTTATATCGAAAACGAATTCACATTGCTAACTGGATTCTTATTTAGGGTGTTTTCACACCTAGTTCGTTTGAGCCCTCCAAACGCTCTCGGAGCGGTTCAGTGTGTATACGTGAACAAACCAAGTGATCTCAAACCCTTTAAAACAGGGGTGGGCAATCAGGGGCCACATGAGAAACCTGAATTGTGTCAGAGGGCCACACCAACGATAATATTTTATGGATGCACCGAAATGAAAATTCTTGGCTGAAACCAAAAACCAAAACCAAGGCCAAAACCGAAACACCAAAAGAAAAGATTACGTCAATTAAGTAATGTGTAATAAATAATCATATATTATAATTATTATTTTCGGGATCCACGGAAAATGTTTCAAAAGATCAACCCGTCGATCCACTGGAGATCACTGATCGAAGGCAATGAATTCCATAATTTCTTTGTGTTATGCCTTTTCCCTAGGCACCATCACTGGAAAACTTTCCTGCCTTTTCAAAAACATCCTCTACAGACGGACTGCGCATGCTCAGATTGACTTTACTTCTCTGCGCCGCATTCTTCTCATATTTAGAATAGCAATCGAGATGTTTGGACAGCATGTGATAAATTAAACCCTATGTGGAGAAACTCTTTGCAAATACCACCCGCTCTTGAAATTTGCATGTTTTGCAAATCGCTATCGCAGATATGTTGCTCTTATCCAGATACACGTGTGCTGGCGGCGCTTTTTTATTACGTCATTACAATGTGGTTCTGCCGTGTTTCGGTGATTTGGGCATTTCGGTGCATCCCTGTAATTTATGATTCAACGTGGTCTTATGAAGAAGCAGGAGTTCTGCTGAAATCAAGGATTCCTGTCCGTTCTACGACGACTTAAATGAAAATTTTGGATGCAAACCCGTGCGCCATTTTGAATACCCAAAATCCATTGCTGCACAGAATTCTGGGTTCTGAGTTCTTATGTGGTTGAGGTGTGAACACGAAGGGGTCTGAGATCACTTCAATACTAAAGAGGATCAAAAAAAGAACTGGGTTCTCTTTTGAGTCTTTAATTGTAGGAGTTAAAAAATAAGGTTATAAATAAAATGTGCTGCAACTTTAAATAAGATCTTGAGATAATATGGCGAGAACAGTGATTCGGAATCGCGGAGAGATAGAAAGAGAGAAGGAGAGAGAGAGGGAGGATAAAATGAGCTACACGGTTGTATTTTGAGTTTTACCTCCAGATGTTCAATAAAACCAGATTGTTGTGATCTCCCGAGCTCCTTATCCGTGTCTGAACTGCAGTAGTGATAGGAGGTCCGGTTCTTTTCAAAAGATTCGACTCCTTTAAAAGAGCCGGTTCTTATGGCTCCCTCAAATGACTCCCAACTGGCTCTTAATGTAGTATCATTTGAAACATTCGATTTCAGCCAAATTTAGCAATTATAAATGGTTCGTGTGCTGATAAGCATTTTTTTAATTTGAATGCATTTAAAAAAAAAAATTTAACATTTAACAAATTAAATAAATAAAAGGCCAAAGTTTTAACATTAGGAGTCTTTGGGGTAACTATGGACAATGAACTGTCCTTCTTCCCACATGTCGCTAATGCTGCTCGTTCCTGTCGATTTCTTCTCTATAACATCTGAGTGATTCGACCATTTCTGTCCATACAGGCTGCCCAGGTGCTTGTTCAGTCTCTTGTCATTTCAAGACTTGACTACTGCAACTCTCTGCTGGCAGGTCTTTCCCTGAACGCTATTCTGGCTTCCAGTAGCTGCACGTATTAGATTCAAAACACTGATGATGCCTACAAGGCCAAAAATGGACCAGCACCATCCTACCTCAGTGACCTCATCACACCTCACACTACGATGTCTGAGATCCTCCAGCACTGCTCGACCAGTACCTCCTTCTCTCAGAATGAGAGATAAGTACACTTCAAGGCTCTTCTCTGTTCTGGCACCGAGGTGGTGGAATGAACTTCCCCTAGATGTCCTTACAGCAGAGTCCCTGATTATCTTCAAGCGACGACTGAAGACCTACCTCTTCCTGAAATACTTGAAGTAGCAGTTTCCAAGTTTGTAGAATTCGAGGTATATTTATATTAAGTTTGTAATCTTGCGTACCAGTGTAGATTTATTCATTACAAGAGACTCAAAGCACTTTTGTACGTTGCTCTGGATAAGGGCGTCTGCTAAATGCCGCAAATGTTACACACATTTCCCCAACTTTGACTATAGTTTCAACATTTGTTTATATGTATACACAACTACACAGCGTCTATGGGAGTCACGTGACAAAACCATGAACGACTCATGAGATGAACTACTCGATTCTGTTTCCTGTGTAATGCAGTGCGTTGCGTCTATGGGAGTCACATGATGAAATAATGAATAACTCGGACTAGAGTCCAGAAGTGAATTACTCAATTCTGCTTCCTCTACTTAACCTATGAAGATATTGTGATGCTTTGCGCATGCGCGTCCGGAAAAACCACAAATGAACTAATCACTATTCGAGACGACTCGTTCTTACTCGTTCAAACTTAACAAATCGTTCACTAGTGATTAGCAGATCGGCAGATCAAAGCCAAGATCTAACGCACACAAGTGTGTGTGTGTGTGTGTGTGCGTGTGTTTGTGTGTGTGTGTGAGAGTGAAAGCATCCAAGTGCTTTATCTGGAACATCTAAAACCCGTATGTGGTCACGAATAAACAAGAAATCGAGATACAATTCTGTCTTATTTTTATAATCTTATTCGTATTAAATTCTAATTCATCACGTGCTGATGTTTTTAGAGAACACTAAATGTGATCGACTTGCTCACGACCCTGTCGCCGGTTCACCACTGTTCCTTCATTGGAGCACTTTTGATAGATTCTGACCACTGCAGACCAGGAACATCTCACAAGAGCTGCAGTTTTGGAGAGACGCTCTGACCCAGACGTCTAGACGTCACAATTCGACAAACTCGCTCAAATCGCCCCTTTTTCCTGCTTCTAAATATCACTAACCGGTGCCATGATGAAGAGATAATCAGTGTTATTTACTTCACCGATGATAATAATGTAATAAAGTCAACAACCCTAATGAACACCTCTGAGATGAAGGTGAACACTGACTGCACCCCAGGCCTCCTCACCTTCTCATCCACATCAGTACCTGAGGTATTATATCCAGTATATACGCCACCTGTAAACCTGTACACCTCACACCACACTACAATTCCGACTATTTTACACTATCGTTAAAGTATCATCAGTTTATCAGCAGGAAAATGAACAAGACAAAAAAAAAAAAGTTTGCATTAAAGCACACTGAAATTCTTATCATAAATCAACACAATATTAGGAAGCTTGGGTCAAAGCCATCATATAGCTAGAGGGGTAAAATCTTTGCTCCAAGTCCGAAGAGTGGCAGGTTGGCAATACTGGGGTTTGAACCCCTGACCTTCCTATCAGTAGCCCAAAGCCGTTACCAGTGAACTACCACTTCCTCATTAGTGTTGTGTTCGGAGAAGTTAAGAGGATGAATGATTCAGAGCTCAAGCCCGATAATATTTTATTGACTATAGAAAAGACCTTCCAGATTTGTTACACATACACCATCTAGAACAGAGGTGCCCAATATGTCCAACACGATCGGTAATTTGTGCCACTCTTCAGTAAAAAATTATATGACACCCCACCTGGAGTTTGCCAGAAGGCACCTGAAGGACTCTCAGACCATGAGAAAAAAAAAAGACTGAACCCTTTGGCTTGAATGCCAAGCATCATGTCTGGAGGAAACCAGGCACTGCTCATCACCTGGCCAATACCATCCCTACAGTGAAGCATGGTGGTGGCAGCATCATGCTGTGGGGATGTTTTTCAGCAGCAGGAACTGAGAGACTGGTCAGGATCGAGGGAAAGCTGAATGCAGCAATGTACAGAGACGTCAACAGTTCATCTTCTAACAGGATAATGTCCCTAAGAACACAGCCAAAATATCAAAGTAATGTCTACAGGACATCTCTGAGAATGTCCTCGATTGGCCCAGCCAGAGTTTAGACTTGAACTAAAGATTAAAGATATTTGGAAAGATCTGAAAAGGGCTGTGCACCGATGCTTCCCATCGAAAATATAATATATCTAATATAATAACCAAACAGTGGAGATGATCGTGGACTTGGGTTAGGGTAACAACAATGGAGTCATTCAGGTTTCTGCATACCACCATCTCTCAGGACCTGAAGTGCCACAGGAGCTGCTGAAACACTTCTACTGAGCCATCATGGAGTCTGTCCTGTGGACATCTACAACTGTCTGGTTTGGTTTCAGCTACCTAATCAGACATCAAGAGACTACTGCGGACAGCTGGGGGGATTATAGGTGGCCCACTGCCCAACCTCCAAGATCTTCCCTCCTCCAGAGTGGAGAAAAGGGCTAAGAAAAATCACTTTAAACCCCACACACTTTCTCCTGCACTGGAATCTTCTTTCACCAAGTCAAATTCCTTGTGTGTGTAAACATACTTGGTAATAAAGCTATTTCTAATTTTGAAAGCATGTAGCCATTAAAACTAAATAACACACTTTTTAAAGTTTAGTTAAAACAGAACAGTTAAAATATTTCTAAAAGCTAAAAAGAGATGAGAGTGGAATTATCTAAAGTACCGTTTTTATCCATGTGTTATGATCTGCTTGAGTCTGAGAAGAAGTAAACAACTTGTGTTTGTTGAAGGCTAAGAGCGGTCAAAAGCGCTTTGCTTGGATCGTTGCTATGGTAACACATGGAGAAGGGGGGGGGGGGGGGGGGGGGGGGGGGGGGAGCAGTGTTTATAGCACATGCATGACCGGGTAAGTGTGTATGTTTATATCTAATACGAATTTACATTGCTAACTGGATTCTTATTTAATTGTAGGGGTTGAAAAATAAGGTTACAAATAAAATGTACTGCAACTTCAAATAAGATCTTGAGATAATATCGCGAGAACAGTGATTCGGAATCGCGGAGAGAGAGATAGAAAGAGAGGAGAGAGAGAGAGAGAGAGAGGATGAGATGAGCTACACGGTTGTATGTATGAGTTTTACCTCCAGATGTTCAATAAAACCAGATTGTTGTGATCTCCCGAGCTCCTTATCCGTGTCTGAACTGCAGTAGTGATACGAGGTGCGGCTCTTTTCAAAAGATTCGACTCCTTTAGAAGAGCCGGTTCTTATGGCTCTCTCAAATGACTCCCAACTGGCTCTTAATGTAGTATTGCTCGGAACTTTCGGTTTCAGCCTAATTTAGCAATTATGAATGGTTTGTGTGCTGGTAAACAATTTTTTTATTCAAATGCTTATTTTTATGCATTTTTTTTAATGTTTAACATTTAACAAATCAAAGAAATAAAAGGCCAAAGCCTTAACATTGAGAGTCTTTAGTGCAGGTTGGAAATCAGAAATACCAGATGCCTCAGTTTAGCTCGGCAGATGTGATTTCTCCATACACACATTTTTCCATACACCAACTTTGACTATAGTTTCAACATTTGTTTATATGTATACACAACTACACAGCGGCTTTGGGAGTCACGTGACAAAAACATGAACGACTCGTGAGATGAACTACTCGATTCTGTTTTCTGTGTAATGCAGTGGGTTGCGTCTATGGGAGTCACGTGATAAAATAATGAATAACTCGGACTAGAAGAGTCAAGACGTGAATTACTCAATTCTGCTTCCTCTACTTAACCTATGCAAATATTGCGATGCTTTGCGCATGCGCGTCCAGAAAAAAATAACCCAAATGAACTAATCAAGTGTAACACCGTTTTGAAATGTTTGTGGTTGGATTAGGTGAAATGTGTAGACATTTCTGTGCTCCTTGATGTGGTGGAAACTGTGTGTGTGTGTGTGTGTGTGTGTAAGTGAGTAAGTGAGTGAGTGAGTGAGTGAAAGCGTCTAAGTGCTTTATCTGGAACATCTAAACCCCATATGTGGTCACAAATAAACAAGAAATTAAGATACAATTCTGTCTTATTTTTACTGCAGACCAGGAACATCTCACAAGAGCTTCAGTTTTGGAGAGACGCCCTGACCCAGACGTCTAGACGTCACAATTCGACAAACTCGCTCAAATCGCCCCTTTTTCCTGCTTCTAAATATCACTAACAGGTGGACCTCACATCCTATTAATGATTGATTGATAGATAGATAGATAGATAGATAGATAGATAGATAGATAGATAGATAGATAGATAGATAGATAGATAAACTTTATTGTCATTGCATACATAGTACAGGTACACAGCAACGAAATGCAGTTTGGCATCTACCAGAAGTGCAAAAAGTAGCAATCGTGCAAATAGTGCAGATAAATATGTATCATATTTACAGCATGTGATATTAATATATATTATATATTAATATAAAGGCTATAACAGTGCAGAACCTGTGGACATCATTAAGAGCCTTTGCTATGTTTCCACACGGACAGTTAATGAGGTGATACCGGAGAAAGTGCACCTCTTCAAGTCAAGTCAAGAAGCTTTTATTTATATAAATTATAGACATTTTACAGATTTAAATGATGTTTTGTTTTTATCTCTACAATCAACAAAGACAGTAATTTAAGTTCGTGTCGCCATTATGAGGGAAAAACCCACAAAACGCCACCCAGAGGATAAATTGTGTAAAACAAGGCGGATTTGGTGTTTGATTTAAGACTTGGCGCAGAAATAAAACAAAAGTTTACTGATTAAAATTATTTTTTCGGTGGAGTTTATTTGTTTAATTTTTTATTTAAGTAAAGAAGGGACGTCGTTAATAAATGTATGTTTTGCTGGAGGTTTTAATTTCGCCTCTTTCATATTTAGTTTTTTTTTTTTTGTATATATATATATTTTTTTTAATGGTAAAAACAGAAATGCACACTGAATTAATAGCGGGTTAATAACATTTAGTGCCGTTTAAAATAATTAGAATTTTGACAGCCAATAATTATATATAACTAATTTAAAATGTTGTTACCTAATGAATGTGTTCAGACTGAAGATCCACATATAGAACACAAGCAGAGAAAAGATGATGATGATCATAAATGTCTCTGTTCTCAGTCATGTTTACATCACTGACTCCCTCTGTCTCGTCCACGTGAACCCCAAACTTCTTACTGCCTTCTGCCTGCTGATTCTTATCTTATTAAAGAGTGAGGGTCAGGACTTTATACACCAGCGGATTGAAAAAGACGTGCAGTAACAGGAAATCGGTTGTTCGGCGCAGTGAAAATAAAAATTTTATATTTCACCAAATCAATGGATTAAAACTAAAGTAACGAGCCGGTCTTGAAAAATGTAAGAAGTAAAAAGTACAGATACACAAATTTTCCCATAAGAGTTCATATAAAAGCAATGAATCCGTTCCCAGACTTCAAGCGATCTCTCATTTCAGCCATTAAAAATGTTTCATGCCTAATTTAACACACAAATATACCTGTAACAAAGTTTAACCATAAAAAGCAACACATTATAAACACAGAAATCAATATTTTGTTCTTCATGATTGTACTTACTGTTTAACCAGACATGCATATTGCAGAAGATCTCATGTGAACACCACGTTCGTGCTTTTCTACCACTTATTTATTATTTCAATGCTTATTCTTTTTACAACCTTCTACCCAGTGTTGTCACTACACTTCTCGGGACCTACGGTGCTAAATTTATAGCGAAATAGAACAAAACACTATATAAAACAGACAAAACGCACATCCTGCATTAAAACACTAACTGTATATCCACCTGATTTCTGTTTATAGTTATCGCCATATATTATGTTTATAGCACATAGCCTTCTGTAAATTTCTGTTCATAGTAATAACATCTGTATATTATGTTTATAGTACATACACATCTGTAAATTACTCCTATAATACCATTTAATTTAATTTATGTAACCTATTTAAACACTGTATATCCTGCAATTGCTGCTATTGCACTTCTGGTTAGACCCAAACTGAATTTCGTTGCCTGCTAGTTGAATCTAATCTAATCTAATCTAATCTAATCTTCGCACAAGAGAACGACGAGAACGCACCTAGTACGAGAATTATGTATATACAGAATTTTGACTTAGTTTGTAAAAAAAAAAAAAAAAATCGCGCCAGAAAAACAGCTGAAAAATTAACCACACCCCCAAACCAGATGAACGTTTGTAGACACTCATGAGTCATGTGTGTTTTGAAGATGTTCCACTAGATGTTGGAGTGTGTGCTTATGCAGATTTGAGCTCATTCAGCTAAAAAGTCAGGTTCATTTATGATAATTGAGGTCGGAGCTCTATTGAAGATCTTCCACACCAACCCGTGTAAAGGATATCTTCAAGGAGCTGGCTTTGTGCACATGCTAGAGCAAGTTTGGGTCTCGGAGTTCAAGCAAAGGGAAGTAAAGAACTTGGGAAGAAGAAGAAGCTCAGTGGTTCAGATGTTGCCTTTCTGATCAGAAGGTTGTGAGTTCAAATCTCACCACTATCACTAACTGTGCTACTCCTCGAACCTTGAAAAAAAAGACCCTTAACCCACAACCGCTTAATTGTATATATGAAATCAAATGTAAATATAATGACGCAACAACTTTCCGCTCTTCCTATTGGTCGCTGAGGTGCGACTTACTGGACGCGAGCTCGTTTCCGCGCAATTGTTGCACCACTAAGGCTGAAGATCACGCACACACATCACGAGGAACACAAGAACAAGTGTTGTAAAGGTAGAAACGTCATATGGCCGCACTGTCTGGATCAGTTATTAAGCAGACATGCGCAAAAAAAAACAAAAAAACAAAGGCACACTATTCCATTATAGAGAGTAAAAGCAGGTAAATAAATGCATCTCAGGAAATTGTAAATATCTTTACCTGGAGCTGAAGGCGTGAATCCTGGGTTGCTAAAGCCCCCCGTGGTTCCATAATTACTTTCAATAAGAAGAACAAGAATTAATTAATTAATGATCGTCATCACATTATTGTATAAATCTGCACCTCTTACATTACTACCCAGAAAAAAAATGGGACCTGAGCTGATCTTACTTGAAGCCTGGTCTGGTCTCCATAACGTCCAAAAAGTTTCACCAAAAACCCCCTGGTGTGATGGCGAAGTTCTCTAGGTGAAAGTCCTCCCGACTTCCCCCTTTAAAGCACGTGATCAAACTGTCACGTGCAGACGCCTTCAATCTAACGGATTTATTAGTAATTTTTATTAATTATTACTAAAAATAAATCATTCTTAACATTATAAAGATATGCACGCTAGACAAAACATAAATAAAAGTCAAATGTGATCTGTGTGCTCTACACGGAAAAAACGCGCCGTGACGCGTGAGTAGTGACAGCCAATCAGCAAGCGGGATTCTTGAATAAATCTGCATGTTAATAAGCTTGCAGGAAAAAAGCTGCCAAATATATATTAAATAAAATTTTATTAATTTTGCTTTTTATTCAAATTATCAACCTATTTATTGAACATGTCTCAGGGCTGTTGTTTAGTAATAAAATATTATATAAATGTTTTTTCTTTTTACTTTGTTTAGTTTCTTGAACAAACAGAACATTTTAGTTTCACTTTCATTTCACTTCTTCACAGACAAAAATGGCATAAAGGAAACTGAAGTGAAGACTGAAAATTAGTCCCTTTAATTACATACAATCAGATTAAAAAAGATGATAAATAAATGTATAGATAGATAGATAGATAGATAGATAGATAGATAGATAGATAGATAGATAGATAGATAGATAGATAGATAAAATCTCCATCCATCTTTTTGTACCACTTATCCTACAGCATCATGGGGCAGCCTTGAGCTTGTCCCAGGGGAGTCAGGACACAAGATGGAAAACACTCTGATCTGGGTGCTAACTCATCTGTACACACACTCACTCTTATATATCTCATTTCGAGATGCCAATTATCCTACAACACATGTCTTTGGACTGAAGAAGACTGGAGTACACAAAGGACACCCCCAAAACACGAGGAGGAAATGCTACTCCAGAGGCAAACAACCAAATAAGAATGAAATACTGAATGATTACTGTGCATTATAGGTTCAATCTGAGCAAATCCTGTGTCTTTCCTTTTGCCATCAGGATGTGTTTTCTACATTGAGAACAATAGCATCTTGTCTGATACTTTACATTACCAGAAGGAGCAGAATAGATTATTTGTGTTTTCAGACAATGTGGTTGTGTCATTGATAGCAGTCCGGTGCTCCTGCTCATGGTTGAGACAACAGACTGTGCATTTATTCCATGGTAATTCACTTTACTGACTGCCGAACACTCAGAATCTGTTCAAGAATTAAATGAGAGTTGTACATGTGCCTGTTATTTATTATACTTCTGTATATTATTGATATATTTTTGCTACAATAACTTAAGGACTGCAATTGCCATGAACAGTTTTGCCCTACATCTTTTACCAGACCCCTGAGCAGTTAAGAATTAAAACCCTTGCTCAAGGGCCCAGCAGTGGCAGCTTGGTGGTGCTGGGATTTGAACTTGTGACCTTCTGATCCAGAGTAACCACACAAGCTACACACTCCAAGCACCATAAGAATGAACCAGAATTAGTTTCCTGTTTGCTTAGTTGCACTTCTGGACCATATTGTACAGCTGTTAAAGAGGTAGTAGCTTCGGGTTACTGATTGGAAGGTTGGAACACAAGCCCTGGTATCATAAAGCTGCCACACTTAGGGCTCCTAAACAAGGCCCTCAGTCCACTAGGGGCGCTTTATCATGGCTGACCCAATGCTTTGTCCTAACATCGCTGGGATATGCGAAGAAGAGAAATGTTTAGAATCACACTACCTGGATTCTCCCAGATTGGGATGAAAAAGTTTTCTCCTCATATTAGTTAAACAAAAAGCTCAGGGAGCATTCTTTTGGCCAGTTTTGCCTCTGGTTCACTCAATAAGCAGAAATTTTAGGGGGAAAAGTTGATCTTCTCCACTCTGTATATTCAGTATGTAATTGTAGATTCATAACAAGTGTTTTCAACTGTGTGACTTCTTTGACCAGGAAGTGTAGAAACTATTGTGTGCCTCCAGCTTTGTGGTAACAGTTTGTGGAAGATCCACATATTGCTGGAACAATCAGTTCTCACAATAGAGTGTTGTTAAATGTTTAGCATGCCCAAACGAAACTTAATTCTTGGAGAGGTTTTCCATACGACCTGCGATGCCCGTGGTGCCTTTTCTGATCAGGGAAGAATCACACAGCACACAGCAAATGTTCTTCTTCGGTTTATTGCAGGCATGTACACACATCGGAGAGAAAGCTGACCTAAAGTTGTTTGGACAAAAGGATATACTAGCTGGAGATGTGTAAGACCAGATAAAGACTCCCTGTATACCTTAGATACTAACATCGTAAATATTCCTTAGACACTGAACAGACAAAGGAATGTGTGTGAACCAGTGTGCTCAACACTAACAACTGTATATGTGCATATATTGCATTATAAAGGTCTAAATATAAAAGGACATGTATGTGAAGTGCTGCTGAAAGCAGAACAGCTTTCACTTCCTCTGTTTAATCACCAGTGTGTGTTTTTTTTCTGTTTAACACTCACACCCAACATACAAACTGTCGGGAAAACAATTATTATGAAACACTCATTATGTCTGTGAGGCTTTACCGCAATACTGTAATGATTTATAATCACACAATCGAGTGGTTTCTTTAAAGGTTTCTTCCTCATATTGTTATATTGCAAAGGAGGTTACAGAGAGTTACAGAGTTGTGGTGTTAGGGGACTGTATGTACATGTAGATTGAAAAAAAAAAAACGTTATCATTAAATCTCAAGTCCTGTTCACACGTCCCATGCGTCTTCTCATATAAAACAATATCTTCTTATTAATATGACTTCCTTTATACACACATGGATACATACATTTTAATATATTTTTTGTCAATGGAAATTATTGAATGAAATTATTCCCAGTAGTCTTATTCTCTCCTAACCAATCAGATCATGTCACATGTTGCCAGGGTCAAACTCTGCCATGGTCCTTCAGAATCAGCAGTAACTCCTCATGACTTTCTCCTGGATCCCTTACAGATTTACATTAGCATTCAGGGACAGGCATTAAGCTGGTTTAAATCCTACCTGTTCGATCGTTACAATTTTGTAGATTTTAATGGAGAACTATCCAAGCAAACGCAAGTAAATTATGGGGTGCCACAAGGTTCAGTTTTAGGACCCCTGCTTTTCACAATATACACACTTTCTTTGGGAAACATTATTAGAATACATGGGATTAGTTTCCACTGTTATGCTGATGATACCCAGCAATATATCTCATCAAAACAAGACGAAACATCTCGATTGGCTCGGTTAACTAAGTGTGTTAAAACATTACAAGATTAAACAACACAAAACTTTCTATTATGAGATTCTCATTTGCTCATCAGCCTAAGAACCAATACACAGAATCTCTAGCAAGTTAACTTGCATTACCGAGGATGTACTGTAACTACTTTTTCATCAGTAAGACCTGGCAGTTATTTTAGACAGCAACTAATGAAAATGATATTAACCATATTACAAAAACAGGCTTCTTTCACCTTAGAAATGTTGCTAAGCTAAGAAACAAGAAAAATGTTGACTATATCTGATGCGGAGTAGTTCGTCCATGCGTTCATGACCTCCTGACTGGACTATTGTAATGCATTACTGGGTGGTTGTCCTGCATCATTAATAAACAAGCTACAGTTTGTCCAGAATGCAGCAGCAAGAGGTTTTACAAGGTCGAGAAACTATCACCATATAACCCCAATCTTCTCATCCCTACAATGGCTACCTGTTAAGTTTCAAATCCACTACAATCTACTGCTACTTACCTACAAAACACTAAATGGTTTGGCTCCCATGTATCCAGTTTTCTAACACGCTACAATCCATCACGCTATTTGAGCTCTCAAAACTCTGGACTTCTAGTAGTCCACTAAAGGTGGTAGAACATTCTCACATTCAGCTCCTAACATTTGGAACAGGCTTCCTGACAGTGTTAGGAGCTCAGACAATCTCACCCAGTTTAAGTGCAGATTAAAAACTTATCTTTTTAGCCAAGTCTACACATAACACACATCACATCATAACCTTGTGCTCCAGAACATCTGATCACATGCACATTATCAACTAGTGCTGTTAATATCATGAACAGCAGCTACACTAATTCCTCTCCACTGCTTCTCTCTCTCTACCCATCCTGAGGCATTCTGAGGTTGCTCCAGCCCCAGTCACGTCCCACCTCATGAAGATTATGGACCTTCAAAGAAGTAGATGCCGCAAACATCCCGAACCATCTAGAGACGTCCCAGCGCCATTTGGATCCCTTTTCATGTAGAGTTTGGAAATCGGACCTCTTTGATTGTTTAAAGGCAGCTGCAGTTGCTCAGTAGCTCCTGGTTTCACAACGTCACCTGACTGTAGAAGACTGTAGAAAAGACATTATTCATTAACACTCACACTCTGGTTCTCATCGTGGTTCTCACTCTCCTGTGTTCTGTATTTTTTAAAGATTTATAATCACACTCTTGATGTCACCCAAATGAGGATGGGTTCCCCTTTTGAGTCTGGTTCCTCTCAAGGTTTCTTCCTCATAACATCTGAAGGGAGTTTTCCTTGCCACAGTCGCCCCAGGCTGCTCATCAGCGATAAACACACATCATTCACTTTAATTCTTACGTTCTGTAAAGCTGCTTTGAGACCCATCTTTTTGAGTCCATTGTTAAAAGCGCTACAGAAATAAACTCGAACTTGAATTTGAACAATAGTACAGGTTATTGGGGAAGTGGGAGCTCAGTGGCAGTGGTGTAAAGTATTTGAGTAAATATTTCTACTATAATTCTATACTCAACTACGTTTATGTTTTAGAATGTGTACTTTTTACTCCACTATATTTGAATGGACATTGAGATTGAGCACCATTTACATTTTGCACCTCTGTTGAAGATATCATTATCATCATCTTCATCATCATCATAAGGCTCAACACTCCTTTACCCACATGCGAGCAACTTTTTAGCCCCACTGGCAACATTTTCGGGCCAAAAACAGCTCAAATCAATTCCAAAAACTTCAAGAAACAGTTTTTGTTGGATTTGAATAAAAATAGCACCCCCTCTCCGATGCGGTGCATCAAATCACAGTCAGCTCTGGATATTTCGGTTTTTTTACGTTATCTATAATTTTTTATTTTCATTGTATTCGTCCATTCAACACTAATGTTTCTTCTCCTTTGTGACATGAGACCGTCATTTTATTTGTTAATTGGAGATAAAACATTTTAATGACTGCTTTACGATTTTGTCGTGTTGAACAGGCTGTTGTGTTGATCTTGATGTTAATGTGCAATCTGATTTGCGTTTTAGGAAATAAAACCTTACAAAAATGATTTTGGCTTTTTTTACTAACGTGTTTTGGTGTTGAGGACTGGTGGATCTTTGAGCCTACGTTCAATACGAGTCGAATATTTAAAAATTACTGTTCAATTCAGATACTCGAACACTTTTACCAAAGTCATAATGGAATTGGTGACTTGCAATAAAGTACGTTTTACATTAAGTATCTATTGGTAGCAATGGTATCAAAACTGTTTCAGTATCTACTAAAACTTTCATGGAGAACTAGGAGACCTAAACCTGTTCCAGAACGACAATGCGCAAAGCCAGCTCCATGAAGATATGCTTTGGAGTTGAAGATCATGAGTGGCCTGCTCAGAGATCTAAACACAATCGAACACCGTTGGGATGAACTGGAACACTGACTACCTTAGTTAGTACCTGACTTTACTTACACCCTTGTGGTTGAATGATTTTGAAGGTATTATAACAAAAAACTGGGCAATACATTTTTTTAATGGTTGTGTACACAGCAATTCATTATACTGGAAATTTTCCAGTCCCATAATAAGAGGAATTTGTAGCTTATTGGTTGAAACATTGGACTTTGCATCAGATGGTTATGAGTTCAAATCCCAGCCACACCAAGCGTCCACTCCTGGGCCCCTGAGTGCGGCCCTTCACCCTATAGCTGGATAAGGGTGTCTGCCGAATGCCAGAATTTAAATGAACTAATACTTATACTAACAGTAATCATAAAGCACAGATTTTCTTCTATTTCAATGTTTTCTAATTATAAACTCAGTTATTGTGCAGGGTCTCCTCATGTGTAATGGATGAAGTCAGCTGTGAGCCATGTTCTCAGGATGAAACTGTTCCTGTGGTTTGGCCAGACCGGATCTCTGCAGAGAGAAGCTGTTCTCCATCTGCTTTCCACTCTACAGGCCAGAAATGTTGTCACATAAACACACACACTCACACAAACTGACAAACACAATCCCAGCAGCGTTCTCGTCTTGTGGAGTCAATGATGGTTTTTTATTATTTTTTTTCCACATCAAGTGACGACGTGACAATAAAAAAAGAACAAGTAGGATCCCTTGTGCATCTTCTGACTGTGGTATGAGAACTAGGAAAGGAGGAGAGACAAGAATGTGTGTGAGGAAGAAATAGTTGCACGTTCTGTAGCTGAGAACTTGAGATGTGGAGGCTGTCTTGCAGCATCAACCCTAAACGCTTTCCCGATGGAGTTTCCTCCTCTGTCAGCTCAATGAAGAAGGGATCGGGCGGAGGAGTGAAGGGGAAGAGGAGGGTGTTTTTCTCGCTGCGTTGCCGCATGGGAGTCATCAAAGGAAGAGTGAAAGGTACCTGGGAGTTTTGTGTGTGTGTGTGTGTGTGTGTGTGTGTGTGTGTTTGAAATGGAAATGAAGGTAAGGTGGAAATTCAGAGTGATTGTGATATTCAGTTCACTGGAAAGCAGTGTGTGTGTGTGTGTGTGTGTGTGTGTGTGTGTGTGTGTGTGTGTGTGTGTGTGTGTGTGTGTGTGTGTTTTCACACCTTTCAGACTGATGTTTCTGTAAGAAAGTAAAAAATCATGTTTAATGTCTGTAAGTTTCCATTGGTGTTGGAATTCATCCAAACCACTAGATGGTGGTGTTGCTTTCAATATCCTTCACCGATTACACCATTTTTGATAAATTCTTTTTATACATTTTTTTTTCCAATATTCATGATCATTTTTATATTTACATGCTCCTCTTTTTTTTCTCTCTTTTTTTTTTTGGCTGAAATCCGCTCTGAATCGTACCTTTGTGCTTATCAATATGGCGCCACAATATGGAGGCTGAATTCCTGCTCAATCCTGTTTGTGTAAATTTAGTCATATTAAACCTTTATTATTATTTTTTTTTAATTTACACTTTTGATTTAAAAAAAAAAGTATATTCTTGAGAGTTCTGTCTCATTTCCACTGCTATCCTGTCTTTTCATCCTGACTATAAAAGACTTAGCAGCTACGTACTCGCTAAAACATGAACCTAGCTTCTGCTCATGCACTATGTTGGCAAAAATATTGGGACACCCGACTTTTCCGCCTGTGTGTGCGTTTTTCCCAAACTTTTACCACAAAGTTGTCGAGCATGACAATGCACCTGTGCACAAAGCCAGCTCCATGAAGATTTAGTGTACATGGACTGAAATAAAAGATCTCCTGCTATAGCGGCCCGCTAGTTCTTTGTCCTTATCCCCTTTGGTATGCATTTTTTATACTGATTGCACTGTAGGGCTCCTCACCCTACATCAAGACCACTTTTGTGGGTGAATGAGCACAAATCTCCATAAAATCCAGAGGAACATCTTATGGAATAGGCACATAGCAATCAGATATTGACAAACTTTTGTCCATATTGTGAATGTTTGAACATGAAGATCCATTGTTATATTTGCAAAAGTCTGTATGTAAGATGTGTGAGATGGGTTTGCTCTCTCCAGTTTGAGATTTTGGCAGAAATTCATATGTTTGCGGTATTTGTTAATTTTTAATGAATCCGAGGGCTGGCCATCTGGCTAATCAGAAGGTCGTGAGTTCAAATCCTATTATAAATGAGTCACATTTTGCTGATATATTGTGATTAATACTTTAAAAACTGATAATAACATTTAAATACAAATTTCTTGTTTTCGTTAAAAAAATAAAAGTACTGTTGATATATATTTGGATTTTGCAGGAGTCAACAGGAGTTTGGAGAAAGCAGTCTTTAATGGAGGGAGTGAGCAGAGTAAACAAAGTACTAAATGTGTGAAAGAGCATAAACAAAGTCCAGAAAAACACTCCTTAATCTGAGGGCAGGCAGTCAGAGCAATGCAGGGAGAAGCTACATCGAAAATCCAAAACAAACAATCTAAAGTTTAGGTACAGCAACTGAGCAGTAGAGGGCAGACCAAGTAGAGGGCAGACCAAAAAAAAAAAAACACAAACCAAAAACAATCCAGAGACCAAACCAATGGGAGCACGGGTCAGGATCAGGAGTAGGGAACAGGATTTAGGAAGCCGGTGAGATAATCTGGCACTGAGCTAAAGTCTTGTTGTCCTTAAATACCAGGTGGTGCAGGAACGTGAAAAACCTCAATAACGCTAACAGAACTCGGATGTACACTACGGCTCTTTGTCCTGTTGTACGGTGAAGTCGGTTCCAATGAGCCGCAGTCCAGAAGGAACTGCATGGTGTTGAAGTATGGAATGGATCTCTTCCACTTTCCGGAATAAGTCTCCAAACTTCTTCAAACTTCGCTGCTCCAAAACAACCCAAACCATTAAGCTTCCACCCCCATGTTTCACTGTGTGGGTGAGGCAGTCTGCTCATATCTTCTCTCCTGTTCTCCATAGAGTCTTACACAAGTTCTTCTGTAAGAGCCAGAAATGTTGCATTTGGACTCCACAGAACTTTCTTCCTTCCTTCCTTTCATTCACTATCTGACCGAATTTTGTTGCATAGAAACAAAAGGAACATGTCTCTCAAACACCGTAGAAGACTCTGTGTTTCCAAACCCTTTCCATAAATAACGAAACAAACATTAATATAAAAAATAAATAAGATGTTTTATAATCTATAGCTTTTCCAATGTAACACTGAAACAGAGATTGAGGGTCTGAACCAGACCGAAGTAGCTGCAGATTCAGATCGCTGTCTGACAAAATCACAGACGAGACCAATGAGAAGAAGGACATGTCTCTTCGATCTCCTTGTTCCTGCTCTCCATATCAAAGAAAGGACAGGAAGCCTGCAGTGACTGTATTGGAACTGACCGTGTGTATGCGTGGTTAAAGGAAATGGGTGTGTGGGGGAAGTGACACATGGACAAATGGAGAGACAGGTGTGAGCACTGGAGAACCTATAATGTTCATCATCATCATCATCACACACACAACTGCTGTACAGGAAGAACCCAGTTGTTCTTACTGGCTGAAACAATGAAACATGAGAGCAGTCACCAATTGATTAATTTGCTCCAGCAGTTTTACTTTACTGTTCTCCAAAGGGGCTGGAATGAAAAGCTGTAAGGATACAATAACCTCCAGTCTTCTGAGAAGATGTTCCAGATTTTGTAGATATTCATTCAGCCACATGGATGTTAAATTTAGGATCTGATGTAGGTGAGCTGAGGAAGCCTGAGGTGCAGTCAGAGTGAAAAATTTCATCCCAAAGTGTTCAGTAGGGTGGAGCTCAGAGCGCTATAGCTGGAGATCTTCCACTCCAACCCATACCTTCATGGAGCTGGATTTGTACACAGGTGCAGGTCATACTGGAGCAGGTTTGGGGTCTTCTATTTCAAGTGAAGGGAAATTTTAATTCTATTGGGAGCCTCCAACTTTGTGGTAACAGTTGGTTGAGGGACCACATATGGCTGGAAAAGTCACGCATCCCAATATTCATATATTGTAAAAAACATCTTTCTTTCTTTCTTTCTTTCTTTCTTTCTTTCTTTCTTTCTTTCTTTCTTTCCTTCCTTCTTTCTTTCTTTCTTTCTTTCTTTCTTTCTTTCTTTCTTATTTTCTTTCTTTATTTGTTTATTTCTTATTTTCTTTCTTTCTTTCTTTCTTTCTTTCTTTCTTTCTTTCTTTCTTTCTTTCTTTCTTTCTTTCTTAGGTCAAATTCAAGAAATTAAACCTTCCACAAATTTTTTGTTTATCCATTTTTCCCCCCATTGCTTTATTTCCTTTGGTCTTTTTTTCTACGTTTTTCTTTTCAATTATTTTTTCTTGTTATACTTTTGTTCCTTCCTTCCCTTCCTTCCTTTCTTCCTTCCTTTCTTCCTTCCTTCCTTCTTTCCTTCCTTCCTTCCTTCCCTCCTTCCCTTCCTTCTTTCCTTCCTTCCTTCTTTCTTTTCTGCCTTCCTTCCTTCCTTCCTTCCTTCCTTCCTTCCTTCCTTCCAAGTAAAAGTGGAGAAATTCCACAAATAGATTTCTTTTTTTGTCTATCTATTCTTTGAGCTACTTCTTAATTTTTTCTTTAATTCTTTTTTATTTAAGAGTTGTGAACCCGGTATATATTTTACAGAACCTTGATTCTGTAATTTCCTTAAAAATACACTGGTTTATTTACAGGCAAATTCAACACAATGTATTACACAGGTTTGTGTTATAACCTTGACTTCCAGACTTTCTACAGTACAGTAGCAGGATTAACAATCATGTCCTGATCATGTACAGTTTGCGGAAATGAATGAATCTGGTAAATGTGCTTTGCTCCTCCAACTAATTTCAATTTGAAGTAATCTGTACCTGGCTGTGAATTATTATCAATCTATTTTGTAGTACACACCAGTAGATGTTAGATGTCTGTTTATTATTATATACTTTGTCTTATATCAAAATTTGTTATGGAAACTGACAGAATAAATTACGGAGTAACACATGAACTCTGAGGATTTGGATTTGGACTCTACTTAATGGCAACAGTCTGCTACAATGGCTCAGGACTACAGGTTACATTTGACACTTATGTTAGTGGCACATGGGTTTTATGAGTGTGCCTAAAGAGGGAGATGGATCATTTTATGTGTGTGTGTATGTGTGTGTGTGTGTGTGTGTGTGTATATGTGTGTGTGAAGGGCAGAACAATAAGCAACCAGCAGGAAGAAACTCATATTACACATGTCTATGTTGGGGTGTGTGTGTGTGTGTGTGTGTGTGTGTGTGTGTGTGAGTGTGTGTGTGTGTGTGGCCCAGCACAATGAGGTGCATGACTCCTAACACCCAGAAGAAGGAAACTCATATTACACGTGTCTATGTTGGTGTGTGTCTGTGTGTGTGTTAGTGGTGCACTGAGATGATTAATAGAGAAAAGGAGGAAAGACAGATAAGTGTGAACATTTCAAGAGCCTGGGAACAGAGGGAGGAGCAAAAGGAGTGAGAGAAGGGGAGGGTAGGAGGGTAGGAGAGAGGGGTGGGAGAGGAGAGAGGGGGTAGTCTCTGCTTTGTCGCTGGGAGTCTCATTGCATCAGTGTTTTTATTCCAGCCTCATGTTACGGTTCCCTGACAGCTGGAGCTTCCCACTCGTGCTTGTCTCTTCACACACGGATCAGCCAGTGTGAAGTAAGACGCCGAGATTGGAGATCAGAGACGCAAATAATCACTTTCTGAGTCCTGTCTGGATGTTCAGGGGTTTGCAATGTACTGTGTGGACACTTGCTTTCAGTTATTGTGGATTTGGGAAGCAGTTTGCAGTGGAATCTGGAGTTTGGACATTGTGGCATGGATAGTGTTTAAATACTGAAGTATGCATAGTGAGTACCCTTCTGAGCATCAGAATTTGGATACTGAAGTATGAGTAGTGACTACTGAACATCGGAATTTAGATACTGAAGCATGAATAGTGAGTTCCTTTCTGAATATCAAAGTTTCGATACTAAAGTATGTAGATTAAATGCTGAACATCTGAATTTGGATACTGAAGTATGAATAGTGAGTACCTTTCTGTATATCAAAGTTTGAATAATGAAGAATGTTTATTGCATTTCTGAACATAAATAATTGGATACTAAACTATGAATAGTGAGTACTGAACATCAGAATTTAAATAATTAAGTATAAATAGTGATTACTCAACATCAGAATTTAGATACTGAAGTATGAATAGTGAGTAGTGAACATCAAAATTTAGATACTAAAGTATGAGTAGTGAGTACTAAAGTATGAATAGTGAATTCTGAACATCAGAATTTAGATACTGAAGTATAAATAGTGAATATTTAACATCAAAGCTTGGAGACTTGAATTTAAATAGTGAGTACGGAACATCAGAATTTAAATAATTAAGTATAAATAGTGAATACTCAACATCAGAATTTAGATACTGAATTATGAATAGTGAGTAGTAAACATCAAAATTTAGATATTGAAGTATGAATAGTGACTACTGAACATTGGAATTTAGATACTGAATTATGAATAGTGAGTATATTTAAGTTTGAATAATGAAGTATAATAATGAATAATGAATATTGCATTTCTAAACATAAATATTTGGATACTAAAGTATGAAAAGTGAGTACTAAACATCAGAATTTGGATACTGAATTATAAATATTGAGTACTGAACATCATCATTTAGAAACTTGAATATAAAAAGTGAGTACGGAACATCATAATTTAAATAATTAAGTATAAATAGTGAATACTCAACATCAGAATTTAGATACTGAAGTATAAATAGTAAATACTGAACATCAGAATATAGCTAATTAAGTATAGTGAGTACTAAACATCGGAATTTAAGTACTTAAGTATAGTAAGTAATAAACATCAGAATTAAGATACTGAAGTATGAATAGTGAATCCTGAACATCAGAATATAGCTACTTAAGTGTAGTGAGTACAAAACATCAGAATTTAGATACTTAAGTGTAGTAAGTACTAAACATCAGATTTTAAGTACTTAAGTATAGTGAGTACTAAACATCAGAATTTAAATACTTAAGTGTAGTGAGTACTAAACATCAGAATTTAAGTACATAAGTATAGTGACTACTAAACATCAGAATTTAGATACTGAAGTATGAATAGTAAATACTGAACATAAGAATATAGATACTTAAGTGTAGTGAGTACTAAACATCAGAATTTAAGTACTTAAGTGTAGTGAGTACCAAACATTGGAATTTAGGTACTTAAGTATATGTAGATACTGAAGTATGAATAGAAAATAATGAACAGCGGTATTCAGATACTGTAGTATGCATAGTGAGTAGTGAACATAAGAGTATACTTTTTTGAAAACTTGTGTTAATGCAGTATCTCTACTGGCAGGATCTAAATATAATGTGATTGCTGAACATTAGATTCAGACAAAGGACTATAAATTCTATTGGTGCCTCTACTAGAATATATATATTGGAGTATGAAAATCAGTATTTCTTAAAAGACTCTAGTCTGTATATTGGAGTATAAAGACTGGTATTTAATTCGAAACTATAGACAACAATACGTAACAATAGACAGTATTTTTTTAGAAACTATAGTTTATATATTGGGGTATGAAAACCAGTATTAATTTAGAGACTCTTGTCTATATACTGAAGTATGAACCCAGTATCAATTTAGAGCCTATCGTCTGAATTTTGGAGTATGAATAGCCTGTAGTTTGTAGCTACTTTTGAAAATGTTATATGGAAGGATCTCTGAATTTCCAGGATGTCATTAGAAACAGAATTTGACTACTGATACATGAATAGCCAGAGTCTTTACAGAGACTAGAGATTTAGAAGCATAGCTAGTAAGTTAGATGGTATCTAAAAATTTGTTAGAGTAGCCTGATACAAACTTAGATTCAGGACGTTAGATGGTGACTTCTTCAGCACGTTGAGGGAAGTATCAGAACCTATGCGTGCAGGATATATGCATAAATATACGTACACAAAATTTTCTGTATACATCTGCAGAATTAAAAGACACCCTGGATGATACGGGATTTGCATATGGAGCGTGATACTGTAGCATCCTCACTTTGATTTTGATGGAAGCGATGCTGTAAACCGCAGCGTGCGATAGTGAAAGTGTACGCGGAATACAGACGGGTCTCATACTTCAGTGTGGAAAAGCATGGAGACGTGACGTCGCAGACATGCTGTGCGGTTTACGGAAAGAAGGCCGCAAGGGTGAGTCTAGCCGTCTTTTACAGGTGATGGTGATAACAGCTGTAAGCTTTAAAGTATGGATCATGCACAAATTAGACAAATAATGTTTTTATGTATTGTTTCAACTATTACAATGTGTCATTCTAACAGTGTGGTTTGCTATTGTGCGTGACGATGCCATTACTGTGGTGTTGCCCTTATTAATAATGGAGACAGATGTACGTTTGAGCCTATAACTTCACACACTTGTCCTATCATACATTCAGTCTCTTTCTTCTGGAAGATCTTTGGTATAGCATGGACTTGTCTATTAAAGTGACCCTTTCCAGACATGTTCTAGACACAACAATAACTTTATTCTTACAGTTATTTTAAAAGATTTCTTTTTATTTTATTAGACAAACCGAACAAACCTAAAATTGAATTGTCATAATTTTTTTTTTTAAGATATTCGAATATTTATTATAACCAATTAATCCAACAGTATAATTACTCCAATGATCAGTGGTCCCAGACATTTTTTTGCACCACAGACCAGTTCCACGCAAAACTTTTTTTTTTAATAGACAAGGGAGGGGTGGAGAGTGGGGGTGGGGGGTGGAGGATGGGGGGGTTGTGGAATTTGGTGGATGTTCATAACTACGCACAATAATAACGTGTATAATATATAGTTGAATTATTCATTTTATTATTACATAAAAAAGAAAAATGTCAATCAGTTCGCTATAAAGCGGAATCGACCGGAGCTTCATTTATAGTGTGTAGAAAAAAACTGCGACTGCGAAACAAACACGGAAAATTGGCATCGGTGCAAATAGTCGTGAAAAATATGTGAAAATTCAATCAACTGTAAATAGGATTTATATGTCTAATTTATATTATTTATATGAATCTATAAATGCATAAGATGTACAGCATGGTGTAAAGAATAAAATATAAGCTAGTAATTTCACGAAATGCTATAATATATAAAAAACGAAACACCTCATTTTGCGGTCACAGGAAAATCATCAGATTTTGCGATAGTAACAGATACTCTGCTTCATTACCCTGTAATGTTGTCCTTGGTTATGTCCATAATCAATAAAAACACAGCAATGAGTATGAGTATGAAGTAAATCTATATAGACACTGTATTGACAAAAGTTTGTGGACACCTGAGCAATAGATTGGTGTGATTTTTGATTCCATGTTTCGTCTCTATTTGCTGTTAGAAACCTCCACTCTTCTGTGAAGATGTTTAACTAGATTTTGGAATGTGTTTGTGGAGATTCAGCCTGTTAGTAACGTCAGGTTGAGAAGGCCTGGGGTGTAGTCAACATGAAAAATCCATCAAAAAGTAGTTCAATAGGGTTTATAGCTCTATAGTGGGAGATCTTCCACTCCAACACATGTCTCCATGGAGCTAGCTTTGTGCACTACAACCCTGTTCCAGCATTGTAAAGCTCGAACAGGGTTGGGGCATGGTGTAAAAGGTCTGCTGTCCCAGTACTTTTGACAACATTGAGTACTCAATTTAGAGCAAAATATACACTATGTACATGATAGAACCCACAAATAGTCCTAGTGCTGGAATTCTCCTGCAGCATATCGGATCTCAGAAGCCCATATATCACACTTCTGGTAACAGATCACTGATGATTGTTCATGGAAATCATTGAAGATCTGGAAGCGAAGTTTTATCCAGGTCTTGCGTCTGCTCTATATATAACGCTGGTCTGAAAATAGGCCCACCAGCATTGTAGGAACAGCCTGCGTTTAACCTACATTAGGAATGGTGTCATGGCGAGCTGGGCTGTGCTGGGTGGAGTGCGACGCTCTAAATTACTTGGAGACTTTTTTAATTGACTTGTGCACGCCAAAAGTAATCTAGAAAACTTTTTCTCATTGCATTCATGAAACAAAATAAATAATATACGAACACCTCGTCAAGTGCCAAATCTACACCCAAAGGTATTGGGACACCGGAGCTTTCCAGCCGTATGTGGAGACACAATTGTACAGGGTTTCATTGGACGTTGCACTATGTTCACTCGCACTATAAGAACCCTTTCCAGCATGACAGTGCTCCTGTGCACAAAGCCAGCTCTGTGAAGATCTGCTTTACATGTGTTGCAATGGAAGATCTCCTGTTATAGAGCTTCAAAACCATTGAACACTTCTGGGAGGGGTTTTTCACGCTAGGCCTCCTCACCTCACCCACATCATTTATGTATGAATGAGCACGAATCTCCATAAACACACTCCAAAATCTAGTGGAAATCTCATCTTCCCAGAAGAATGGAGGATGTTCAAAATGAAGCACATACCAATCTTATGGTCAGGTGTCCACAAACTTTTGGCCGAAATATATACTGCCAGTCTGCAGATCTCCGGGTTTCACTTGTGCTTTCCTGCACTGTGTGTGTGTGTGTGTGTGTGTGTGGTAGTGATAGTTCTGACCTATTTGGCACTCTAGGTGAAATTTCGCTTGGAGACTGCGGAGCATGGCAGGGGTAAAGTGACAGCATCCAGTTAGCAGCATCACTGGGGGAGAACGAGGCAGATTTCATGAGTGTCTATATAAAACACGTTGTGTCAGTGTCACGTGGCATGTTGGTGCCCTGGGCTGTTATATATGTTGCCTTATATACACCAGAGAGTTTTACTCGTGGGTAGAATTGCGACCAAAGGAGCAGCTGCTATAATTAAACCTACAAATATATAATGTTGTTTTGTTAATATGTTAATATTTGCTTTATATACTGTATCTATATTCATATCTGTATTCAATGAATATATATAAACGTGCTCGCAAAACCAAAATACAAAAAATCTTCCCATAAGAAATAATGTAAATGTATATAAAACTAAAAGTACAGTACTGTATACAGTAATAAAGTATGATAATACATTTATAAGTGATATTATTGCATTAACTGTGTACTGTAACAGTAATAATCTTAAATAAAAAACAAATAAACTTGATGCTTACTGTACCTTCGAGAAGAGTCGAGGCTGGTATGAGGGAGATGAGGAGGAGGAAGAGGAGGAGTATGGTTATTCCTTGGAACGAGAATCTTCTTCCATTACGATGTTGGGAAGACTTTCACCCGAATGACTGACTTCACTTAGTATTTACTTAATTGGCTTCACTTTTTTGGATTCATTTAAATTTTTTCACTCACTGGAATCTTTTTCTTTTCTCTCCCTTTTTTTAAAAATCACGAACCACTTGCTTTTGCCTGTTTTTTCATTATTCCATGGAAATGTGATTATCATTAAAGAGATTCATAGAGACAAATCGTTGATCTTGTCCTGTTATAAAAGCTTTCGAGGTCAGACGCACGCACGTCTCGTTTATGCTTCTTGATGATTTCTTTTTTCGCTTCGACAGCAATCGTCTCCTTCTTCTTCTTAGCGCCTTTCATTTCAGGGTTCTTCTTCATGAACACATCGCTTCACTATTACAGTCATCACTGCACTTAGTAACAACTAAACAGTATGCAAAATACACTGCTTTACACACACACACACGTGGTCACAGTAAGGATACAGTACAGGATGTATGGTAAAGAGAACTCTACTTCGGGTTGCTAACGATACGGGAACTACACAAAGACTGAGGGAAAATACTCTACTGGGTAGCTGACTTGGGTGATCGCTTTCAGTCTGAAAACACGTTCCCGCTCGACGCTCGTATATCTGATTCTCGCTCACAATCCAATGCGAATTCCAACTAAATTTTTTGCTCGTATTACAAAACACTCGCAAACCGGGGTTCTACTGCTAGCTATCTAGCTATCAGTAGAAACCCCGGTTTGCGAGTGTTTTTTAGAACTATTAGCTAGCTAACTATTATCTAGCTATCTAGCTATCAGTAGAAACCCAGTTTGTGAGTGTTTTGCAGAACTATTAGCTAGCTAACTATTAGCTAGCTATCTAGCTATCAGTAGAAACCCAGTTTGTGAGTGTTTTGCAGAACTATTAGCTAGCTAACTATTAGCTATCTAGCTATCAGTAGAACCCCGGTTTGCGAGTGTTTTGCAGAACTATTAGCTAGCTAACTATTAGCTATCTAGCTATCAGTAGAACCCCGGTTTGCGAGTGTTTTGTAATATCTAGCTGGCTTGCTATTCAAGAGCAATGCAATTCAAGAGAATAAAAAGGCTTCTTTATTCAGGAAAAAACTTGTAGAATACAATAAAATGAAGAAAACCAAACTGGAACTATTTAATCATAATCAGCTGCATACAAACTCATCAAACTACAACCTGATTTGAAGATACAACCTAATTCATTTTTATTTGTATAGCACTTTTAAACAATGGACATTGTCTCAAAGCAGGTTTTACCGAGATTCAGCAGTTATCAAGTTGTTTAAGAGTGTATACGTTTAGTGTCGCTAAATTTGTTGCTTATAAGTGTGAGTTTATCTCTAATGAGTGAGTCAGAGGTGACTGTGGGGAGGAAAAACTCCTTGAGACTTCATGAGGAAGAAACCTTGAGGTCAACCAGATTCTCGAACTAGGAGACACAAACTTGTTCCAGCATTTCAAAGTCCCTGTGGACAAAGCCAATAGGGACTGAATCTACAATGGGATGTTCCATAATCACATAATAATCTGACTATCAGGTATCAGGTATCAGGTGTCTACAAACTAGTGGCCAAATAGTGTATTTTTTCTTACATTTTTTATATTTTCATTTGCATTTTCTGGCGTAAAGAAAGGAATTTTACACAGTAAACCTACATCTGTACATTGAGGTTTTTGGCCAAGCTATTTATGTATTTCATGCCATGAATCAGTGAGGAAGGGTTGCCAGATGTTCCAGGAGCGCTAACGACTTTTATCATTTGGTTGTTCCAGATGAAGGCCATTATTCCAAAGGGAATAAAGATTGTGCAGCCAACGACGGCAACGTGGTCTCCAAGAGGCGCAGCATTCCAGGTAAAAATGCACCTTAAATTATGATTCTTTACGAAACGTCTCATGAGAGGTTCAACTCAGCACATACGCAGATGTTCTGGAGATGTTCTGGACCTTAAACACATCGCATCCTTCTTTTCCTTCACACTTTCCCTCTCGAACTTTCTTTCTCTCCAAGGATTTGAGGATCCAACAAATGAGTTTCTGTTTATAGATTATAGAATAGAATACCCATTCCCAAAAGAAAAATATTTTGCTTCTATGACTCATTTTGACTTATATAATGACATGAAGTCTGTAGTACTGGGTACACCATATAGACAAAAGTATTTGGACACCTGACTTTTTCAACCAATGTAGTTTTAATGTGGTCCATCCCAAACTTTTACCACAAAATTGGAGATACGCAATTGTAAAAACTGTTCCGGCATGACAATACCTCTGTGCACAAACATCCAGCTCCATGAAGATATGGTTTACATGGTTTAAAGTGGATCTTGAGTGGTCTCCTATAGATCTCTCACCTCAACCAGAATTTTTCACACCCACTGCACCCCAGGCCTTCTCACCCTACATCAGAACCTGACTTTAGTAACATCCATTGTGGGTGATTGAGCACAAATTTCCACCAAATCTAGTAAAACATCTTTCCAGAAGAGTGAAAGTTATTACAACATGAACTTTGGACCAATCCGATTCGAGAATTTAAACATCCCTGTGGAATGAATTGTTTACCAGTGCACCAGTGAAGCACCAGTGAAGAAAAGGGAAACCAATACCATCTTAGATTATGTAGATACAGTCATAATCAGTTTAAGTGATGTCATGGACATGGGCGTGGCCTATTCAATCAAAGTTCTACATTTATGCCTTGTACCCTTATCCAGGTTGATAGATTTGAATCAGAAGTGCAATATAATTCCATTACTGCACTGGACATACTGTAAGAAAATAATAATTTTGGCTTTAGAGATTAGAAAATTACATGTGGGAAAATGAACCAAGATGGTGGCAGGGTCACTTCAGATCCAAAACAGTGCTGTCTTCATTTTGTCTGTTGTTACCCCATGTGTAAGATGTGTTTGTTTAGATTTTTCTTGTGTTAATTTATGCGGTTTCATGTAGCAACTGGCCCTGGTGGGAACGTTGTTTTCTTCCACTGTGTACTACACTGTAAATGGCTGAAATGAGTCTGCAAGCCTCTTAATTAACTTGACCTAAGAATAATTTAATAATGAAATGGTGCTAAAAAAAAAGTAGAGATTAATCCAACTGGGACGTAAGCAAAGGTTCTCGAAGCAGTGCTGTTAAAATCGTGTAAAGGATTTCCCTGAAGAATCAGGATGCAAGCTGAAACGCTGTCTGAATTTTGTTTGTGTGTGTGTGTGTGTGTGTGTAGATGAAATTCGAGGGCTGACCACAGTGGAGCTAATAAAGCGAGAAGGTTCTAGTCTCGGCCTCACCATCTCTGGAGGCTCGGACAAAGACGGCAAGCCTCGAGTGTCAAACCTGAGACCAGGAGGCCTGGCAGCCAGGTGAGGCGCTGTCCTCTCTTTCTCTCTCTAATAACGTAGCCTATGTGTTTAATATCACTTTAACTGTGGGTCAGTTCTGCTAAATTGGAGTGGGTTTAAATGATATATCGAGTGTTTTGTGTCCAAGATTTTTTTTTTTTCACTTTCACAAGGAAAGACATTATAAACCTATTGAATTTTTCACCCTGACTGCACCCCCACCTCACCTACATCAGTACCTAAATTTACTAACTGGCTGAATGAACCTCCACAAATCTCCTCAAGCACACTCTAAAATCAAGTGTAACATTTCAACTTCCCAGAAGAGTGGAGCTTATTATAACGTGGATGTGGATGTTCAATGATGATCTTATAGTCGGATGTCCACAAAGTTTTCATCCATATAATGTAGCTAAGCATAACAGGCAACTCTGCAGCTGTAGTGTGTGTGTGTGTGAGCATGAGTGTGTGATCTCAGGGTCAGGGCTGCTGCATCACAACAAACCCCTGAGACCATGAGGTCAG
>MU574226.1:6616223-6666223 GCA_024362625.1 Silurus asotus | reverse complement strand
GGGGTCCAGTCGATGTTTAGCGGTTGGTATGACCGCTCCTGCTTCTTGCTAAAGTCCACTATCAACTGCTTAGTCTTGCTGACGTTTAGGAAAAGATTGTTCTCCTGGCACCATCTCTCCAGGTTTTTAATCTCCTGTAGGTAGGCTGTCTCATCGTTGTTGGAGATCAGGCCCACCACAGCAGTATAGTTAGCAAACTTCATAATAGTGGTGGAGTTGGAAGTGGCAACACAGTCTTGTGTGTACAGTGAGTACAGCAGGGGGCTCAAAACACAACCCTGAGGAGCTCCGGTGCTGAGGGTGTGGGTGGATGAGGTGTGTTTGCCCAACTGTACTGCTTGTGGTCTCGCAGTCAGGAAGTTGAATATTGACACAGCAGCAAGGACCAAGACCTCTAAATTAGAGGTGAGCGTGGAGAGAATTATGGTGTTAAACGCTAAACTGTATTCCACAAACAGCATAAGGTAGTCGTTGAGACAAGTAGGCTGGGGTTTCTTAACTACAGGAACCATGGTGGACTGTTTGAAGCATGAGGGGACAACAGACTGATATTAATATTCACGCAGCTTAAAAGCCTGGAATGGGCGTGTCCTAATGTGAACAACTTCCTGCTTGAATCCCTGTCATCTGTAAACTTCTAGTCTCGTAAAGATGTCCTAGACTTTTAGAACAATTAGCACATTCCCAGGGTTCGAATCCCGCCTTAGGCCTGTGTGTGAAGTTTGTGAGTTCTCCCCAGGTTCTTTGGTTTTCTCTCCCAGACGTGACGAAATGATGTATGGATTGTTGAAACTGCATTTTATCTGCAAAGTAAAAGTGTGTGTGTATATGTGTTTGGTCAGAGTCAGTGCAGCAGTCTTCAGGTCCTCTGCAGGTCGAGATCATGAAGAGCGCTGGCTCTGTCCTGGGACTGAGCCTTACCACTGCCCTCTACAGGAACAAGCATGTCATTACCATCCAGAAAATCAAACCTGCAAGCGTCGCAGAGAGGTTCAAAACACACAGACCAACACACACACATACATTAATATTCATTAAAATCCATTATTTATTTGTTTGCTCTCTCTTTCTCTTTGTGTGTGGGTGTGTGTGTTTATCAGGTGTGGTGCTCTTCATGTAGGTGATGTTCTCTTGGCTATAGATGGCATGGGCACTGAGCACTGCTCTTTAATGGAAGCTCAGCAGCTGCTAACCAACTCCTCAGAGCTCACCAAACTCGAGATCCTACCTTCTTCACGAGGCCCACACGATACAGGTATAGCCACACACACACACACACACACACACACACACACACACACACACACACACACACACACACTTTACCTCTCTGACCTCTGTGCAGGCTGTACTGTGTTTGTAGTGACTCAAGGCAGAACCCTTTGGGCTGATGTTGTATGTGCGATGAATCACACACACACACACACACACACACACATACACACACACACACACACACACACACACACACCTCAAGCATGTGCAGTAAAAAGTATAGGTGACAGTGTTAGTAAAAAACATATTCAATCATTTTCACAAAAATAACTATTTATACGCAGCATTACAGATGACAAAATGGCAAATGATAGATAGATAGATAGATAGATAGATAGATAGATAGATAGATAGATAGATAGATAGATAGAGAGAGAGAGAGAGTGTGAGAGAGAGAGAGAGAGAGAGAGAGAGAGAGAGAGTCCGGTTGAGCTGCACTATATAGTCAAATGTTTGTGGACACCTGATCATAAGATTAGTCTTGGAACATCCCATTTCCTATGTAGTTCCCATTTGCTCTTATAATAACCTCCATTCTCCTGAGAAGATGTTCCACTAGATTTTGTGGAGATTTGTGCTTAGTAAAGTCAGGTACTGATGTAGGTGAGGTGTGGAGGTCTGGGAACTATCAGGGGTGCCAATACTTTCATTCATATACTGTAGATGCAGCTAGTGTAATGCTAAACTAGTCGTTATTAGCAGTGCTTGTTAGCTGTATATGTGCAACCCTTCACTTCTTGGGATCAGTTTATTAACACCGCTCTATAGGAGTGTCAGAATTTGTAATACTCAGTGTGTGTGTGTGTGTGTGTGTGTGTGTGTGTGTGTGTGTGTTTGTGTTTGTGTAATAAGTAAAAAGAAGTCTGTATCTTGTAGTTTAGAATTGTGTGTGAATAAGCGTGTGTATGTCATTAAGCCTTGCTCCGAAACCCGATCTCGCAATAAAACTTTAAAATGAATAATAAATATAAAATTAAATTTAAATACAAATTTCCTTTGTGCATAAATCTGTTGTGATATGATGCTTTTTAAAAAAAATATTTTTTTTTTATACCTCCTAAAGTACAAACCAAATTCAGAAAATGTTGGGACTTTTTTATAAATGTTAATAAAATAAAAACTAAAAGACTTTTAAATCACATTAGCCAATATTTTATTCACAATAAAAAAAATTTAATTGAATTTTGACATTTTGAATCTTAACATTAAAAAAATAATAAAAAACAACCAAACAAAAACCCCCCCATAAAGAAAGCACACTTTTTCTCAAGGAATCAAAAAAGATCAGACGCTCAAACACTCTTTGATGTCTAGACGTGCATGTGCCTGGGTGGGCGTGGCTTTGTGGGCGTGACCTGCAAGAACAAACTAGTGGTGCAGCTGGTGGTTAATTTATCGTCATTAGTGTTTCCCTCTTTCATGCATGAGCACACACACCCTCACACACACACTTTCACTTGTTCAAAGCAAATCCTGATGTGTTGTGTTCTTGTTGAAACCATCAGATTTTTAAAGGAAAATGTTCTTTCCGCCGTTGCTCTTGGCTTTATCCAAGCTGGCGAGCAAATGTAAGAGAAAGAAAAAAAGAAAAGAAAGAAAGAAAGGGAAGAAATGAATGTGCATGACATGTGGCTGTAGCAGTGTTGAGAAACTTCTAGAATCTTCTAGAAAAAAAACAAAAACTCAGCCAACATCCACAAGATCATCTTTTAGCCTGTGATTTGATGTGTATGATTTGTTGCTCACAGACATCATGGTGTGTGTGTGTGTGTGTGTGTGTGTGTGTGTGTGTGTGTGTGTGTGTGTGTGTGTGTGTGTGTGTAGTGCGTGTCCAGAGAAGCAGCCAGCGTCAGTGGGAGTCTGGTGTGAACTACCCCAGTGCCCCTGCACCCACCCACAGCAAAACTCCATCCACCTGGAGCAACACCACCCCTACACACTCCCACTGCACATGTGAGTGCACCAACATGCATGTCTTTGTGTGTGTGTGTACATTATAAGTGTGTGTGTGTGTGTAACTGATCATCCCAGATGTTTATTTCGTGTCTGTTCTGGTGTGTAGCAGTGGCATCAGGGAGCTCGTCCCAGACGTCCGGCGTTCACAGCTCGAAGAGCGGTTGTGTGTATCCGAGTCCGTACCCGTGCAGCACTCTGCCCTCGTACCCCTCAAGCCCACGCAGCACCACCACCAGGAGGAAACCCAGGAGAGCCGAGCACAAGAGCTCATGTAAGAGAACGTTCTCTAGATGAATCCTGCATTATTTCTAATGTGATGCACCAATCTAATCTAAGTCTCTGGACTGATCACACTGTTGTCTGTCTCATTTATTCCCTTTTATTGTTCAATCTAATCTAATCTAATCTAATCTTTGTGGTCTTTCTGTTTGATCAGTATCTTGCTTCTATCTATGGGTTGATCTTTTTTCTGATACTATATTATGTTCTGTTTTCTTCTGGTCTAATCACTCTATGGTATTGTCTGATCTCCTTTTCCTTCTGTTTTCTTCCAATATTATCATGCTCTTGCTTCACTGGTCTGATCTCTTTCTGATACCATATTCTGTTATTCCCTTCTGTTTTCCGTCCTGTCTGATTACTCTCTGGTCTCTCCGTTCTATGTTTGGTCTAATCACTTTCTCATATCGTTTCTGTTTCCTTCCTGTCTGATCACTGTTTAGTTTCTCCCTTTAGTCTGTTGTTGGTATTGTCTGATCTTTCTTTCTTTCGTTCTGTCATTCTTTTGCTTTTACTGACATTAATATGTTCTTTTTTCTTTTGTTTCCTTGCAGTCTGATCACTCGATTTGGTCTTTGTCTAATCTATTTCTGAAAATGTATTTTCTTATTCTCCCTGTTTTCTGCCTGTCTGCTCACTCGCTGTTCTATCTTTGGTCTGATCTCTCGTTGGTAATATCTGATCTTGTTCTTTCTGTTTTTTTTTTTCTCTTTCTTTACTTCTCTCTTTTATCTGTGGTCTGATCTCTTTTTGAATATGTATGTTCTCACTCCTTCTGTTTTCTTCCTGTCTGATCACACTGTTTTTTTTTCTTCTTTCTCTGGTCTGATCTTCATTTGATATCGTCTGATCTCTTTTTTTTTCTTTTCTTGTATGATCAGTGTCTTTGTTTCTCTCTTCTATTTATAGTTTGATCTCCTGATTTGATATCGTCTGATCTTTGTGTTTTTTATTATTTTTCTTGTATGATCAGTGTCTTTGTTTCTCTCTTTTATCTATAGTTTGATCTCCTTATTTGGTATTGTCTGATTTGATGGATTGATCTCTCTCACATCTGATCTCCTCATCTTTCTTTCTCTGATCTCTCGTTTCTCTCTTTGTTTTCCTGCTGCATTACAGTGTCCCTCTCCAGCACGGTGGGTGTTGGTGGTCAGGTGGTGCACATCGAGAACAACGAGGTGGTGCTGAGAGGAGACCCGCTCACTGGCTTCGGCTTGCAGCTCCAAGGAGGAGTGTTTGCCACAGAGCCGCTGTCTGCACCCGCCTGCATCCGATTCATAGATCCAGACTCACCGGCTGAAAGGTATACACCAGTGTTTGATGTTTTAGATACAAGAATCCTGGTATAGATATTTGCAATTTGAGTGCTGAGCAGGGACCATGAGCGTCCAGCACGAGTTCCTTGGTTGAGGGACTGTGAGGCTCAAGAACAAGTTGCTTGGTCCTGGTGCTGTTCCATATGTTGGTGTTTATCCTCAAAACCTCATTAATGTATCGAGAGACCATGAGACTTCAAAACAAATTCCTTGGTTGAGAGATCATAAGATTCCAGAATGAGTTCCTTAGTTTTGAAGCTGTTCTCTTGTGATGATGGTCTTGTGAGTCATCCCACTATCTCTTCTGGTCTTGATTGTCTTCTGTCTGATCACTCTTTTCCTGATATGGGTATGTTTTTTTTTCTCTCTCTCTCTTTTGTTTATTTCCTGTCTGATCACTCTCTGGCCTTTCTGTTCTGCCTTTGGTCTGATCCCTTTCTTGTGTTATATGCTTTCTTTCCTTTCTGGACACTTTCTGGTTCCTCTCTTCTTCTCTGGTCTGATCTCAGATTAGTATGGTCTGATCTCAGTTTAGTATAGTCAGATTTTTTTCTTTCTGTTTTCTTTCTGTATGAGCACCTTCTTGTCTTGCTTTTTTATCTGTGGTCTGATCCCTTTCTCATATTCACGCTTTCTGTTCTTTGTTTCTTTCTGATCACTTTTTGGTTTCTCTCTCGTCTCTGGTCTGATCTCTATCTATTTTTGTCTGATCTCTTCATTTGTTTCTTTTCTGTCACATCACTCCCCTGTCTTTCTGTTCTATCTGTGGTTTTTAGGTGTTCACTTCCTTTCTGATAACTTTCTGGATTTCCGTGTGTCTCTGATCTGATCTCTCTCTGATCTATCTGTTATTGTCTGATCTTTTTCCATCCTGTCCCTTCTGATTTATCTGTGGTCGGATTTTTTAATTTTGTATGATCCCTTTCCGTATGTTTCCTTCACTGTCTTTGGTCTCTCTGTTGTATAATTTATTCTGTTTCTGGTTTCATCTGAGTTCTTTCTGTCCTTTTGTCTGATCTCTTTGCCTTCTAAAATCTGTCTTCCAATTAGTTTCAAACACATACTTTTTTATGGAGACTAACGGGCATTGAAACCCATCCTTTTAACTCCTTTTAATGTTCTTTGTCTTTTAAAATCTCTTTACCATGTCTCATTTCTTTAGTCTGTTTATCTTTTGCTGGTCTGTCTGGTTCCAAACCACTTACACTGTACCTTAAACAGGTTCTACATAATGAACCTATCAGAATAAAAAATGCAACAATGGCATTTTTTTTTTTACATAATTAATAATTTTTTTATTGTATGTTTATTGAGAAGAAGTGATTCATCCATCCATTATTTTGTAGGTGTGGAGTGCTTCAGGTTGGAGACAGAATCCTCTGTATAAATGGAATCCCAACCGATGATGGAACGCTTGAAGAGGCTAATCAGCTTCTCCGAGACGCAGCTCTGTCCAATCAGGTCAAGCTGGAAGTCGAGTTTGACGTTGCAGGTACCTGAATGATGTGGCACCTCTTTGTAATTTGTCTCATTCATTAAATGTATTGATTTGTTCATCAGGAAGGTTAATGTAGTGAAGATGTTTATGATGGTGCATCAGGACAATAATTTAATCTGCTGCATATTTAATATGATGATTTAGATTCTGAGGAATGCAACATGGAATGAGTGGTGAATAAGCAGAAAATGTCCCTTTTATAACACTGACAGAAAGAAGGAACACCACTTTCTGTGAGACTGACGGGCATAAAAAGCAACTCTTCATATATTTGACATTGAAGTTGCTTTTTACTGAGACTGACATTCGTATAAGACACTTTTTTTTCTGGGACTAACAGGCATTAAAACCCATCCATTTTAATGAGACTGGCATTCTTTTTACTATGACTGACAGGCACTGCAGCTCCTAATTTCTTACTAGGTACTGACATGCATTGAACCCTATTTTTAACTGGGATTGAGTGGCATTGGAAGCCGTTCTTTCACTGGGACTGACAGGCATTGAAACTCCTTTTTACTGGGATTGACATGCACTGAAACCTATACGTATTACTGCAACTGAAATTGACACTCATCTTCTCTACTGCGACTGACTGGCATTGAACCCCAATAATTTTACTGTAACTGACAGGCACTGCAGCTCGTCAGCTTTGCTGTAACTGCCCTGCATTGAAACCCATCCTTTTGATTGGTATTGAAGAGTCTCCAGTTTTGCCTGTTCTGATAAAAAAGGTTTGGCTTATGTGCAGGTTAATCCTAAGAAAAAAGATGCATGGCTTTTGTGCCCATCAGTCGCAACAAAAAAAAATTGTAGACTCTTCAATGCCAGTCAAAAGGATGGGTTTTACTGCATCAATCCCAGTAAAAAATGGGAATTCAATCAGGATTCGCTCTGCCCATCAGTCTAAATTAGAAGGCATGGTGCCTGTTAGTCTCATTGAAAAAGATATGACTCCTCTGACTTTCAGTCATACCTTTTCATTTAGACTGATGGGCAGAGCGAATCCTGATGGATGAGACTGAGCAGTGTTTATCTGCTGTTTAATACCTTAATTGGAGCAGCAGTAGATTGGACAATGTCATTTATTTGTAACTTCCTTCGCCAGAATCGGTCATCCCGAGCAGTGGAACGTTTCAGGTGAAACTGCCAAAGAGACGAGGGGTGGAGGTGGGCATTACGATCAGTGGTAAGATTTGCCCGAGATTTCCAAGGATTGACTTCACGTCATTGATGATACAATTTCCAGATTTATAGAATAAAATGAGTGTAATTTTATACATTACAGTCAGCAAGAAACCAGGCCGTCCTCTGATCATCTCGGAGATAATGAAAGGAAGCATCGCTCACAGGTAGACACGAAGCGACAGTTACCGCGTTTCTCTCGTGCACGAACACCGAGGCTGAGAAAATAGAATACTTTCGATTTCTGCATGTGTAATACGTGTGTGTGCGCAGAACAGGTACACTGGAGCCTGGAGACCGTTTGCTGGGAATAGACAATGTAAAATTGGAGAACTGTGGAATTGACGAGGCGATGGCAGTCCTTCAGCAGGCCGAGGACATGGTCAAGCTGCGCATTCAGAAAGACGAGGACAACTTGGGTGGGTCGTTTTCACCATGGGTCAAAGAACAAAACATGATTGGCTGTGTCACGTCATTTAAAAACAGCACGCATATATAACGCCCAATTGATTTATAGTACATTTGCCTTGGATAAGTATTTACCCCCTCTCTTTACTCACTCACTAAACTTTCTTGGAGAGCTTCTTCTAGTTAGACTTCGTTATTGCTGCTCCTCGTTATGTTCAGAGTTAAAATTCTGATGGCAAATGTGTACAATCTAGTGGTATTGCAGCAAGAGAGGTGAATACACACATCCTGCACTGAAATAACACGTTGATAATTATCTATCTGTCTGTCTATCTGTCTATCTGTCTATCTATCTATCTGTCTATCTATCTATCTATCTATCTATCTATCTATCTATCTATCTATCTCACCACTCAAGGCTGTGGGTGTGTGGGGGGTGAATACTTTTGCAAGGCACAGTATAATGTTATTCTTTTGTCCAGTGTAGCTGTTTATGATCTGTATTAATAACGAATAATTCTTGTGTGTGTGTGTGTGTGTGTATGTGCTGTAGATGAACTGGAGTCATCCGGCTCTGTGATTTTCACCGTGGAGCTGAAGAGACACGGTGGTCCTCTAGGAATCACCATTTCTGGCACTGAGGAACCCTTTAACCCCATCCTCATCTCCAGCCTGACCCGTAATGGTCTTGCACACAGGTACGCAGACGCACACGTGTTTACCGTACATGCTTTTTTTTCATTAGGAGCTGATTTATTGTGATTTACGGTTGTGTGATAGTGGAACTTGGGCTTCAGTGGGATAAAGGTTGAGCAGAGTGAAGCCTCCATTTATAAATTTCTCTTTCCCAATTCAAGGTTATTGTTCCTGGGAAAATTTTATTGCCATTCATATTTTTAGGGGTTGGGTGTGTGTGTGTTATGCATCAGCATAAAAGTTAAGGATGCAATGCATCGATTTACGCATCGTATCACATCACGTCGGTAGCTGCTTCATATACAGCTGCAAATCGCACCAGCTTTAGTTATAGAGATGCACATCTCTAGTGTATGTGTTTGTGTGTAGGACTGGGGCTCTTCACGTCGGTGACCGTGTGTTGGCTATTAATCACGTGAGTCTGAAGGGGAAGCCGTTGAGTGAAGCCATCCATCTGCTGCAGACTGCAGGAGATGCCGTGACCCTTAAGATCAAAAAAAGAACTGAGCGTGAGTCTTAACAACGCACGCGATTTTGTGTGTGCGCGTGTGTGTGTGTGTGTGTGTGTGTGTGGGTCACTGAGATGTCCTCATCTCTCTCTTTCTCAGCTGTGTTAGAGTCTGACTCAGGAAGCCCTCTGAGGGCGGGATCTTGTCTGAGTGACAATGAAGATTCGCTCAGACGCTGTAAACATTCTGGGCTTCGCCACCTAGCCACGCCCCCCAGCTTGGACTCTGCTATGGAATCATGGGATGGCTCCGCTCTCGACACTGGGTATGGGAGTCAAGGTGAGGGATGAGCTGAAATAAGATTTTGGGTCACTTTTATGTCCATCTAAAAATTTAACCAATCAGTCATTTGTGATTTTTAAAAAAAACCTTCCTTTTTGTTTTTCCCAGGGGCCTACATTCATCGTACATCAGACCTGACCATCCACCTTAATGAGTGGACACGAACCAATCAAAGGAGCCCACTGACCTCCAGAAGACCTACTCACCATAGCGCAGTGCGTGATGGGAAATCAGGAGAGGAAGACTGGAAATACCATGGGTAAGCTTTTTACCTTATTTAATGTGTCTATCGGGTGATTTGTGGTCCCTCCATGCTTAATCACTACTGTTTGCGCAAAACCTTCATCACTAGGCTTCTTCTGTTTCTGCAGCAATTAATTTCATAAAATGTTTGAGCTTAAAAAGCAGCATGTGATGATCCTCTGCTTAAACTTTTGGGAGAACTGACTCGGGGTCTTCTGTTGGACATTTTGGTGTTAACTGCATGGACCTGCTCTGATCATTAACTGGTTTATTTTGCACCAATCAAACACGCACGATTTTCCACTTATTCCAAAGGAGCCGAGATGTGTTTCGTGTCTGAAGCGAAACAGGCGTAGGAAGTCTTTTCGACACGTTCAGAGCTTTTACATCATTAATACTATTCCATCGAAGCCGCTTTCTGCAAGCAATCATCCGTCACCGATTTCCGACCAATCAGAACGGAGAGTTCTGACTCTCTGTGGTCATAAAAAATCCCAGGATGTCTTTCGAAAAACGAGTAGGAGTGTGCCCCGGCATCCTAGCCAAAAAATCTTGCCGCTGGCCTACTATTCATCCCCTCATATTAATTGGCTATATCACTCTATCTCCTCCCCACTAATATGCTGGTGTGTGGTGGGCGTTCTGGCGCAATATGGCTGCCGTCGCATCATCCAGGTGGATGCTGCACATTGGTGGTGGTTGAGGAGAATCCCCCCCTTTCATATGTAAACGCTTTGAGTGCTGCAGAAAAGCGCTATGTAAATGTAATAATAATAATAATAATAATAATCATAACACTTGACCACCAAAACTTACTAATCATTATAAAATGATTGTCATTTTAAAAAAGGGCGGTTTCTAGATTCGTGTACTTCGCGTTCATTCTTTGATGAAAATTACGATTAGAGACAATTTTCGCTCAAAACTCTTTTTTGCTCTTTTAAATGACTCCCCATTT
The DNA here is from genome assembly GCA_024362625.1 of Silurus asotus. Taxonomy (NCBI): domain Eukaryota; kingdom Metazoa; phylum Chordata; class Actinopteri; order Siluriformes; family Siluridae; genus Silurus; species Silurus asotus. The sequence goes on along the minus strand of MU574226.1, from coordinate 6,655,618 downwards.
CTTGCCGTATCCTTTTTGTTTTTTATTTGGTTTAGAGTTTTGGGGGTTTGTGCGACTTTTGACCAACCCGAATTAAAAATAACTGATGAAGCATCAGTTATGAGAAGTTCATATGGATCACTGGGTGCTTTTCAAAAGCAACAAGAGAGTGACAGGAAATGAAAGTCCCACACGTTTTTAAAATTTTTGTAGAACAACCACCCTGAATTGCCCCTTCGTACACATTCCTGCCTCTACCTGCATATATGTTCTACTAGAGCCTGTGATCACTGGATAGTAGTTTTTTTTTTAAATAGGGGCTTATTATTATTATTATTATTATTATTATTATTATTATTATTATTATTATTATTATTTATTTATTTATTTTGGCATTTCTGCCAATAAAATTCCCTTTTACTTCCGGGCTATAACTGGATGTTAGATTGGAAATAATTTGCATTTATTTAAATACTAATTATTTGCAGACTAATTACTAAACTTTGTGATTGTACGAACAGACAAAGAATAAATAATTCATTTTCTCTTTTCTGCTTTTAACTTCAAATCAAAAAAACAAACGAAGGTGTTCACGTTTGTGTTCACATAATTGTACAAATTGATCTCTTTTTAACATTCACAATTTATTTTCGGAGACTTAATACAAAATAAGTGAATATGAAAATTTTATAATTATTTAATTACACTTAATATCATGATGCCCATTGAGTTTTGTAGAAATGTCTCTGATATCGTTATATGTTGGTCATATCGCCTACCTCTTCAGTCACTGGCATATTTTTGCTGTAATATTTGAAATAAGTGGAAATTTAGCGTCTGTGCATTTCTTTATTAAATCGATGGTTTTCTGTGGCGGGAAGTGGCGGGCCGTTGGGGGGGCCAGCAAGGCCTTCTTTGTGCAAATGATGGTCCATAAATGTGTATTAAATTATTCCTAATAGTCGAATTTTTTAATTTCGTAGCGTTTCTCTAAATGTGTACATTTCGGTTCGAGTTTTCCACCCAGTCAGATTTCTGCAGGCACGTGTTGCCGACACTAAAAACTGCAGGCGTCAATTTTAGGTTGCTTAAAGCTTTTTCTTTTAACCAATCAGATTGAGTCCCTCTAGATCCCTCAACCCGCATCTGTAGCAAACTGCACAAGCACACCGTTATGGGTTAGTCAAAGAAACTTAGAAATGAGCATCAGAAAATAATAAGGACATATTCCTCAGTCTCACACGCGCACACACACACACACACACAGTAATACCGGAAGAATGCAGTGCATGCTATTCCCAAAATTCCTAATCATGGTACTAAGAGGTGGATTGATTCATAAAGGTCACCCCTGAAGGCCTGGGGGTGAAATGCACAGCCCACCACTGGTGCCAGAGGATGTGAATATTGTGAACATGAATGAAAAAGAAAAAAAAAAGCAGCACAGAAAAACAATCTTTTTTTTTTTTGTCTGTGCTTCTGTTTTTCTCTCTTTCTCAGGTGTTCTGTCCTTCATCCGCCTTACTAAACACCTCCGGCTCTCCGGCATCATGTTTTTCTTCTGTTCACTTCTGTTTTCCAGCACATTGCCAATCTGTCAGAACAAGCCATGACGTTTTTTTTTTTAGCTGTGTGTGTGTGTGTGTGTGTGTGTGTGTGTGTGTGTGTGTGTGTGTGTGTGTGCACTTTCATATATCTTGCATATGAGTGTTTATTGAAGATAGTAGAGCAGGGTTACAGTAGAGGGAGCTCCAGTGTTTGTTAGAGAGATAGTCAGGGAGAAAGCTTCATCTCGTGCACCAGGACTTGCATTACCCAGGATGCTTTGCATTGACGCAGATCCGTTAGCCCCATGTGTTGCCGTGGCAACATCGGCACTCGGGAGAGCTATTGGTCGCAAGCCCTGCAGGACCTGGAGACGTGCGGCCAATCAGAGATTCTCAGAGAGCTGGAGGTAAAAACTTTTCAGGCACGACTCTGCCAAGCTTTTATTAAATTTAATTTATGTGTGTGTGTGTGTATGTGTGTGTGTGTGTGAAATAATATTTTTTTCTTTTGTGTAGTTTTATTTCACTTTTGAAAATTTTTTCTTTTAATGAATAATTGTGTGTATAATTCTGTAAAAAAAAAAAAAAAAAAAAAAAAGCCAAGAATACAGGTATTTTATTAATTTCTTTTTTTGTGCAGTTAATTGAAAAATATAAAATGAAATAAATTCTATATGAAAAAAATCTAAAATATAAAAAAAATATATGGTAGCTTACACAGCCTTTGTGTGTGTGTGTGTGTGTGTGTGTGTGTGTGTGTGTCTGTGTGACCAATATTTGATATGTAAATCGATTTCTCGTCTCTAAACCGTATCTCGAGCGCGTTCTCTCAGCACCGCCGCTGCTACGTGAATACGACGTATCGCAACACTACGAAGAGTCACATAGAATACAGATTAACATGGCAGAGGTAGAGCTGTAACTTCCTGCAGACACAACAGGAAAAGAACGTCTGGCAAAGGAGCATGTGTTAGTGAGAAAGTACATAACTAAATTGATGATTTGCCGTCTGATCTATTTAACTTTACCATATTGAGTTGCAGAGCATCATATTCTTCCCATTGAATCGGATGGAAATCGGATCGCACGGCATCGGAATAGGGGTCAATCGTTTCGCGTCGGCTTCAGTCATGGAGATTTAAAATGAATTTTAATTTCCGAATTCGATTCTAACTCGCAGGCCACCATGATGTCAGGCAGCACGCTGAGTCTGGGAGATGAGAGCGAGGTCTGTAACGAGGACGAGATCAAACTCCCAGCGGTGGAGCTGAAGCAGTGCTGGAACTGCAGCACAGACACAGAGCTCGATGACTCGAGCACCGTCGTTCCGTTAGAGCTACACAAGGTACGGACTTATTCTCACACCTGGCACAAAAAGGAGCAAAAAAAAAAATCCATTGAGCTTAAACTAATACGCGACTCCAAATAATCTCTAAATACACAATATGCATACTTGCTGTACCATGTATAAGAACTCTCACTCTTCTGGGAAGATGTTCCACTAGATTTTGCGGAGATTCACATAGGCGAGGTGACGAGGCTTGGGGTGCAGTCATGTTCAGGTTGGGGTTTTATAGCAGGAGATCTTCCACTTCAACCCATGATGCTGGAATCAGTTTGGATCTCAAAGTGACAACAAGTACAATCGTGTGCTTCCCACTTTGTGTTAACAGTTTGGGAAAGAATTAAATATGGCTGGAAAAAAAAATTCTGGTTTATTTACCTATTTATTTTTCCTCCCTACATGTAAATCATGAACCGCTCTAAATACATGTTCACTGCACCTCATACAGCAGTTGGTCTGACCAATAAAAATATGTATTCGAGTTAAATTTAACGATGTTGGCGCAGTGCAGTGCTGCATTGAAAAAATGTACTTGTTTTGGAGTTTCGAGTTCGACTTTCTCTCTGTTTCTCTGCATTTAAAGTAAAAACAATCTAAAAAAAATCATTAAACAGAATATCAAGGTTTGGTACTGACCCATAGTTTATACTTCACAAAGAGTTCAGGATATGACCTTGGGAGTGTGCGCAACTGGAAACCGATGTTCTCTTTTTATTTATTTATTTTTCATCTCGCCTAAACTCGATTAAAAGATCAAGCTCTGACGTGCACGTGTTCATATGTCGTTTAGGTCTGTGTGATGAAGGATGAAGACAGCAGGGATTTTGGCTTCAGTGTGTCTGATGGCTTGGTAGAGAAAGGTGTGTATGTGAACATGATCCGTCCGGACGGTCCAGCAGATCGGGCAGGTTTGCAGCCGTACGACCGCGTTCTTCAGGTAAAGGACCACCGTGTCACCATTTACTGTGTGGTGCAAGAAAATGTGTGTTCTTGCGTAGTTTTTATTGTAACGATGAAAGTGTAAGGGGTTTGATGTTGAAAGGCATTGAAAGGAGGGATGGTCGTAGTTGAGCTGCCTGTCTGTCTGTCTGTCTGTCTCAGGTGAATCACGTTAGGACGCGGGACTTCGACTGCTGCTTAGCTGTGCCTCTGATTGCCGAAGCGGGAGATCGGCTCCAGCTCGTTATCAGCAGGAACCCCAACGCCCAGGTACCTCAGTGGTCCCCAGAAGACGCTCAGGACTCCTCAGAAACCCTTCCTCCCGTCCCTGTCCACACCCTGACAAAAAAGGAACTCAGACGTGAGATGGTGCCACTGAACGGCAGCTTAGTGTAGAAGAAAAGTCTCTCTTTTTCACAAACACACACACACACTTCTATTTTTCCCTCGTCACACAATTGAACCCACTTTGACGCATCACTCTCTTCACTCCAACACCTTCGTTTCTGTTCTGTCACAAATTCTTCACTATTAATTTTTTGTTTGAGTCTAGTTTGGATTTTTTGGTTCTATTTCAGTACCCTCACTGTTTCAGTTTCTCACACACACACACACACACACACATTCCTGCACAAATACACTTACAGTACAAACCTTAGTTGGTTGTTTCTTGGAAGGTTCTACACACTGATGCACAAACCTAAAGAGAGCAGATTTTTTTTTTTTTAATCAGTGGATCACATTTTCAAAAGAATGCCACCTTTTACGCACTCTTTGTGTTTTATTAAATTTTTTTAAGCGTAATTAATTAGAAGTGGCGCTGAAGCGAATTTCTGTGTATTTTATATCCTGTTTTAGTCGAAGAACACAAAAAGACACCGTGTGTGTGTGTGTGTGTGTAATCTGCAATGACCACTGTCCAGCCACAGCTGTCTTTCTTCTCATGCCGGACCAAGGCTTTGATCACGTCTGATCATTTTATACCTGAATATATATACACACACAAACATACACACAATAGCTGATATGTTTTATGTAAATTTTATGCAACATTATTTTTTTATTTTTAATTTTTTTTTTTTTTTTTTTTTTTTAAACAATAAAGAAAGATGAGCCGGTGTGCATTACTGCTGCTTAGATATCAGTAATAAGGAAGAAAAGGCTGATCCTTGAGGTCATGCTGTAATTATTTTGGAGAAATTCTGTATGTAATGTTTCTATGATTCTAAAATGTTCAGATTTGTGTATTTCATTGCGTTGGGTTCCTCGATTCCTTTCTCTTTGTTCTCCTATCCGGTCTAACAGATCTTCCTCGTTCATTCCTAATCCTCATTTGCCTTCATTTGTTTTAATTGGAGCGCTCTGGTGCGTCGCCCCCGAGGCAGCCTGTGGGACCAGGACCCGGGAGTGCTGACATGTTTGCTCAATTAGTGCCGTGTGCCGTCGTCACCCTGCACTCCGATCAGGTCGGCTCATGGAACAGGACTGCGGCAGGGACCGTGTATATATATATATATTTGGGTTGAACGGAATTAAAAAAGCGCCATCTAGAGGAAGATAAATGTGGGATTTGAACTCATGACCACTTGATCAGAAATTTATGCCCAATAAAAGAGAACTCGTGAGTGCACACATGAACCCTCAGATAAGATCTGATGTTCTACCATCTCATCATTTCTACTCTACATTTAATTGACTTGTTCTGCATTTATCTCGAGCTTTCTAAAGGTTCTTTGGTTTCCTTTTACTTTACAAAAACCTGCCAGTGGATCGTTCTGCAACTCGAAATTTCCCTCAGGTGTGAGACAATGTGTGTGTGTGTGTGCGTGTGTTTGTGTGTGCGCGAATGATGTCCCGCAATGAACTGGCGTTCCGTCCTGATGCCTCACCGATTGAATTTCCAGCACAGGCTCTGGATCCAACACAAAGCTCACCAGGATATGGGCGATAAATTTGTGTGTTAACGTGCTGCAGTGAGTCAAAGGCATTTTATAACTCGCTGTATTTATAAATCTAAAATAGAAAAAGTAATCAGGAGGTTGTAAAACGTAAAAATGTTCCCTTATCAAATATTTATATAGAAGTCTCAAAATTGTATCCGAAAAATAAAAAGCATCTACAAAAGTGAAAGATTTTGGTACCTGATGTTAAATTGTGCTGTGTCTCTTATAGGATACACTATCTGGCGTTTGTGGACACGTGACCATAAGCTTTATACACCAATCCAGCATAACCAGTATACCACCCACTAAATATTGTGTTGGTCCCCCTTTTGCCGCCAAAACAGTCCTGACCTGTAGATCATTAACAGTATTAACTTTTTGTTTGTTGGAACGGACCACACGGACCAGCCTTCACTCTTCCTTGTGCATCAATGAGCCTCGGGCCACCCATGACCCTGTCGCTGGTTCACCACTTTTCTTTTCCAGTCGTCTAGACGATTTGTCAAACTCGCCCAAACTCGCTTGCCCATTTTTCCTGCTTCTAACACGTCAACTTTGATGATCAAATGTACACTTGATGCCTAATAAGTAAATCCCACCCACTAACGTGGCATGATGAAGAGATGTTCTTCACTTCATCACTCAGAATGTTATAATGTCATAATTCTATGCCTAATTTGTGTTTTTTTAACATCCTCTTCCACATTTAGTCCCCACACTTCTGGGCAGATGTTCCACTAAATCTATTCAGGCACAAGGTTGTTCGTAAAACCAGGTACTGATGCAGGGTGGGGAGGCGGCGGCCTGGGGTGCAGTCAGCATTCAACATTTAACGTCCGTTTCTTGTTATCATATACACTATTCTGGTGAGATGTTCCACTGGATTTCGGAGTGGAGATTTGTGCTCATTCCCCCATTGGGAAGTCAGGTTCTGATGCAGGTGAGATGAGAAGGAGTCTAGTTCCATTTAATCAAAAAGGTCTTTGAATGGGCATGAGGTCAGAGCTCTATAGCAGGACCTTCTCTAGAGGTGATGTAAATGGAGCTGGCTTTGTGCAAATCTTTGAAGAAATCCGGTATAATCGTGTGTCTCCAATATTGTGCAAACAGTTTGGGCCACTGTATCCAATATCCAACTCAAATGTTGCCCAATGACTTTTTAGATACATGATTATATAGAGATTAGTGTTTTGGATTGGTGTGTGGTTTCGGCCTGGTGTCAGCAGATTGGACAGATTTCTTGTTGTTATCTAGAAAGTAACAGTCGGAAGTATCAAGAGCAAGAAAAAGAAGTACAAACTGGAGTACAGCATGACCATATTAAAAACCGCAGTAAATAAACAGACACTTGTTCCCAGAGGGGAAAAAACGTTTTATTTAGGATCTAAATGATGCAATATGCATCTGGAAACGAGTTCATAACAAAGCTACTTTGGTTAAACAAAATGTCTCGGTTTATTGAATCAGTTACATTATGTTGTGTTGTGTTTGAATAGATTTTTTTATTTTTTTTCTGTAATGCTCATTCAAATTATTTATTTTATCACAGCTGAAAATGAGAAGAATAAAAAACGGACGAAAAAACCCACTTGTTTACAAATATTGCACACTAACATTTAGATATAAATTTCTGAATACATTCAGAAAAAAATCGAGGCAAATCACTCACGGCTCACGTTGTGCACCATAGAAAAAATCTGATTCAGAAGGCAAATGTGAGTGGAGAGGAAACACAAAAGGAGCAGGTTTGGGTGAGGACGTGGTGAAGAGAGATCATGGGATACAGAGAAAGGAAGAGTAATGCGGAGAGTAAGGGGTTTGGTAAGTAGACATGAAGTGTGAACTTCACTGCGTTCACTGCCAGTCAAAGAATCCTGATGGGGTCAATGATTCTTTAGATTCATTCTTCATCCACATCAGAATCTCCTGTTTTATCACCTAAACTAGAAATTGTATCACAAGCCTCATTGTTGTTACACATTCTCCAGAGATACTACAGATCCTGTTCCTTTCTGCTTTCTGGACCTGCCTGATTCAGCCCTACTTCTGGAGTTTTCTTCGAGAGAAAACCACTGGATGTTCTCCATATAGTAATGAATTTGGACTTTTATGAATGTAATGAACTGTAATGACCATTTTATTCCCAATGATTTACAGCTGCCAAGTTTCCATCAGTGAACAGTTGCTACTGTAACCTCAATAATGATGTTACTATAATGAAAAAGCATTTGGTGTAACACCGATTCACTGTTGAGTCTGGTTCCTCTCAAGGTTTTTACCTTATACTATCTCAGGGAGGTTTTCCCTCACTATTATCACTACTGGCTCACTCATTGGAAATTTAATTTTTATTTGAGCTTAACTGAACCATAGTGGGAGTTGCTGGACTTTTTATTAGCAATCCATCCACTGAAGGAATAACTTTTGGACCAATGTAGCAATTTGTCTATTGCTTCAGAGCAGCTCCCAAAAAATCGTACCATCAAATTGAAGTTTATAAATGCTGGTTTTACTTTGCAGGGGAGAAAATAAGGATTCAACACTTCAATATTTGTATTAATCTCCAGAAGCTTCATTATTGTAGGCATCCTGAAGATCATATGAAGTTTGCTACACAGTTTTTTCTCTAAAATAACTGTGTCTGTTGCCTCCAAGTCTTTTTTTCTGGAGCTCTTTCTGTGTGGTCCTTGGATCTTTGTTATCCAAGGACCATGTGGATCTTAGTCCAAGTGGTCCTTGGTCTTAAGATCCTTGGAATAATACTTGGCTAATAGTAAAAATCCTTACAGATAGTTTTTCCAGGTCGCTTTATACAGTACGACAGTGGCCTCTAGAGGCGAATCACTGATGCCACATGCGGTTTATTTGTCATTTTTAAGATTTGTATTTTTTTTTGCTGTAACTGTTCTTATTTATTTGCAGTGTTACTTTGATGTTATGTTTATTTTTTTTATCCAGTTAAGTATCCATTTTAAAATGGCTGCTTAATAGGGTTTTGGCAAGTACAATCCAACCTAGCTAACGGTTTTAGTAAAAATCGGTTGATTTATTTAACATAGATATTCTTAATAAATACCAACATGTTAAATACTTATTTCTCCACACTGTAAATAAGCCACATGACAAAACAGGATGTTAATGGCTGTGTTGTGACAGTATTTGAGATTTAATGAAACGTTACGAAGCGTGTATGTGTTATAGGTTATGACTGGCAGTGCACTATAAGGACATGGGCCACAAGGCTCGGGGTGGGGAAATGAGGGGTTATGGGTAAGCAGACCGTTTCAAGCTGGATGAACAAGAAGATAAACGAACTGCAAAAAGGTCCTGAATGATATGAGAAGGTGTCTGGTTTTTCAGAAAGGCATTAAAAGAAGGGGCGGATATTGCTGGACTACAGGTAAACAAGTTACCCTCGGACACAGCAGTAGGATGGTCAGGCAACCCTGAATTTTTTATTTTTTTTTAGTTTTGATTGAAAAGAAATTGATTCGAACTCCTCTCAGAAATGAGAAGAGCAGCACGTGATACTTAGCGTATATATAAAAAGCACAGCTGCCTACATTATTAGAGCGACACGACGGCAGTATGTATAATGTGTGTGTGTGTGTGTGTGTGTGTGTGTGTGTGTGTGTGTGTTTTTGTCTCATCTGGCAGTGATTACTAAAGTGCACAAAGGGTTTTGAAAAGGGCACCATTGCGAAAATGGGCACACTCAAGGATTTAACCCTCTACAAATTCATTTAATGTGTGTGTGTATGTGGTTGTGTGTATGTGTGTGTGTGTGTGTGTGTGTGTGTGTGTGTGTGTATGTGTGTGTGTGTAAGCAGTGCAGAGCTTCCGCACGAAGCGGAGGTACATTCAGCTTCATCAAGACGCTGAACAGGACGCCTCACTGTACACTAAGCGTCACTGCGACAATCTACATACCTGCTGATTAGTGCAGCTCTCTTTAAAAACTGACTTCCACTGCTTTATTTGTCTTTGTTCTTTCAAAAAAAATTATAATCAAGGCTTAACATTCTTCCAAACGACTCAGAGTTCCCAGAGTTCCTCTCTCTCTCTCATGCTCGGATCTTCGGCCTCGACAAATCTTAGCGTTACCAGCGATGATTACAGTGATATCGTAATTATTACAAGAAAAATACAAGAAGAAGAATAGACAAAAAGAAGAATTGACAATGATATAATAACAATAATAAAAAAATCCTAAACAACAATTTATCCGGATTGTTTTTTTTTTTATATATATCTATGGAAGCCCTTTTCCACCAGATTAAAAAAACTTTTGCCTAATTGCGACTTTATTTCTCACAATTCCACCTTATTCTTAGAAACCTGAACTTTTTTTTTTTTTTTTTTTTTTTTTCCCTGAAATTTTTTTCTTGCAATTCCGACTTTTTTATCACAATTCTGACTGATTGAAAACCGATTGAAGCCTATTTCATTTTCAATGTGTAAAGATTTCTGGCACTACAGAGGGGAGGGGGTGATGCTGCTTAATTGGCACAAAAAAAAAAAAAAAAAAAAAGGCCAAATTGCGACAAACAAAGTCGAAATTGCAAGAAAATTAAGTCGGAATTGCGAGGAAAATGCAAGAATTGCAAGGGAAAAAAGTCAGAATTGTTAAAAAAAACAAAAAAACTCAACAAAATAAAGTCAGAATTTTATGAGAAATAAAGTCGTAATTGCGACTGAAAATTTTTTTTTACGGGCTTCCGTAGATATCTGATACATCCGTGTGTAAAAATACAACTAAGAACACACTACACTAGTCTGATCCGACTAAAGGGAGGAAGGAAAGGGTTTGGGGGGGATGAAGGGGAAACATTCTCTCATAGAGAGGCTCACATTGTGGTTTCTACGATGGTGTGAGTGTTTTTGGAGAGGGCGTAAGTGCCGTTAGGGTCGAGTGGATGGAGCAGCTCGCTGTTCTTCAGGACGCATTCTTTGGGACGAGAGCTCGCTCCTTTCACTGGCGCCGCCACCGCCTTGATCCGCTACACACACACACACACACATGGAAACACACAATCATACACAATGTCTACTCTTTACTTGAACAACGAGACTCAAACATGTTCCAGCATGGCGATGCCCTCGTGCACAAAGCCAGCTCCATGAAGATAGCACATATTAGCATACTAGCATGCTAAGCATCAGGTCCAATCATGCGCTATTTAAAGTTTAGCATGTTGTTAATTGTTTTTGGAAGATTGTATCTCGGTGGATAAGTTTCAGAGTTACAGGGGGTCCAAGCCCCAGTATGGCCAAGCTGGCACTCCTGGGACCCCTTGAGCAAGGCCCTTAAGCCTCTGTGCTCCAGGTGTGTTGTTTAATGGCTGACCCTGTGCTAGCTTCCTAACATTGCTGTGAAAGGGAAAGAATTTATTTCATTGTGTAATCTAAGAATTCCTAAAATATATATATGTGTTGAAGTGGAAGTTCTCCTTTGACCCTTAACCCCATTGATTTATTTTCATGATCACTGCATCTCAGGCCTCCTCACCACACCTACATCAGCAGCTGACTTTACTGTTGCGTCACCTAACTGGCTGAATGAAGACAAATCTCCATATCTGCTTTTTTACACCCTGCAGTTGTTGGTTTGTTCCTTCAAAGTTATCGTTTTTCCCATAACAGCAAGACAACAGTCATTTTCCAGCGTTGATTATTTTAGTTATAATGACATGGCGTCATTTATCATCCATTTATAGCTATTTTTATTGTTGGAAATATCTGTGAGATAAGGTATCTTGTGATCCCTTGTCTATATCATATAACTAATTACCCTGTGTTTTGCAGATGTTTACCAACTCTAAATGTAGCCATAAATTGCTGGTCACAGGAACTCTTATTTAGGTCAGGAGTCTCACACACCATGACACACATACACCCATTGTGGACGATTTCCCTTCACCCCCCAACTATATTTCTTATTAACCATCTGAAATAATTCACCTCGATCAGTGAGCCGTCCGATTGGATGATCTTGACGACCACCACCATGGGAATGCAGATCATTGAAGCCAAAGCCAGACACCAACCCACTCCGATGGACCAGTCGGGATACTCGTACACTTTGTTGTAAGTGAGAGGTTTGTATTTCACCAGCGAAAACACGAAACAGCTCTGAAACAGGAAGTAGAACAGCATTAGACTGAAGACTTGTACCGGTGCTCGACGTGACATCGTGGGGGCTTCAAACTGGCTTGAAACACTCACCACACACAGCACGGGCGTGATAAACATCCAGCTCCATTTCATCCATCCGTTTGGTCTGTAGCCAATCATCTCCTCAATAGCATCGTAGAAATTATCAGCCCCTGCGGGAAAATAACACACACACACACACACACACACACACACACACACACACACACACACACACACACACACTTGTTTAAAGTCATGTATGTGTGTAAAACAAAATATAAGAATACCTCAGCAGATAAAATATATGTCCAAAAGTTTGTGGACACCTAGCTATAAGATTTGAATTTGCTCCTTTTGGAATATTCCATTCCAGTCCACATTTACAGACAGACAGACAGACAGACAGACAGACAGACAGACAGACAGACAGATAGACAGATAGACAGATAGACAGATAGATAGATAGATAGATAGATAGATAGATAGATAGATAGATAGATAGTTTCTGTAAACATCTGCCCCAGACCATGTCTAATAATGATGTTCTGACATGCTTTAGGACACACTGTGATTAGATTTTTTTTTTTTTTTTTACTGAATGTCAACCGTCTACTCTCTCTCTCCCTCTCTCTTTCTCTCTCTCTTTCTCTCTGTTGAGATAGGTACTAGTGACCAGTGTTCTGCCTGATTCATCCCTCTGGATGGAGTTCTCTTCAAGTGGATGGTTCCACCTCAACATCCTAAAGCTCCATGAGGTTACTGAGCAACTCAAGAACTTTGAGGGTGGATTTGGACTCTAAATAATATCAACAGTCTGCTACAATGGCTCAGGACCACATGTTGCATGTCTCTCACTGAACTCCTCAACAATGATGGAATTGTAATGAATGGGGATTCTCTGAGTCCGGTTTCTCTCAAGGTTTCTTCCTTATGCCATCTCAGGGGTCACTGAATTGATTTGAATTCATCTACAACCAGTGGAAAAAAACTATAAAAATCAACAACAACAACTCCTATTTAAATAATAAATAAATAATAAAATAATTGGCTTTGATATGATACAGCAGCACGCTCGAATCTGATTGGTCAGGAGGTGTGGGTGATAAGGTAAAGTCTTCTGTGATTAAATAATAATAATAAACTCTGACATTTGCGTATCATTGCTGTGGTGTGAAGGGAAAAATACTTGAAAAAAACGATAAAGAGAGAGAGAGAGAGAGAGAAAGAGAGAAAAGGCTAAATGACATAAAGCAAGAATAAAGTGAAATGTAATGTTTATGCAGCAAACACACAGTGCTTATAAAACACCCCAGTGACAGTTACACTTCCAGGAATACAATATGCTTTGTGTGTGTGTGTGTGTGTGTGTGTGTGTAGGTGTGTGTGTGTGTGTGTGTGTGTGTAGGTGGGGAATCTTAAATTTTATGGCTCTTCTCAGAGAAGGTCACATTCATATTCAGTGCCAACCTTGGTGATGGATGCGTGTATGTGTGTGTGTGGTTGTGTGTGTGTGTGTGTGTGTGTGTGTGTGTGTGTGTGTGTGTGTGCATAACCGAGATGACCAAATGCTGGTTTAAATTAATCGCCCACACATGCGAAAAGGACAAACTGTGCTTTGAGGCATTTGGAATCACACACACAGAGCGTTTTGGTATGTTAGTCTGTTGGTCCATGATGTGTGTGTGTGTGTGTGTGTGTGTGTGTGTGTGTGTGTGTGTGTGTGTGTGTGTGTGTGTGTGTGTGGACTCACCATAAACCCAGGCTACTGCCACACATTCAAAGAATGCAACCCAGAGAAGGCACACACCGCTGGCTGCATAGTAATCAAACAGCTGGAACACATACATGCCACCCTGAAAAAAAGAGAGGCAGTGTGAAGGGGGTGTGGCCTATGTGTCTGTCAATCCTAATTGAGGAGGTGTGGCCTATGTATTTATCATTTTCAGTAAAAATAGAGGTGTGGCCTATGTGCCTGTCAATCCTAATTAAGCAGGTCTGGTCTTTGTATCTTCCTGTCTTAGTAAAGGAGGTGTGGCTTATGTGTCTGTCCATCTTTATTAAGTAGGTGTGGCCTATGTGTCAATCAATCTTAATTAAGGAGGTGTGGTCTCTCTAACTACCTGTCTTAGTAAAGGAGGTGTGGCCTATTTGTCTATCAGTCTCAGTGAATGAGGTGTGGCTTTAAATGTATCTTCATAGATGAATCAGTAAATAAATCAAACACACACACCCACACACACACACACCCACACACACCCCCCCACACACACACACACACACAAATGGCAAAAAGACAAATGGCTTACATTAGTGACCATTGTGAGTCCCACCAGGTAACTGATGACACAGATGACAGCGATGAAGATCTCTCTCCGGTATCCCTTCCTTAGGAGGGATGGGTACAGGTCCACCAGGGAGGTGATCTGACCCTCCACTTCTACAAACTGTCCACACACACACACATCATCTGTAAATTGTCTGAACCTTTACTCAGAGATACATATTTATACAACAGCTTGAATCACATCTTTTGGAGGTCATGTGACCTCCTGGAGCGAAAGAGGTGAGCAAATAATATCAGTTTATAAAAGTGGAATGTGTGAGAAAGTTTAAAATTACAGTGAACTTTGATCTGTGTGCGCACACACACACACGCACACACACACACACACACACACACACACACACACACACACACACACACACACACACACACACACACAGAATCAGACTGCTATTGAAAATACTTCTATTTTGCATTCTGTTCTAATTGGTCAGATGAACTGAGATCTTCTTCATGACACGTGTGAACAGACGATCAGACGTCATGAATACATACCCCCATTTACACTTGCACATTTTCTCAAGTTTTTAGTACGTTTCTTTTTGGATTTAAGAATATTTTCACGGCACATGGGGTTGTATGGAACTCAAATGTAATCAGGGTCTGATCGTCTGATCACACGTGTCATGAAGAAGATCTTTCAGACTCCATGAACAACTGTGCATACTGTCGCATCACTGCAACACATTCAGCGGTCCATCAAATCATATTGCAAAGTGACTAAGTGAAGACTGGCCTAAATATAACCCAGTCATGTCTGCTTGCGGGCTTGTGGCTGGAGATGGAGATAATATTTCACATCCTCACCCGGTTTGTGTGCGCGTGTGTGTTAGGAGTTATGAATGCCGCTCATAACACGCATATAAAACTTCACTTCCACTCCAGAGCTCGTATATCTTGTGTTTGCCAAGGTCAAGAGTCAAAATATGTGCGGAATTATTATATTATTTATTATATATACTGGATGAACATTAGGAGACTTGGCACTTCAAAACTCCTACCACAAACTTAAAGGCACACAATTTTATAATTGCTTTTGGATTCTCCCCGTGCACAAAGCCAGCTCCATGGAGATATGGTCTGTTGGAGTGAAAGATCTCCTGCTACAGAGCTCCAACACTACTGAATGAATTCTTCACCCTGAATGCACCCCAGGGCCTCCTCACCTCACCTACATCAGTACCTGAATTTAATACCCTTGTGCTGGAACGAATCTCCACAAATCTCCACAAATCTCCACATAATCTAATGGAATACCTTCTCAGAAGAATGGTGGTTGGCATCATGAAAAAAAACTAAACAAACAGAGGACACAAGGAGACTCACCTGACTGTCTAGACCCAGCAGCAGAAGCATGATGAAGAAGAGTATTGCCCAAAAAGTGGGCAGTGGCATCATAGTGACTGCCTTTGGATACGCAATAAAGGCCAGACCAGGACCTGCGGAAGAGAGAGAGAGAGAGAGAGAAACGTCCATTACCCACCCATACACAGTATGTATTAGATAAGTGTCCACCTTGAACCTCCAGCCTACCTGACTCAGCTACGTCTGCGATGGCCACGCCCTGCTCCTGCGCCATGAAGCCCAGGACGGAGAAGATGGCAAAACCGGACACAAAGCTGGTCCCACTGTTCAGGCATCCCAACAACAAGCAGTCCCTACACACACACACACACACACACACACACACACACACACACACACACACACACACACACATACACACTTATTATTCCACTGATGATCTACGTTTGATGACACCATAATATAAACTTCTATCTATACACAATATACACGACTTTTCCAGCCATATGTGTTTCTTGGTTGGAGGACCACAGTTGTATAAGACGTCTTTGGATGCAGGAGCGAGAAATTTTCCCTTCACTTCCAGCTTGTGCACAAGCTTCATCTAAACCCTATTGAACACCTTATCTGACTACACCCCAGGCCTCCTCACTTCCCCTTCCTCAGTACGTGGCTTTACTGACTGGCTGAATGAGGCAAAATCTTTTATATTTGTGTCTCTTCTGCTAACTATGTGTATTGTATTTTCAACATTATCTACTGTTTGTTTTTGTTTTTTTCGCTATCGAATTTGTCTATTTGCAGCATTAATTAAGATTTAATTAAGATTATAACACACCAAAACACGTTCGATGCACAGCAATTAAAACTGTGAATCTTCAACTCAGCAACAGAGGGATTTCTCACGTGCAATTCAGCAAAAAACTTAAAAAAGAAGTCTATTAATAAAAAAAACCTTTAAGTTTTTGTTTGAAAATGCAGATTTTTCTCTTCGTTTTGGCCTTTCGTCTACACCGGGACTAGTTATTTTTTTTTGTCAATGAAAGCTTTTTTAAAAACGTTCTCCAAAGTGGATCGATTTGAAAACGGTGTTTCCGCGAGGACTTACCTATAGCAGTTATATTTATATTTATTGTAGCTTCCTAATGAAGTCATTGCACCAAGACAGATAGCATAAGAGAAGAAGATCTGAGTCCCTGCATCGATCCACACCTATAAAGAGAGAGAGAGAGAGAGAGAGAGAGAGAGAGAGAGAGAGATCCAAATGTATAAATATACAGATTATGTTTTTCAATGTTCTTATTTTTTGCCTTTTTTTTTTTTTTTTTTTTTTTTTTTTACTGTTTGTTAAATTGTTTATATTCTTTCACTTTGGCAACCCAGTTTCTAAGCAGCAAGACTATGAACTTGGCAGAGAAAAAAAGAAAGAGAAAGAGAGTGGAAGAAGGAGAGATAAATGAGATATAAAATGACAGCAACAGTGCTGAAAGAGAGAGAGAAAAAAAGAGAAGCAAACAAAGAGAGAGACAGAAAGTGAGAGAGAGGACGAGTTAGAAACAGAGCGAAGTGAGTAAGTGAGTGAGAGCGGAAGAGTGAAGAAACAGAGAGAGAAAAAGAGAGAAAGTGTAAGAGTGACAAAGAGAAAGAAATGGAGAGAGCAACACAGAAAGCGAGAGAGAGAGAGAGAGAGGGAGAGAGAGAGAGAGAGAGAGAGAGAGAGAGAGAGAGAGAGAGAGAGATGGAAAGAAAAACAGAAAGAGACAGAGAGAGACACAAAATAAAAAAGTAAAAAAAGAAAAAGTAGAGTGACAGGGATAAAGACAAACACACAGAGAGAGAGAAAGAGAGCTGATGAAAGAAAGAGAATGAAAAAGACAGAAAGTGAGAAAGAAGAGAGAGGAAAAAAAGAAAGTAAAAAAGAGAGAAGAAAAAATTAGAGATAAAGAGAGATAAACACAGAAATAAAGAAAGAAAGAAAGAAAGAAAGAAAGAAAGAAAGAAAGGTAAAGGTTGCACCTCAGGGTCTTGAAGGCGGCTTAAATCGGGGTACAGGTAGAACTTGATGCCCTCGGCAGCACCAGGCAGAGTCACGCCTCGCACCAGCAGCACAATGAGCATGAGGAAGGGAAATGTAGCAGTGAAATACACCACCTACATCACGCAGGGAAACCAAATGATGACATCATTAATACGATTCATCACAAATCATCACAAATCTGAAATATCCATACTGATTCGGTTTACACACACACACACACACTACAGTTTAATCACTTATATACACAATTACAAGTCATTCCATCACAAGGAATCTTATAACTAACACACACACACACACACACACACACACCCCGGTCTAACTTCCTAACCTTCCCCCCTCCCTCCCTCTGTCCCAATGTCTCACTTTGCCCGTGGTTTTCACTCCTTTCCAGATGCAGAAGAAGCAGATGACCCAGACGGCGAGCAGACAGAGGGCGAGATCCCACTTCAGCTCGCCCACCTCATCGATCCCCGATGACAAACTTAACACGTTACGTCTGAGGAGCACAGCAGAGACAAGGGTCAGATACACATACTGTATACCTACAGGGGGAGTAAGAGAGAGGGGGGAGGATAAATAACATAGAAAATAGACAGCAACATGGATTAGGTTTAGGATTGAGGTTAAGGTTCGGACTGGGATTAGGATTGAGGTTAGGGTTGGGTTTAGGATTGGGGTTAGAGTTAGGACTAGATTTAGGGTCTGTCTGTCTATCTATCTCTCTATATATGTCAATATCTATCTAGTATACCTACAGGGGGAGTAAGAGAGAGGGGGGAGGATAAATAACATAGAAAATAGACAGCAACATGGATTAGGTTTAGGATTGAGGTTAAGGTTCGGACTGGGATTAGGATTGAGGTTAGGGTTGGGTTTAGGATTGGGGTTAAAGTCAGGACTGGGGTTAGGGTTAGGACTAGATTTAGGGTCTGTCTGTCTATCTATCTCTCTATCTATGTCAATATCTATCTATCTATCTATCTATCTATCTATCTATCTATCTATCTATCTATCTATCTATGCCAATATCTCTCTATCTATCTATCTATCTATCTATCTATCTATCTATCTATCTATCTATCTATCTATCTATCTATCTATGTCAATCTGTATATATATAGATGTGTGTGTGTGTGTGTGTGTGTGTGTGTGTGTGTGTGTGCGTGCATTAATAATAATTTGATGCTTATTAATGACATTTCGGGTTTAGATTACAATTCAAATTTTCATAGCTTGATGCAACCCTCCTCTACTGAATTGCTTTATTTCCTTAAAAAGGTGTGTGTGTGTGTGTGCATGTGGTGTTAGCAAGTGCACTCACTCCCAGAACTCAGTCACGGGTGAGGTAAAGTTGGTGGCGTTGGCTGAGAGCCAGAGTGTTTTGTTCTTGCGGATTGTGTCCTCCACACAGTTGGGGGTGTTCCAGCTGTGGCGACAGCGTGCCCATGGCAGCTCTCTCTGCAAACACTGCAGCAGGTAATACAAACCCCAAGCCAGGATCACTATGTAGTAGATGTTCAGCAGGGACACGATCACAATAGATGCGTAGCCAATTCCTGGCACACACACACACACACACACACACACACACACACACTATTAATGGAAAGATAATATTACATTTTAAACATCGACAGGAAACTACTTTTGTGTTGCAATTAATATCTCACAGAATTGTAGCGTTACTTTACAACTAGCAGGTTTTTCCCCAAAATACAGATGTTACAGATCCAATTTGTTGTCCTTTGGTAAAGTGACCATGTTACCAGCATCACCATCTACTGTGTCGGAGTGGTATTATCAAAATTGTCAATTTATTTTATAATTTAAAAAAAGGACAACAGTTGTTTTAAGTATCTTCATTTTCTTCTTTCGGGTAGCACATGTCCTTTACATCTGCCTCTTTCAAACCAAAGTTGTTTTAAGAATGCAGGGTAAAATATAAGGCTTAATTTATGTTGCTACCAGTAGGCTGCCCCTTGCTTGTACGCAAGTCCGTTGTTAGCAAAACATGACTAGCTAAACATACAATTGCTTGCATACAAATCACAAATCCATCAAATAATACCATACAGAAATACAATACATTACTTACAGCTCATTCACGACTTGCTGAAGTTGAAAGAAAGTACCTCCGAAATGTACCTCAGCATCAGCATATTAGCTTAAAGACTAGCTGGTTAGTGCTGGCTAGTCGTTTTTGAACATATTCTTATTGTACTAGATTTTTCTATGGTACAAACCCAGACGCTGAGGTGCACATGACCATTCAGACCCATGTTTAATAAAAACTGTACTGTACCTCATTCTACAGACTCACTGGACATTTTTACCTCATTTCTTTGCACCTCTATAATTAGACGTAGTGTGATTTGCACTGCTAACTGCATTTCAATGGCTCTGTATTTGTACTCTACAGACTAAAAGGTTTCTCCAAAACATTCAGCTAAAACACTCTTGTTAAATTTGCCAAAAATGTTCTTCACTAGTTGGACAATTCTTTCTTGTGATCTAGTTTATACAAGACTGGGCAGAACATTCCATCATAGATAACGCTACAGATGACTGTTTGCTCTCTAAAGTTTGGACGTACTGATTGTCTTGTTGTGTGAATTTGGTTCCAATTGACAGAATTGCTTGGTGTAAGTTGAAGTATTGAATGGGAGCCATGCTGGTTTAGGATTTCTTTTACTTTTGCGGAGTTTTCAACCTTCCTTACCCCAAACCATTAAACTTCCATCCCCATGTTTGACTGAATGACTTTCTTCCAGTCATTCGCTCTTCAATTCTTGTGTTTTTGCTTTGTCTGTTTGTTTTATCAATGTTTACTCAATGTTTTCATACTTTTGACACACAAGAATAATTGGTGCTAATTCTGCAGTTTGTGGTACGACGTCTATCCATATTTGGGTATTACTTTCACTGTCAAGTGAACTGTATAGCAACAGAGTACTTTTGAAAAAACCTTTGCTATCCTTCCTGCCCAGACGACACAATTTAGTAATGTCCTAATCATTTCCGTTTAATAAAATGCAAAAGAAAAAGCCCAGAATGCTCAGTTTGTTTAGCTTCATTCAAATAAAACTAACTGCCACGTCAAATTTAACTGGTAAATTTGACAGATGACTAGCTTCTGCATTTATTTAAACAAAACATGCTGCACCGTCTACTACATTTACATTTATATTTGTGCCATTTAGCAGACGCCCGTGTACAGAGTGACGTACAAAAGTGCTTTGAGTCTCTAGCAATGAATAAATCTACACTGGTATGCAAGATTACAAACTTCAGATTATTACTCTTGATTTTTACATAGCAAACTTGCAAAGTGCTTGGAAACTGCTCTGCTGATCTTGAATACCTGATCATTAAGTGCAGACCCTTTTATTTACCACATGAATTCCCATGCGCTGTTGTAATAGCAGTGTATGTTCCTTCCGGATGCTAAGGCTAGCACAGCCATGAAAGATCTAAACTTTACTACCAACAAACTGCAGACAGTGCATCCTGATACTATTATACTAATCGTTAAGCTAAAACATCTTGGCATCAGCACACATCTCTGCAACTGGACACTGGATTCCTTACAAATAGACCGCAATCTGTCCAACTGAAGACCATCACCTCCTCCAGTCTCACCCTCAGCACTGGGGTTCCTCAGGGATGTGTATTGTCCCCTCTTCCATACTCCTTTTTCAGCAATTACTGCGCACCTGCCTATGCCTCAAACAACAGCGTTAAGTTTGCAGATGACATCACGGTGGTGGTCCTGATCAGAGGTAACAAATAGACATCTCACAGGGAGGAGATCCAGCACCTAGTACCATGGTGTAATAACCTGGAAGGCAACACCAAGAATTCGAAAGAGATCATTGTGGATTATAGACGAGCCGGCAATCAGACTCACGTGGGCTGTGGGCAGTTGGCATTTTGCTCTTTGGTGCCCCGTGTCACTGAATATTCATTAAGTGGGATATAGAGAACATAACAAGCACAAATCTTCAGTAACAACCTCCAAAACCTAGTGGAACATCTTCCTAGGCGAGTGGATGCCATTAAAACAGCAAATGTGAAATGGCTTATCAGTTTCTTTTTTGTGGAGCACTTTGAACTGGCAGCATGACAACAACAATATCTGTTGGAAAACATTGATTCGGGGAGTCCTGGTTTTTAAACAGCAGGTTTCCCCAGTCAGAGAAGACTTGCACAGATTATCACTATATCATCATGCAAGGTGAGGCGGGTTTGGGATTTGAAGGCCTTGACGTGTCAGAGTTTTCCAAAGCCGAGTGGAGGGCGTGCCACCAGCAGGCACCAGATCCGTTAATAACTGCACTGCACAGCTGCGCTTTTTATTTCCAGCTCGCGTGATGGTGTCAACTATTGAGCACAGCCTTCCTGCTCTGGCGACCTCTAAATGTTTTGTTGCCGAGCTGAGGGCAGCCAAAAGGCACCCGGCCAGGTATAATTGCGACAGCTGACTCTAATCCAAAGTGCATGATTTGTGTGAGTGCGATCGGGTCGTTGCGGATGTTAAGCTGCTCCAGTCTTCCATGACGTTACTAGGGGTAAAGGTATAAATCCACGTGCAAACAAAAAAGGTCCGAGGAGTCATACAGGGACATGCAAGGACCTGCTGACAACACGTGTATGGGTAACGCATGTGAACATTAGGAACATGTTGGTATTTTTTTGTAACGGTTAACACAGTCGTTTGTGTTTTGCGTGTGCACGTTCGCAAGCGTGTGAGGGTTAATGTGCACAGGGACGACATTTAAAGAGCTTAGGAGCTTAGAGGTTATTATGTTCTCCATAATACACCCACATTTTCGGTCTCTCACTCTTATTCACACAGATGCGATCCATTCGACAAATGTATCTTAGTCATCACTGGCTGCTGTTGCCATGGCAATGCAGATTCCAAAATGTCCTGACTAGTGGGGTCTGGATGTTAGTCAGCATGTGTGTGTGTGTGTGTGTGTGTGTGTAAAAATACATGTGTGTGTACATAGTATCCGGTGTGTGTGTGTGTGTGTGTGTGTGTGTGTGTGTGTGTGTGTGTGTGTGTGTGTGTGTGTGTGTGTGTGTGTGTGTGTTTTATATATTCATGTATTACATAAAGGGTTTACAGACCTACACTATTTAGACAAACGTCTGTGTTTCCTTGCCAAACTGGGACCACAAATTTGGAGGCACACAATCGTCTGGAATGGTTTTGGATGGACTGGAGACCCAATCCTGTTCCAGGATATATATATATATATATATATATATATAAAATTATACTGTATAGACCATAAGATCTCTTCATTCTGAAAAATACATTCGTATTTGGTTAAGTCTTTTTGGTTATCTCTAATTGCCAATAATACTAACACGCATGCAAAGACTTCAGGAGGAAATATTATACACAAGGTGGAACTCATCGTCTGAGAAACGTGTGTATATATAACACACAACACTACTGAGGGTTATAAAGAGAGAACAGCATCTTCTGCTGCTGCCTGGAAACCAAAACTGCCCCAGTGACACAGCTCACACTGCCAAGGCACTGGAAGCAGGCCATACACATACACACACACACACACACACACACACACACACATACACTCACATACACATTCCACCAACAAACAATATCTACTGGTTCCGGTGTTGATTTTCTCACCAAACTAATCGAATCAATGTGTGATGTCTGTAATCTAAAAGTTTGATTGGACGGTTACATCAGCGGATCTCCGACGGGATTGCGTTTCCACAGCTGGCCTATTTCACATGTGCTGTGTCCATGTCGAAATCAGAAATTCGATTGCGTTACCAAATTCTAGTGTTTTTTTCGGCTCTGTTTTTTCTCGGTTTCCCTTTTTCGGTCTCCTTCGGCATTTTTGAAAACTATAGAGCTCTTTCTCTCACCAGTGAAGATGGGGCAGAGTTTCTCCCAGCAGGTGATCCCTCCTTCAGAGGTGAACTGGCCCAGCGCCACCTCCAGGAAGAACACAGGAAGTCCTCCGCCAAACAGGAAGATGAAATATGGGATGAGAAATGCACCTGAGACAAACCGAGAGAGAGAGAAAAAGAGATATCTAAGACAGGTGAACAGATAATACCATGAGAGACTATGAGAGAAAGACTAGCAAGACTAGCAAAACAATAAGGGACCAAAAAAAACGAGTTTAGATTTGTATTTTTTAGACCGGAAATTATTCTAAAATAATTCCGAAAACGGTTTGTTTTGATCATTGACGGCGATTTGAACACAAAAACCCACACATGGTACTCGTTTAAAATTCATTCATAATATAACCGTTTGCATAGTGTTTTGCATCTACTGGATTGCTGCTGCTGCTGTTTTTCACATTCACAAAATGTTTAAAGGCTCTGGCATTAAAAAAACCTGGTGTTGGATCCGTGATGATCACAAGTGTTGAGCTATTTTATGAGTTGCTCAGTAGCTCCTTGTTTTATAACTATAAAGACTGTATAAAACTGTAGGAAGAACATTATCTATAATCACACACTCCAGTGCTCATGTTAGTTCTCACTGGATTTATGATCAAACTCTTGATGTCACCCAAATGAGGATGGGTTCCCCTTTTGAGTCTGGTTCCTCTCAAGGTTTCTTGCTCATAACATCTAAGGGAGTTTTTCCTGGCCACAGTCACCATGGCTGCTCATCAGGGATAAACACACACCATTCACCTTCACTGTTGATTTCTGTAAAGCTGCTTTGAGACAATGTCCGTTGTGAAAAGTGCAATAGAAATAAACTTGACTTGACTTGACTTGACTTGACTTGACTTGACTTGACTTGACATTCACAACAATTCTTACTTTGTGTTTTCTTGTTTCTGTCCTTCATTGTTCCGTTCTGAGGAAAACTCAGAAATGACAATAAAAGATTCTTCTTGACTCTTGACTGTAAAAATGTTGTCAATGTTTTGTAGTTTTAGCGTTTGTTAAAAGGGAAATAATGAAATAATTTTATTTTTGTTATGAAATTGGCTGGGGGGCATTGCTGCGATTGACGCATCTCATTGGAGGGCCATTTTAACATTTAAGCACAATATTTCTGGAAATGTACTTTAAATGCTAAGCTTTATTAGCTCTCATTTACTTCAAATTTAAATGTAAACATATTTTTGTTACACTCAAAAAATGTAAACAGCAGTAAGTATATATATTAAACAGCAGCATCAGCATCCTTTGTGGCTTTATGGAAAAGGCTTTGTTGGGACGTCAGCTCTCTCTTCAACTGAGTGACTCATTTTTTTCTCTGGTCTCCCTGGTACTTCTCATACTGTTCTCCGTGTTTGTTCGAAGTAACGACGCTTGAGATTATGTCCCTTTAAAAAAAGGAGGCATCAGGCAGGTAGCATTTCCATTAAACGCCACTAAAAAAAAGAATGCTGTGGCACAATACATACACACTATATGTCAAAAGTATTGGGACGCCCAACACTTGTGGTTCTTTCCACCAAGTTTTTACACAATTTTACACCCAAACCTGTTCCACATTCCACAATACAAACCCTGTGCACAAAATCAGCTCCATTAAGACATAGCTTGGAGTGCAAGATCTTCTGCTATAGAGCTCTGATTCCTCAACCATGTCCTCACCTCACCTACATCAGTACCTGGGTTTACTAACACCATTTGTGGCAGATAGAATTTCACACAAATCTCCGGAAAATCGAGTGAAACATATACCCCGAGGAATGAAGGTTATTATAAACAGGAAATGGGAATAAATGTAGAATGAGATGTTTGAAAAGCCCATACCAAGTCACAAACTTTTGTCTATATAGTAAAACGGTTTCAAATAACAAAAGGAAGATGTGTTTAACATAATGAGACGCTGTGAGAATGAGGTATGGATGGCATTAAGGGTATGAGAGACAGAGTTTTGTCCTCGTCCAGGGGCATTAAAGCCACCTTTTTACATCAAGGTGTAAACAATGGGTATTTTACATTCTGTTTACACCACAGAGGTCGAAAAAGACCTGGCCTCATTTACTTTATTTATGAAAAACAAAGGGAGCTCTGTGTCGTCACTCAAAAACATGAGTCACCCTTGTCATTGTGCGATCATAGGGGAACAGGGTGAGGAGCAAACACACACACACACACACATAAACACCATAAATATGAGACACACACACATATCGCACATGCATGTATACACTGTATGGACAAACGTTTGTAGAAACCTACAAATTGGTACATGCTTTTTGAGCATCCAATTCCACTTTTAGCCTCCATTTGCTCCTATAATAACCTCCATTCTTCTGGAAAGATGTTCCACAAGTTATTAGTAAAGTCAGGTGTTCGACAGGGTTGAGGTCAGAGCTCTATAGCAGGAGATCTTCCTCTCCAACTCCATACGAGGCGGTATCAAAAAGGTTTCGAGTAATTAAGTCGTTTATTTATCTACGTTTACACGCAATCACCTTTAAAATAGTCCCCAGCGTTCCTGCTACTTCTGGAACGTGTCCTGGAATCGTGTCAAGCATCTTCTTCCAGTGTGTGGGTGCGGAAGTGAGATAGTTTTGTTTTTCCGGTGAGAAACTTGTGTAAGGAGAGCTCAGGGACAGGTTGCACACGTGATCAGAGTAGCACACGTGGTAACACAGGACTGTTGTCTGACATATGAAGGTCGGTGCTCCCTGTGACAGTGTGTGCAGCCTTGTGCTGCCATCTGTTGGTATGTTAGAGAAAACTAGTCTTGAAACGCTTTGATATCGCCTCATATCTTAATGAAGGTATGATGGAATAGGTTTTGGTCTGCTCGTTCAAGTGAAGAGAAAATTTCATGCTATCGCATTCAAAGGCAAATGCGTCCAAGTTTGTGGGAAGGTTTGTGGAAGAAACACATATCTAAAAGCACTTTTGTCCATACTGTGTAGGGTGTATTTATATCTTTAATAACATACAGTACAGACCAAAAGTTTGGACACCCCTTCTCATTGAAAGAGTTTTCTTTATTTGCATGACTATGAAAATTGTAGAGTCACACTGAAGGCATCAAGGGCTATTTGACCAAGAAGGAGAGTGATGAGGTGCTGCACCAGATGACCTGACCTCCACAGTCACCGGACCTGAACCCAATCGAGATGGTTTAGGGGTGAGCTGGACCACAGAGTGAAGGCAAAAGGGCCAACAAGTGCCAAGCATCTCTCGGGGAACTCCTTCAAGACTGTTGGAAGACCATTTCAGGTGACTACCTCTTGAAGCTCATCAAGAGAATGCCAAGAGTGTGCAAAGCAGTAATCAAAGCAAAAGGTGGCGACTTTGAAGAACCTACAATATGAGATTTTTCAGTTGTTTCACACTTTTTTGTTTTGTATATAATTCCATCTATAATTCCACATGTGTTCATTCATAGTTTTGATGCCTTCAGTGTGAATCTACAATTTTCATAGTCATGAAAATAAAGAAAACTTATTGAATTAGAAGGTGTGTCCAAACTTTTGGTCTGTACTGTATATTAATGTACAGTAACATTTACAGTAATGTAATAAATGAACATCTTGCGTGAACACTGACCTCCACCATTCTTGTAGCAGAGGTACGGGAAACGCCAGACGTTCCCCAATCCAACAAAACCGCCTGCTACTGAGAGCAGGAAGTCCAGTTTGCTGGCCCATTTCTCCCTCTGTGGAGGTTTGCCCTCCGCCTCGTCTTCTGGCCGCGTGCCTGGACTTTTACCCGGAGATGGCTTTAACGTGTCCTTGTGGAAATCCTTCAGACACTGCAGCTTCTCTTTCTGTGCCATACTAGAGAGACCGAGAGAGAAAAATCATCACACTGAGCAACGGGCAGAAAGAACGTGAGAGTTTGTGTAGAACTGGTAAAAGATTAGACAGTGAGATCATTAATATAGTCTTTTCAATACTCATGCGCATTTCATGCAGGCTGAGGCATATGCAAAGCTGTCGAAGAGTTATGCAAAAAAAACCTCCAAAATCCACAAAAGGAAGATTATAAAGAAGCGAAGCACCAGCTCTGATCTGATAGATAGAATTAGACTCCTCCAGACCAGAACATCTGAAGGTCTTGGACTTGCTGACAGACAGTGAATATGTGGGATGAGGTCAAATATTAGAGGTCATATGAAGGATCAGGGGCATTGCTTCGGGTGACAAATCGCTTAGAAATAAAGCTTACGGCAGACATCAGTGAGCTGTTCATGAGTTTATTTCTCCTTGTATGATCAATGTTTGTGTTTCTGCAGCATGGTGTGGTCGCTATCATGATAAGGTATGGCTTGTTAGCTTAATACAGAGGTCCCCAAGCTAAATACAAAATTTATAATGCATAACAGCATTATTACTATCATTTTTTTCCTTTTCATATTTTTATATTTAACTGTCAAAAAATAATGATGGATAAAAAACATACTTCATGTAAAATAGTACTGAACATTATTACACCGAATTATGAACATGTGTTTAATTAAATAAATATGAAGTTAATTGATAAAAAATAAAACGGTCTTCGTGCAGTGGATGGTCTCGCGTGAAAACAAACAGCATGCGATGTCAGTGATTCGCCTCTAGAGGCCGCTCTTGTAATGTCAGCGAACCAGACGCCGGAAAAACTATCGGAATTGATATTTTTGACGATTGCCGATATTTCAAGCAATCGATTTCAAGTAATCGACCTCTAATAATAACTAAGAAAGATTTGAGTTTAAATGCCAGTCTTGTTTTATCAAAAACAGATATGATATGTTTAAAACATTTAAAATAAAACTTTCTAAATATGTCCCCAGGATCGTTCAGAGGACCTGTCGAAATGTGAGGGTGGGCCTTTTCAGCCCACGGGCCAAAGTTTAGGGACCCCAGCTTAATATATTAAAGTCAAGCATACTATAAATCTTAAGATGCTTAGCTGAAATTTCAATGCAAATGGTGGATTTTTTACAAGCAAAAATTGCACGATCAATGATCTAAAGATCGAATAGAGAGATTCATTTAGGAGATCAACTCTATAGTCCCAGGATTCTACATTCCAGACCTTCATACCTATCTTGGGTTCATCACTATTTTCTTATATACTTGTATTTATTTATTTATTTATTTATTTATTTATTTATATTTATCATTTTATTCATTTATTATATTCCTTTGTACCGAGACTCCTGTGTTTCCAGGGCTCTATGCTCTTACTCCTACGATCCTACAGTCTCAGGTCCAGGTCCTCCCAGGGGTCCTGTGTACCCAGAGGCTTATATCGTTGTACTCATAGTCATCTGCATACATAAACTTATTTACTGCATTTATACAGACATCTTTATCCAGAGCAACTTAATTCATACAACAGAGCTCAGGGTTGAGGGCAATACTCGAGCCCAGCGTTCTTACATATTCTTTTATACAATCTTATATTCGTTTTATTTGTGTGAAGCTGCCTATTTGTGTAAAGGTGTCTATATACCCATAGCCCATTGTTCCCAGAACTCCTGTATTCCCATAATCTCTGCCCCTCTTAATATAAAGCCTTATTATCAAAAGAAAACAATTGTCCAATCAATCACATTGACTTTTGGTGAACCCATGACCTAAACCACATTAAGGGAATACAGAAATGTTCCCCACTGGATAACTCTTGGATCTTTTAGTTATTACAATTGAAGACACCACAATGAGTCTTATTTCTGAGGAAGCATTGCGAATTCGTAAAACAATCCTACGGAAACAAATAGTGCTAATGTGATTGTAATAACAAGTGTGTTGGAAGGTTCCCTACCCCCCTCCAGCTAGATTCGGAGTTATTTAGGAGCTCTAGGGATCCGATGAGGTCATATTTGTTTAGGTTGATAACATCTGAGCTACTTATCTTGAGGATGACTGAAGACTACGACAGTTTGGTAAACAACAGAGTGCAAAAGGGTGAGATGTTCTGGTTGGGGTTGGGAAAAACAAAACAGGCCTTCAAGGGACACTTTACACATAAACACTTATGCTAAAATGGGCCTTGAGCTATTGTTTGAGGGACGTGAGATTTCAGTGACTGAGGGAAGTGTTTTGTCATATGGTGTGATGAGGCAAATGGAACAAAGCCTTTGGCTTTCTTTCATTTACCGGTCCAAACTTCAATAAACAAGGTTGGAAGTTTAAATTGAAGGCTACTAAATGCTTTTCTTGCTTCGCCTCAGATGATCCATAAGCTAATACATTAACCTTTCGTCAAGTTTTGGTGACGTGTATCATCTCAGGCGAATAAAAATATTTGCGTGTATAATGATTGACTAAAATCTGTTTAAAGTGTGAGGTGAAAGCTCTTTAGCTAGAAAGTTTGCAAACTAGCAAGCTAACTCGCTAACTAATAACACACTGATTTTAATACTACTCCTATAGCACTGGTAAACTATTCTAAATGAGGCAATTATTCTAAATAGAAACCTTTTTTATCGAACAAACTGTTAGCACATAAACAACAAAATATTCAGCTAGCTAGCTTTTCAAATTTGTGGTGCTGCATGTGCCTCACAAGTGATCAAACGAATGACAAAATTTGGCCAGCTAACCAGCTAATGCCTGGGAGATGTGATTCAAAATTGGCATTTTGTGAAAAACACGAAGAGAGTTAACATTTCTGCAAAACAGTCCAAACGTCTCGTCAACTGAAGGAGGTGAGGTGCATTAGCTCAGGTATCTAAAAAATATCGGCTGAGGTGTGGGCGTGGCCTAAACTGGAAAGGGTTCTTCTTTTTTTTTTTTTTTTTTTGTGAAATAATTATAAACACTGATTCTATGTTAACTGGGAAAAGAAACAGAATAATAAATAATAGTTCCTCAACCTCAACTACATCATTCAAAATCATTGCTCTCAATGTGCGATTTAATTTTTCTACTGGTTCAATTTTTCGATCAGTCTGTTTGAAAGAGTTTGTGATGCACCTGCCTTAAGCAAATGACAAAAGCTAATGCTAAGCAAGTACAGTACACTGGCTCATAAGGGATGATTGGTTTGATATCACAAAAAGGAAACTTATTCATAGTTAAAGATTTCTATTTTGGGTGGGGTTTGAGGAAGAAAAGAAACAGGATAAGATATAATCATGATAAATCATTCACTTCACCAAGAGTGAGAAGTAAAAACAGATGGAGAGAAGGAATCAGTGTAATTTGGAAAACTGGAATACGGCACACTACAGTTTTTCCTTCGGTTTTGCCTTTTTTTTCCTGCTCACCAATTATCATCCTGGACTTGTCGTTTTTGCCTGATGCTGTTATTTATCTTATAGTCTTGGTAAACATTAAGAGACCCACCCAAAGCTGATATGCAAATTGCATGCTGGGAAAAGTTTGAAGTGCTAATGTAGTAAACAGCATTGCTTTAAATATAATGTAATTGCATACATGATAGTAGACATGACTAGGGTTGCAAAAGGGCAGAACATTTCCAAAAACTTTCTATGAGAAATTCATGTGGGGAATTTTGGAAATAGTCCAAGTTGGAAACGTATTTAAAAAAACTTATGGGAATTTACAGAAATATATGAGAATGTATGGGAATTAATTAAAATTTTTGGGAAATGTATATAATTTTATTAAATCTGGTTGTTTTAACCAACTACATTTAAGTTCCCTCTTATAGGCTCACCTGCAACTTTGTAAATTCCCAGTTTCTTCTCATTAATTCCTGTTAATTTCCATATTTTCCTATTAATTCCCATGAAAAGTTTCCAGACTTGAAAATTCCCAGAATATGACAAATATAGCAAATAATCTACATAATAAATATTTAAATTTTACATAAGACTTAGCTTCCATAGACTTATTTTTATTTTTTTTGTCTACTACACTTTTGGAACAAATTTGGCCAATCAAAACACCTTTAGGCTGCTGGGCAGATTTTACAAAGTTAATGAGCTCAAGTACTTCTGTAATGTCTACCAAAATGCAAAATAATTTACAAGATATCACACTCGCGCATTACGTTTGGTGTACAGTGGTATATGCCGATTGTGGCATTTGAAGCTATTTGAATTTTTGTTCCCATTTTGGATAAAGTATTGCTTTCAATTACAGTTAAACCTTTATAAATACATCGCAAGCGATAAATAAAATGTGTATGGACTCATTTAGCATTATGGCATTGATGATTATGCTAAAGATTTCCCCATCAAATTGTCATTCGTCTAAAATGTTACCCATATAGCATTTTTTGCAGCAAATTGCTCAAACTGGTACTGTAAAGATTTTACCAAGACTGAACTCAGAATCGTACCAGAGATGTGCCAAAGTAACTGGTTCTTCTCGGTTACAAAGAGCAACAAAGTTCGTAGGGGTTCTTATAAACCCCCAAATGAGAACATGTTGAAGATGAACACACTGACGATTCCGAATGTAGCCTTAGGAGCACGATAGCACCCGGTGAGTTATTGTTTATGAAAGGTAAAAGGATGACAGCGAATAAGTTCAATCAGCCATAGGAGGTTATTGGAGAGATCAAGTGGAAGGAATCCAAAGAGAAATGCAACACCATAGCAAAACCTGGTGATTATCCAGAGAAAATCCTGAAAGAATGTCCTTTAGAAAACCGTACCGTCCGGGGAAAGGGTGGGTGAAGGGGGTCAGAGAAAGATCAGCACTCCCGCAGAAACATAAGCAGCAAGTCAGCCTGCTGAACGTGGGACAAAACTGCATCCCCACTCCCAAAGAAATGGAGCTCAGACTTACTCAGCCATGGCGGCCTGATGGTGGCTGACGTTCGACAAATTGCACTGGTTTATACCGTGAGAGGGCGAAGAACAAAAGGAGGCAGGAAGGCAGGAAAACGCAAGGCTTCTGCGAGTTTACTCGAGTTGAAGCCAGGCTGAAGTTCAGCTTAGAGGAAGGACATCATAATCCTCACACCAGCACCAGATGGTGTGAAACATGGCATAGCATCATATGAAACAAAATACAAAACAAAAAAGTTAGTTGAAGACACTTAAACAGACGGCTTTTGCATCACGTAGGCGTCACGAGATTATCATTCCATGAATAAATACAGCTCTACAGGTCATTTCCAAGAAGAGCCATTTCTCAAAAATTCTGGTTAAAAGGTGTATTAAAGGAAGAAGAACAATAACGTTACATAACGTTTTTGTAAAAATGGTTGGCATTATCTCTTCTCTTTCCATGGGTTAGCAGTTAAATTCTTAACCAATCCTTCACAAATTAGCCTGAAAAGCTTAATCATGGAAGCTGTCAAATCTTCATCATCATTTCCCTTGGCTCACTCATACATTTAGCTATTTAATGCATCGCAACAGAACAAACCAATTATAACTGAATTGAATCAGAAACAGACGAGCTGTATAAAATTTTACCTCAGTAACTGTATAGCGCTTTTAACAAATTGTCTCAAAGCAGCTTTACACAGATAACGTGGTGATAAAAAATGAATATGTTCTTTATAAGTGTAAGTTTGTCCCTGATAAAGACATTTCGACCAAATTTTCTGTAACTTGAACCACTTCTGTGGTAATTATTGCGTGTAAAATGATTCGAAGTAAAAATCCCAGCAAAGGTAATACAATTTTTGGCATTAAATGCAGGTCGCTTGCGAACTAATAAGTGAAATGAAAGTCTGATCAAACAAGCAAGCTAACTTGCTAACTAATAAAACAAGTGGACCTCCTGAAGTGTTTAAAGGCTCTGCCATTGAGAAGCTGGTGCTGGATCTGTGATGTTAGCTCCTAGTTTTATAACCATAAAGACTGTAAAAGACTGTAGAAAGAACATTTACTTATAATCTTATACTCCAGTACTCATGTTAGTTCTCACTCTCAGTGTTCTGTATTGTTGTAAGATTTATGATCAAACTCTTGATGTCACCCAAATGAGGATGGGTTCCCCTTTTGAGTCTGGTTCCTCTCAAGGTTTCTTCCTCATAACATCTAAGGGAGCTTTTCCTTGCCACAGTCGCCATGGCTGCTCATCAGGGATAAATACACATCGTTCATCTTGACTGTTGATTTCTGTAAAGCTGCTTCGAGACAATGTCTGTTGTGAAAAGCGCTATAGAAATAAACTTGACTTGACTTGACTTTACTTTATAGCTACTCCTATAGCACTAGTATACTATTCTTAATGAGGCAATTATTTAAACTATGAACTGTGTGAGGAAACAAGCGGTTCTAACCTACAAAACCTTCAGCTAGCTAGCTTTTAAATCTGTTATGCCACAACAGACTGTTGTAAAAGAATATACAATAAAATCTGGACAAAGTCACCAGCTAAATTCACAATATATATATATATATAGCTACTATTTACTTTTATATATACATATATAATATGTGTTCTCTCAGCACCGCCGCTGCTACGTAACAGACTGTTGTAAAAGAATATACAATAAAATCTGGACAAAGTCACCAGCTAAATTCACAATATATATATATATATAGCTACTATTTACTTTTATATATACATATATAATATGTGTTCTCTCAAGCACGCCGCTGCTACGTAAATAACGGTGTATCGCAACACTAAGGAGACCGAGGCGTGTCCTGAGAGTCACATAGACTACAGATTAACATGGCAGAGGTAGACCTGTAACTTCCTGAAGAAAAAAAAAGGAAATTAACTTTTTTTTTGCACTACGTAGGCCTGTTTGTGAGAGGCACTTGATCAATCAACGATTTGCTATCTGTCTGAACCTAAGAAATAAAAATTAAGTATCTGTACCAGATTGAATTGCAGAGCATCCTATTTTGTTTTCCATTGTACCATATTACATTTAGTCGTGTCAACTTAGAATCAGATCGCACTACATTGTAATACTGGTAAATCGTATCGCATCACATCGTAGCAGCTTTATATGTATCTTTAATATATTGTATCGTTGGCTAGGCATCAAGATGCGAATAAATCGTTCCTCAGTTATGGAGATGCACATTTCTTAAGAGTATTGTTAATATTTCTAGGGTTCTTTTTCTAAACAGATTGTGTGGAAGTTTCCTTACTAAATTTTAGTCATTAAAATATTGTGGCTGAACAGATTTGTCACCAATGTGCTCGCCTGAGAAGTTTATTATCTGTGGAACAGGCTAGACAGGCCACATCACAGGCCTCATTACACACATGCTTTATTTGACTCTCCTACATGATCCATTTCTACATCAGTAAGGCTAAATTATGTTGCTTAGCTTGAGAATGGATGTGATGGAGACATTATTAATCCATTACACTGTAAATAAACAGGACCAATCGTACCATTTATACAGGCTTTCCACATGGAAAAAACAACAGTAAACCGAATCAGGGTGGATTTCCTTCAGCATTACATAAACCAATTCCTAGGGGGATTATCAGAACCCCATGTAGCTATCAAGTTAAATGAAACCCTTGAGGTCAACAGTTGGACGTTGGATTTATTTTTTATACAAATCTACCGGGCATGTCATGTGGATTCAGAGCGGCAGTGTGCGTGAACATTCTGGAAAATAATGTTTGCGCTGGCTTGACCTTTATTCGCGGTTGTAAAGCCGAGTTGTATCGCAGGCAGAATTATTAAACCTGTTGCGCTGTTGCTTTATGGCGCTGCACTTTGGCAGGCGCTTTTGGCTTTACAGCGGCAATAGCTCTGGTTTTAAAGTGGGTGTTAGAATTTTTTTATTGTATAATGCCACTCTATGGCCAAAATAACTTACTGAGGCTGAATCTTTTTCCTGTTTGTTTTCTCAACAAGGTTTTGAAAGCAGCAGCACTCACTCCAATCATTTCCCTTTTTTTACTTGCACAATGTGGACAATTAAGGCAGCGAAGACGTAAAAGCCACACAGACAAATTTACTTTGTGTTTACAAAAAAAAAAAGGCCTAGCGTTAGATGTTTAATTAACACCTAACGCAACAGGGGAATTTCGCTCCACATTATCAGCAGGCTGAAAGGACAAATGATAGATCTGGTTATTTCCATCTCTTCTGGGTACGAACAGACAAGCAAGTCCCATGTAGTGACGACGAATCAGAGCAGATTAAAATAGCTCGGGTTTTGTGTCAGGAGTTTGAGCCTTGTACGCCTCTCGCTTGGCTAAACGTCAAGATAAAGTGTCAATGTGGGATTGGATATTGAGTTACGGGTTTTGGGTTATGGGTTTAGCAAAAATGAACTTGATTTGTCCAGAGATACAGTATGTTTTTACGGAAAGTTTCACACCTATACCTGACACTGACATTCACCGTAGCTTAAAAACATAACTTACATAACCTACCTAATGTCAAACGTACAGAAAAATAGATTTACGATGACGCACAATTAGTGATCAAGGACAAGCAGGACTGATGAGACTAAATAAACCAAATACAAGAAAAGTGCTATATACTTGTCACGTGTACATTAAAGCACAGTGAAAATCTTTCTTCATATCCCAGCAATGTTAGGAAACTGGGCTCAGCCATGATACAGCACCCCCTAGAGCACAGAGGGTTAAGGGTCTTGCTCAAGGGCCCATAAATCAGCTGCTTGGTAATACCATTGCTTGAATCCCAAACTGCCTGATCAATAACCCAGAGCCTTAACCACTAAGCTACATATAGGTGACATATAGATTGCCTCAAGCTAGACTAGATGTTTTTACACACAAAACTTGAAACACATGGTATAAAATAACCCAGAAATGGGAAAACATACTACATTCACCAGGGTCACCAACCATCAATTAAACCCCAGTTCTACTATCAGATAGGAAGGTAATCAACTCTGGTTAAAGGCGTGTCAATGGGGCCCTTACACATGCATCCGCTGTACACTTAACCAGAAAATCATAATGGTAAAGGAAACAAGATTAAGGTGCATAATTAAGCCTTAGGGACCACTGTTGTGCCTTTGAGGGTACGTCTAAATAGGCTGCACCTGGGGAACCAAAATGTAGCCGTACAGTTCCTTGTTTATTGACAATAACTTGTTAACGTTGACAAATCCAGACCTGGGTTCTTTACACGTGTAACCACAAACAGCTTAATTATTCCTAGTAAGCTAGTAGGCAGACAAGTATTCCTGGAAAGAGAAACAGATAGATAGATAGATCTGGTACCTAGTACTAGATAGTACCCTATACCAAAACAGTACCTGGAACAGATCATTACACGTACGCATTATAGAAGGTGTCATTATACACGTGATTAATTTGACTTGTATATAACTCCTAGTAAGCTAGTAGATGAACAGACGGACGGACAGACAGACGGACTGACAGACAGACAGACAGACAGACAGACAGACAGACAGACAGACAAGTCCTAATTGTGCCACATTTTTTTCAATTGAGAATTATGGAAGCTACTCTTTTCTTGGGACTCTTCACTGCACCAGCAATTTTTTACTCTTCCTCCAGATCTCTACTTTGGAAAAATCCTGCATGCAGTTCATTTGACCTCATGTCTTGGTTTTTAATTTGACATGCATTGCCAGCTGCGAAGCCTTCTGTAGAGACGTGTCTCCCTTTTCAAACGATGTCCAATCAATAAACCTTTTCGTAAGTAGACACCAATCAGGATGTAGAAACATCTTAGCAACGATCAAGAGAAATGGGAGGCATGGGATTTCATGTTCGAGCGTGGTTGCAAAAGATCTGAATACTGGTGTACATGTAAAATTTCAGTTTTTGTTTTGTTTTATAAAAAGATTATTGAGAAAAAAATGTAAACGAATGCATTATTAGTACTAGATATTAACTAGTACTATATAGTACCATATGCCAAAATCAGCACCTAGAACAGCTCCTTTATAATAAACAATACCGGCGCGTCTGTCTCGCGTTTAAAATCCAGTATCGGGCCGCATCCAAAATATCTTCCTGTTACACAAAGAAGTCCACTTGGTAGGGTGTGAAACTATGCCCTATGTTAGAGTCTAGTGTGTTGTTTTTATTCAGTATGGATTCATTTGGAATACGTCCTAGTATTAACGGGCACCAGACACACCGGCTAATCGCCAAAGCACAAAAGAGATTAAGTGCGTGCGTGTGTGTGCGTGTGTGTGTGTGTGCGCGCGCGCGCGTGTCTTGCACCCAGATGTCATTTAGTGTTTACAAAGGCGTGCAAACGTCTTTAAAGCCCTGAACCGTGTCCTTGTGCAACCCCCTGCGGAGACGCGGAACAGGGTGCGCGTTTTACGCAAATCCGATTCCTGCCATTAACCTGGTTTCTAATCTAATTATAGCCAAAGCGCGAGCTTATATCCGGGGACAGAGCATGCACAGCTTTTCATTCATTCATTCCATATAAAACGTCCATACCATACAATACACACCAGTCTTAATAACCAACAGAAGACAAGCACGTGAGCGCACCAAACATCACCAGCATCATCATCAGGAGCATCCCCTTCAAAGTAAAGCTCGGGTGGGAAGAAGAATCGATTATTAACTTTAAAAGCATGCAGTAACAGCGGGAAAATAGTTTAACAACGTAATAATAATTATTGTTATTATGCGCTTATAATAAACAAAAGCGCAACAGTCGCGCGCTCCTAATACATAATTATAATAAATAGAATTAGAGCCGCAGGTTTTCCACTGTGAGAGATGTCATTTACCTGCGTCCCGTGTTTATTGCTCCGTCTCGTCTTGTCCTGCCGTTTCTTTGTGAGTGTGTGTGTGTGTTTGTGTTTGTTGGCGCGCGCAATCGGTGAGCCGCACTCCAAATAATCTTCACGCCCTCTCTGTCTCTTTCTTTCTCTCTCCCTCTCACTCACCGACCTCCGTGTCTTATATGGGTAATATCGGAGAGAGTGGAAAAACACCAGACTCTCCATGCAACAGGAGTGTGTTTCTTAAAGAGACACGCGCACACGCACGAGGGCGCTTTCCTACCTGCCTACTACCTTATACACCGGAGCGCTCGCGCGCTGACTTAAGTATAGTATAGTACAGTGTATTGTAATATAGTGTAGTGTAGTGTAGTGCGGTGTAGTGTAGTAGGGTGTATTATAGTATAGTAAAGTGTAATATAGTAAAGTGTAGTGTTGTGCAGTGTAGTGTAGTGTAATATAGTGTGGTGTAATATAGTAAAGTGTAGTGCAGTGCAGTGCAGTGTAGTGTAGTATGGTGTATTATAGTATAGTGAAGTGTAGTATAGTGAAGTGTAGTGTTGTGCAGTGTAGTGTAGTGTAGTGTAATATAGTGTAGTGTAATATAGTAAAGTGTAGTGTAGTGTAGTGTGGTGTATTTTTAGTATAGTGAAGTGTAGTATAGTAAAGTGTAGTGTAGTGCAGTGTAATATAATGTAGTGTAGTGTAGTGTAATGTAGTGTAGTGCAGTGCAGTGTAGTATGGTGTATTATAGTATAGTGAAGTGTAGTATAGTAAAGTGTAGTGTAGTGCAGTGTAATATAATGTAGTGTAGTGTAATGTAGTGCAGTGCAGTGCAGTGTAGTATGGTGTATTATAGTATAGTGAAGTGTAGTATAGTAAAGTGTAGTGTAGTGCAGTGTAATATAATGTAGTGTAGTGTAATGTAGTGTAGTGCAGTGCAGTGTAGTATGGTGTATTATAGTATAGTGAAGTGTAGTATAGTAAAGTGTATTGTTGTGCAGTGTAGTGTAGTGTAATATAGTAAAGTGTAGTGCAGTGCAGTGTAGTGCAGTGTAGTGTAGTGTAGTGTAGCATGGTGTATTATAGTATAGTGAACTGTAGTATAGTGAAGTGTAGTGTTGTGCAGTGTAGTGTAGTGTAGTGTAATATAGTGTAGTGTAATATAGTGTAGTGTAGTGCAGTGCAGTGTAGTGTAGTATGGTGTATTATAGTATAGTGAAGTGTAGTATAGTAAAGTGTAGGGCAGTGTAGAGTAGCGTAGTA
>MU574226.1:6453362-6613481 GCA_024362625.1 Silurus asotus | reverse complement strand
AGTGTAGTGTAGTGCAGTGTAGTGTATTGTAATATAGTGTAGTGTAGTGTAGTGTAGTGTATTGTAATATAGTGTAGTGTAGTGTAGTGTAGTGTATTGTAATATAGTGTAGTGTAGTGTAGTGTAGTGTATTGTAATATAGTGTAGTGTAGTGTAGTGTAGTGTATTGTAATATAGTGTAGTGTAGTGTAGTGTAGTGTAATATAGTGTAGTGCAGTGTAATATAATGTAGTGTAGTGTAATATAGTGTAGTGTAGTGCAGTGCATTGTAGTGTAGTGTAGTGTAGTATGGTGTATTATAGTATAGTGAAGTGTAGTATAGTAAAGTGTAGTGTTGTACAGTGTAGTGTAGTGTAATATAGTAAAGTGTAGTGCAGTGTAGTGTAGTGTGGTGTATTTTTAGTAAAGTGAAGTGTAGTATAGTAAAGTGTAGTGTAGTGCAGTGTAGTGTATTGTAATATAGTGTAGTGTATTGTAATATAGTGTAGTGTAGTGTAATGTAGTGTAATATAGTGTAGTGCAGTGTAGTGTATTGTAATATAGTGTAGTGTAGTGTAGTGTAGTGTATTGTAATATAGTGTAGTGTAGGGTATTGTAGTGTAATATAATGTAGTGTAGTGTAGTGCAGTGTAGTGTATTGTAATATAGTGTAGTGTAGTGTAGTGTGGTGTGGTGTATTTTTAGTGTAGTGAAGTGTAGTATAGTAAAGTGTAGTGTAATATAATGTAGTGTAGTGTAGTGCAGTGTAGTGTATTGTAATATAGTGTAGTGTAGTGTAATATAGTGTAGTGTAGTGCAGTGTAGTGTATTGTAATATAGTGTAGTGTAGTGTAGTGTGGTGTATTTTTAGTATAGTGAAGTGTAGTATAGTAAAGTGTAGTGTAATATAGTGTAGTGCAGTGTAATATAATGTAGTGTAGTGTAGTGCAGTGTATTGTATTGTAGTGTGGTGTAGTGTAGTGTAATGTAGTGTAGTGTTGTGCAGTGCAGTATAGTGTGTGTAGTGTAATAAAGTGTAGTATAATGTTGTATAGTGAGTGTAGTGTAATATAGTGCAGTATAGTTTATTGTAATACAAGTATTTATAATCACTTTTATTTTAATCACTTTTATGTAAGGACAAACACGGTCAACTGTGTACAACAATACAACAAAAAAGTGTAGTGTAGTAAATAGTATAGTGAAGTGTAGAGTTGTGCAGTGTTGTGTAGTATAGTGAGTGTAGTGTAATAAAGTGTATTATAGTGTAATATAGTATACTGAAAAAAGTGTAATACTGAAATGTCTGCCCTATTCATTGTCTATGGGAAAAAAATGCCCCTTTTGGTCATGTGATTAGGGGCAAATCCCTAGAAAAGTAATAGCACACCTCCCCCAAACAGGCCGCATGATTTGAGGTATTCGTGGTATTCGTGGTATTCGTGGTGCTGGGGCAAAAACTGCGGGACGAGTGACGTTTTACAAAGGTTTCATCCAGAAGAATTTGCAAGATTTTTATAGTGAGAGAATATTTTATTATCACTTAAAAAATGAAGTACTATAAACAAATAAAAAATCTAAAAAGCACAGCACACTGAGCACTGATAAGTTATATGCTACCCCAAATCTTGCACTATACGCCTCAGGTGTGGGACCTGACTAATCTGTCTGTCTCTCACTGTCTCACTTTACCCCATTCTATTTCTGTCTGCCTCCGTCTACTTTTCAATCTGTCTCTCTCTTTCTACTTTTCTATCTGCCTCTCTTTCAAACCCTGGGGCTGAAATGACTTTAATGGGGGGCAAAGGCTAACTATAAAAAACAATGAAAGATCTGAGCTCAACCTCACTAAATACTGAACGCTGCCTCATGCCAGCCTTTAAAGTGCTCCATGGTAAATGTAATGTTGTAGAAGTACTTCTGTAACCCTCTTCCATTTACTTTGAACAATGCAATTCTGCACAATATTTGTCTGCACTTTGATGGGTGCTGCAGTCACACAAATCATAGAAGACACCAATAAAATCCCGCAGATCTTTCAGACCTTTATAGAGGGTTAAATAAGATGTTTTTCAGCAGCTGATGAACAAAAACGCTATAATTAAATAATAAATAATAATAATAATAAAAAGCCAAATAAATGGTTTTGATAAAATATTTATATGTTAACGTGTAAATAAACTACAGTGTGGCCCCGAAGGTTTATTCTCGAAGCAAATACGTGACAAGAGCGTCCAGACAGAGAGGGATAGCACGTCACAGCCGTGTGAGCAACGGTGTGTGTTATCGCCACCAGATCTTCAATTACACGTGGGAATCTTTTCCTTTTTGTGTGGTTTTATCTTTCCATTTCCATTTTATCTATAGCTCGGTTTCAACACACCGCAGGGCTGAGCTGATGTCACATCACATCACGTCACTTCACGTGATCTTGATCTTTAATTACAGGACGATCAACAAATCTACATAAACAAAATATCTTGGATTTTGGTTTGTCCAATTATATGTTCTCTAGAATATATTAGTCCAATCCTGAGCATGTCTTGCTCCACAGTAACAGCTTTTTAGGAGCAAACATCATGTGTTTTTGATGTAGATCTTCATGGACACTTCTCCATTTTCAAACCATCGCTTAAGAAATAATGGTTAGGGATGAACTTCTTAAGCAGTTTGAGCTACAGGAGCTTGTCTGTTGGATCGGACCACACGGACCAGCCTTCGCTCCCCACTTGCAGCCTCAGTGAGCCTCGGCCGCACACGACCCTGTCGCCGGATCACCACTGTTCCTTGCAGCACTCATGATATATTCTGACCACTGCAGACCAGGAACATCCCACAAGAACTGCAGGTTTGGAGACACTCTAAACCAGACGTCTAGACATCACAAATCCTTTCGCTCGCCCATTTTTCCTGATTCTAACATCAACTTTGTTTCCAAATGTACCAACTAACAGGTGCCATGATGAAGAGATAACATCATTATTCACTTCATACCTTGAATAAAATATTTCGCAATGACCACCTCGTGGCTCTCAGATATCACCAGTAATTCACTTTGACTTCCTGTTTCTTTCCGATAAACACCAGAGATAAGTTCAGGGTCTCAAAGTCTTCTTTGCAAAACACCTGGGCCTCCTCCAGCTCCACATGTCGATCATGATCTAAGTGGGACGTGATCTTTACTCTTCACTTCAGCCTGTCGTTTACAAAAGTGTCATAAATGACTTAGCGAGTTAGCGAAAAGGTCACTGGTGTCATTACAGCTATTTCTATTTTCATGGCCATGCTCTTATCAGAACCTTAAGATAAAAACTGTTTATATGTAGGTACTCTTGTTCATGTGACAAACCAGGCCCATGAACTGACACATCTCTGGCATTGGTTAGCAAAGTACACCATTCATCGCACATACAGAGTCCACCTACAGTCCAACCTACATGGCTTTCAGTAGGAACTGGGGGGGGGGAACAGTAATGAACAATAATTCAACATTTAGTCCTTATTTGTTGTTATTATAACCTCCAACCTTAGGATTTTGGAGTGTTCTGAGAAAAATGTGCTGAGGTACCGATGTAGAGTGAGGACACCTTCCCAAAAGAGTTCTAAATAGTTGAGGTCAGAGTTCTACAGCAACAGATTTTCCACTCCAACCCGTGCCCACCATATCTTCATGAAGCTGGCTTCAGAGGGGGGCACTGTCATGCTGGAACAGGTTCAGGTATCCTAGTTTAACTGATAGACAATTTAATGTTATTGCATCCAAAGACATCGTATACAATTGTGTGTGTCCAACTTTGTAGTAGCAGTTTGGAGAAGAAACACATATGGCTGGAAAAGGCGCAGTACTTTGTCTATATAGTTGATGTTCTGTAAATTCAAGATGTTGTACAATCAAGACTCTGTGTATTTGCTTTACTGAGCTTCCATTATTGGGCCTAGTGGTCAAAAACGAGAACTGCAACAAGACCTATAAAAGGTCCATTGGACCAAGAATCACACTGCCCCCTAGTCAAAGGAGAAGCAACTGACACCAAAGTTAATATGGTTGGAAGATTGGTGTAGTTTACAAACCTTTGGTATTGTTTTTGTGTCCAGTGTTCCTGTCCTTTTCAGGACCGCAGGTTGTATGAACAGTTTTGTATTTAAGCACCCATCATGAACTCCTCGACAATAATAGACCTGTAATGAATGGAAATCCGATGATGAGGATTGAGTGGTTCACCTCAAGGTTTATTCCTCATGACTTCTCAGAGAGTTTTTGCTCTTAAGCACTAAA
Source organism: Silurus asotus (assembly GCA_024362625.1). NCBI lineage: Eukaryota > Metazoa > Chordata > Actinopteri > Siluriformes > Siluridae > Silurus > Silurus asotus. The sequence goes on along the minus strand of MU574226.1, from coordinate 6,609,226 downwards.
CTTATACACTCTTTTATATTACTTTATAACCTCTTTATCTTTGTAAAGCTGCTTTGGGACAATGTCAATTGTTAATAGTTTTATAGCTAATATTTGGAATTAGATCAAATACAAAGCCACTAAATTTAGATTTAAGCCGGGAATTTATCGTATTTGTACTAATGTAAGTCATTATAATGTCATATGTACAATATAGGAACATATAATATAGATGTACAGTGATTAATGAAGTGTAAATATGTAAAAATAGTCATGTGTGAGATGAAGTAATTTTTCTAATCTGTAGTTTGAAAGCACTGAGAGCCCACACAGAAATCTGATATATAGCAATATATACAAAGCACATATACTGCATACGTGTTAATGGTTGGATTTCACTAGTATAGAAATACATGTCAGATACTTGTACATATATGCCACGTAGTCGCCACGTAGTCGTAGTCACCACGGCTTGTTCATCAGGGATAAATACACACCGTTCACCTTGACTGTTGATTTCTGTAAAGATGCTTTGAGACAATGTCTGTTGTGAAAAGCGCAATAGAAATAACCTTGACTTGACTTGACTTGACTTGACTTGACGTATATTATTTACCAAACTGTAACATTGAAAAATCAAACATTATTTTCACATTTTTTAAGTAATTTGTGATTTATTGATTTCATGGTAAACAATTTGCACTTTCTCCTGATCTGGAACTTGAAACACTGCATTTGCAAACTGGAGTAAAAAATGTTGGAATAATGTCACTCCCAAAAAGTCACATATCTAAAAGTTTAAAAAAGAGAGAAAAAAATAAGAGACGTCAACCCTTAATTTTTTTTTTATTTTTACAAGTTGATGTCTCTTGTTTTTTTCTCTATTTTTTTTTCTCTTTCTTTTTTTATGACACGAGTAAATTTAAGTTTAATAAAAAATCATATTAAAAGCAAAAGGATAAACCATATCGTAATTTATTGAATGTCCCAAACCGGAGTCAAAAATGCAAAAACGTGGAACGATGTATCACCGATGAGGTCTCTGAAATTGTAAAAATAAAGAATAATATTTTTTTGTAATTAAGTTGTAACTCCGCATTAAAAAATGCAATTCCTGTTTCAATTCATGTACACAATTTGCTTTAAAATGAATTCAAGCCCTTTAATGTAGATAACATTCATATAAAGTTGGCGAAGTGTGTTAGCATATTCGCAATAGATGTTTCCAGCAAAGGTAAATGAACATCCAGACGACAAATCGCACACGTAATCCGCTAATATTGATGTTTGAAGGCACAATGATTCAAGTTACAAATATCCGCTAACAGATTTGTTGTAATGAGAAACCCTGTAAACGTTTACATTTAGAGAACGTTCATGTGTTTGTTTGAGAGTTAGCATATTAGCAAAAAAAATTTACTTCGATATGACGTATCTTATAACGATCGAAATTACTCTAAACATTGATTTTTATTTTATAGAAGGCGGGATTTCGTTTATTCGCACATAATCACAAGACATTTATAAAATCGAGATCGATTCCATCATAAAAATAGTTAATCATTTATAAATATTGAAAACATCTTACCTTGTAAAATCTCCAAATTTTTTTCATCCAAATCTTCCTTGTCACTGAGCCAATATTGCAGGAAGTATCACAGGAAGTATTACAGGAAGTATTACAGGAAATATTCCTCCAATTTTTATTTATTGGACTGTAAGGCGCATGAGCAACATCTACATCCTCGCCTTATGGAGCAAATCGGGTATAGACGATGTTGACTTTATTACATTCAAGTCATTAAAGAGTCGTTTAGAACAATAGTCGTTATTATATAGCATTTTAATTATATTGTATTTGAATTGTTCGCTTCTATTCAAGGAAAGTCCCAATTATTAAATTTCATTTACATGTATGCATTTGGTGGATCGACATCAACAGTGATTTAGTGTCAAATGGTCCCATGAGCAAATTGTACATTAGCATCAATGTGACTGATTTCACATAGTCACTAATTCCACTCAACTCAACATCAGGTATCTCATACATTATTTTGTACCTTAATGAATCATGAATGGTATTAAAAAATATATTAAAGTATATGTGTCTTACATATGTATAAAAACATTAGGTTAATGAAAAACTTTTTCCACACGTTTTTATGCATTTATTATAAAAGTCTCAAGCAAACAATAGAACTACAAATATGTTCATATACGTTCAAAAAGAGTATCATTTTATATATATGTTCATATTCGATTTTCTGTATATGGGACGACAGTGGCGTTCAAAATATAGCCTTTTCGACACTTTGTTTTCACAGACATGCCAGACATTAGAGCAACAGCAGACGTGCGTGTATGCACTTCAGTCTGCGTGCGGACGTGTGTATGAGCATGCAATTGTAAGGAGGGGGGGGGGGGGGGGAANGGGGGGGCATACTATACTGTACAGAGACAGATGGCTGGTCCATGTGTGTGCCGTGCTGTGCTGTGCTGCATATCGAGAATCTGGACAAAGGGGGAAGAACAACGTCATTACACCATGATGGCATGTTGGCAAGGAAACGTCTTGTGTTTTAAAGTCACATGATTAAGTTCCACAGTGTCCATGCCATCACGTCATGGTGACTCTTTTTTTCTCCTCAGTTTCCTTCAATCTTACTTACATTGTATTGAGAAAATTAGTGGGACACCAGATTTTTTTCCAGGCATGTGTTTTTTCCATAAACTGTTATCACGGAGCTGGAGATACACAATTAGCCTCCAAGCAACTGCTTTCAATTAGAATCAAATTTTAGGAGACCCAAACTTGTCCACAGCATTACACTGCTCCTGTGCACAAAACATCATGATTTGGAGTCTAAGATCTCCTGCTATAGAGCTCCAATCACTATTGAACAACTTTAAAATGAAGTGTTCACTCCTCAGCTCACCTACATCAGTACCTGACTTCAGTAACTGGCTGAATGAGTCTCCACAAAAACCTAGTGGAACATCTTCCCAGAAGAGTGGAACAGCAAATGGGCAAGTGTGAAATGGGATGTTTGAAAAAAATCACTCAGAACTTTATCATATTAAGGTCAGGATTTATAGTTTGTTTTTTTTTTTTGCATTGTGTCAATTTTCATCTCGTGTCTGAGCTGTTTTGTGCACCGATCAGATATTTTCTACGAAAAAATAAATATAAGGGGCCAAAAATGAATGATATACTGTACACTACATAGTGTCCATACTGGTAGTTGTAATAGTATGTCAGGTCAGTTTGTTAGTTTCATCACCTTGCACTTAACCAAAGGTCCATGCTAACGTGTCTGTGAGTCTTTTAAAGGATCCCAAGCAGCTGAGATGAGGCATGTTAACCCTACACCACTGTTATTTTAGGTCATATCCGCATGACACCAACATAAGGTGGTCATGCCTCATGTACTGTGACTGCTGGCTCCTTTATTCACGGTCAAATTTAGAGGTTGTGACACTGTGTATTAATTTTTATTCAGTTTTATTGTTGTGGAACTTTTAACTTGGGCATTGTCTCAAAGTAGCTTTACAGAAATTAATAAATACATAAAAATATCACAAATGATTTCCTTTAATGCCCGTAGGCATAATAAAAAAAGAGATATTGATACTTCATCTGCATGATACTGAATGTCCTTTATAGGTCTGTTACTGCTGAGTTTATCACCTGTCCATTAATTGAGATTTGAGTATAAAAACCTGTTTTTATGGCTCGGTTACACAAAGATCCAAAATACGATGGTGTTATAAAAAAAAAAAAACACGCCAACAGATGGCAGCACAAGGCTGCACGCACAATCACAGGGAGCACCGACTCTTCATAAGTCAATGTGCCAAAAGACATCATCCTGTGTACATAAAGAGATGTGCAACTGGTGCTGTTCTGACCACGTGCATTACCACGTCTGCTACTTCATCATGAATGTGATATTTTGCGAGAAACTGGGCAAATCCGCCAGTTTCTTCCTCATGCCATCTCAGGAAGTTTTTCCTTGCTACAGTCGCCACTGGCTCACTCATTAGGGACAAACTTACAATTATAAGTAACAAACAAAATAAGTATGTGAAGCTGCTCTGAGACAAAACTGAAGCTCTTGTGAGATGTTCCCGGTCTGCAGTGGTCAGTATCTAAAAAAGTGCTCCAAGGAAGGAACAGTGGTGAACCGGCGACAGGGTCGTGGGCGGCCGAGGCTTATTGATGCAAGTGGGGAGCAAAGGCTGCCTTCCTGTGGTCTGATTCAACAGCTCCTGTAGCTCAAATTGCTGAAGACGTTCATGTGTTTAATGTTTGAAGGGTCAGAACTGTTTTGGCACAAAAGAGGGGCCAACACAATATGTTCCCGGATCAGTGTGTTGTATTGTATAAGTTTAACACGCTCAAGATTGAGCTTAAATCTAACATGCTGTTCCACATTTGCATATAAGCCTCACTCCTGCTTGCAGTGGAATAAACGCCTTTCAGAGATGCCACACATATGATTGGTTGCATTTAACCAGATTCTAAATACAGGAAGAACCTTAAAATTGGCTACCTACAGCTTTAAGCCCTTAACACGTGCAATTAACTCAAACTGTCGACTTGTCTGTTAATTGAGGTCTATATTTAAAACTGTAAAACAGTAATAAAACTACAGCTCTGATTTAAAAAAGGAAATTAGAAGTACCATCTTGTCATGCCATAGTGTAAATTTGTTTTTATAATCAACTCTACTGTTCTGTAAGATGTTCCACTAAATTTTGGAGTGTGCTTGTGGAGATTTGTGCTCATTCAGACACTTAGTAAAGGCAGGAACTGTCAAAACATATTCAAAATGCACTATGGCCTATATGGGGAAGCGATAGCTCACCGGATCAGATGTTCTCTTTAGAAGGTTGTGGGTTCAATTGCAGCATTCTGCTACTGCTGGGCCCTTGATCAAGGCCCTTAAACTTCAGCTACATAACTAAGATAAATGCAAGTTGCTCTGGCGCTCTGCCAAATGCTTAGAAAGTAAATATATATTTAAAAAAAACTAAGAAGGATAAGGGCCTTTCTTAAGGGCCCCAAGAGTGGCAGCTTTGCAACACTGGGGCTTGAACACCTAACCTTTTGATCACTAACCCAGTCACCACTGTTCCTTCATTGGAGCACCTTTGATGGATACTGACCACTGCAGACTAGGAACATCCCACAAAAGATGTAGTTTTGGAGACGCTCTGAACCAATCGTCTAGACGTCACAATTTGTCAAACTCGCTCAAATCCCGATCCTCCATTTTTCCTGCTTCTTTTTTTTCTGCTTGAGGACAAATCTGTGATTTGGGTCGCAGTCGTACATGCAGTCATACATGCTGTCAAAGCTGAAGCTATAAATACGGTACAGTAGTCGCAATGCAGATTTACAGAAATACGTATGTAGATTTAGATCACATGGCAACCCTGGGGCGGGTTTGGGTTGTCTTTTTTGTTATGGAAATAGTGATTTTATCAGGGAAAGAATCAGTGTTTGTTTGTTTGTGTGTATGTGTGTGTGTGTGTGTGTGTGTGTTTGTGTGTGTTTAGAGGACTGGGAGTGTATTGGTTTACAAGCCTCAAATTACAGAGACTTGAACAACAGTCTGCTTGCTGTTTCTTACTCGTTTCTATAACACACACACACACACATAAACACACACACACACACACACACACACATGCAAGACGGCTGAGAATGTATGCCAGAGAACAAAAATTCTGCTCCGTCAGCCTCTCGCTTCGTCTCTCCTGAAGCCTGTTGCCATGGAGATCCTCTCACTCCTGTCGCCTAGAAACATAAAAGACGTTGTGAGGGCAATTCGTCTGTATATACATAAGTGTGTGTGTGTGTGTGTGTGTGTGTGTTGAGGGCAATTCGTCTGTATATACATAAGTGTGTGTGTGTGTGTGTGTGTGTGGTGTGTGTGTGTGTGTGTGTTATTTAGATTAAAAAAATTTTCCCGTGTTGTGTCCCATGCGGTAGGAAGATAGACATGGGCAGGGGTATGAAAAAGTAAGTACACCCCTACATAGTAGATATTCCACCCACACACACACACATACAAGCACAGCTTCAAAACAAGGCTCAACTGAATTTCAGTGAATTGCAGCACCTGATAGACTGCTGTGTTGAATAAAGAGTAAAAGAAAAAGAAAAAAAAAAACGTTTGTTTTTTTAAAGTTGCTGTAGAAGAGGAGTTTAAGTTCCTCAAGGCGAGACTTGAACCCTTGGAAATCTTGGAAATGCTTTGAAAAGGGTTTCTTCTTGTGTTACTTGGTTTCTTCTTGTTGTTGTGTTTGTATGGACTCCTGTCAATATGTCATATACATATCCATCCCTTTTTGTTTAAAATATATATATTTTGCTATATATATACTGAATTTTACAAATATTTTTATTTTTAACATAAATAAGCCGCACCTGGCTATAAGTCTACACTAATGTATTTTACACAGGCTTTAACGAAAGACACGTTACACACGGTGTAACGGGTGAAATATGTTGCGCTTCCTTTAGCAACATAGCAGAATAGCTTGCCACTGCATTTTTCCGCTATTACTGCATGTGTGCAAGACCGAGGAATATGTCCTTAAAATTTTCTAATTTCTGAATTTCTAAGTTTCTTTGACTAACCCGTAACGCTGTTGCCAAGAAAAATAAAAAAGCAGGAGTTTTGGAAACCTGTGCTTATATGATTTCTGTTGTAACTGGAGTTAGTGAACTCTCCCTTCACCCAGACTCAACGCGTTACAACGACTTGTATCTAAACAGTAGCCTACCAAGAAAGTTATTGTTCACTGTCTTCCTCCTTCCTTTCACAACTATTTCTTTCGAGAGGTTTTTTTTTTGGCATCGTCGTGCGTTTAAAAAAAAAAAAATTTCTCTCGATGCCATGCAGCTCAGAACACGGGTGAGGTGCGTTTTTTCGTTTCCGTTCGTAAATTTCATTAGTCTAATGTTATGTCGCTCAGTTTTCTGGCTTGAAGTTTGTGAAACCGGGAAAAACCCAGGAAAAATTCATAAATTAGCCGTTGTTTTAGCCGTGGGGAAAAAAAGTAGCGGCTTATCGTCCGAAAAATACGGTAGACTTTAAATACTAAAGCCGTAAGCTGAATTACATCTACTTGCGTTACACAGATATTTAGATTGTAATTCGTTACATTCCACCTTTGCTTTTAGCTAGCAAGGCCCGAATGCTAATATCCTATTAGCATGCTAGCTAAATTATAGGCAATTCAGGTGCTTAAAAACCAAGTTACATCTTATGCACAAAGGATGGTCAATATTTCCTACAGATCACATCTTCATCCCAGTCCAGGAACAGCATTGTTAATTCCGTGTCCAGTACATCTTCACCTCTTTGACCTGGACCACGAATGACACCATCTTGGAAATGCTTTGCGAATGTTTCGACTGTTGTTGCCAGGTTTCTCGTTGTTGTGTTTGCCGTGAGGTGAATGATTTCAGACTGAGATAAGGCACAGTGAATTTGGATCGGGGAGTGTCTATAAAACGGTCATTTTTGATAAGAGACCTGATATAAACACAAACAAAGCACACTATGAGCAGAGACGGCGAAAATACACACATCCTTCACTCAAGCAGAAATACAGATACTTATGTTTTAAAAGTTGAAGTACTTTTTCACTCAGGTTTAAGTGAAGAAGTTTGGGCTCTGAAATATCATACGAAAGAATTTCTAATGTTCTCTAATAAATGTATTCGGGCTGAACAGCTGCTATATAGAACACAAGCAGAGAAGATGATCAGGTGATCAGGAATGTGTCTGATCTCAGTCATGTTTGCATCACTGACACCCTCTATCTCATCCACGTTAACCCCAGACTTTCTTGTTACCTTCTGCAGCGCTTGTTGTTATCTTCATAATCTAGTCTACGTCTGTGGTGTGTGAGAGACAGGAAATGATACACCAGCGGTGGACTGAAAAAGTCACGCAATGAGAAGGAAAATATTGATCACCAAATAGATTCGAACTAAAGTAACGAGTCTGATTTGAAAATGTAAAAAGCAGAAAGTAGAGATATTTGAGTCAAGATTGTGTGTTTGTTTCAGGTTATTTTCTCAAATTAGATTATTGAACCTTGAACAGCAGTTTAGTGGGTAGTTTTCAGGATTCGGGCCTGAATTCTTAGAAAATATTTGAACTTTATTAACCCCCTGTAGTTCTTTATTTTATTATTAGTATGTTAAATGTAATGCTTTTCCAACACACTACTCCACAGTTAAGTCAAGTTTATTTCTATTGCGCTTTTCACAACATCGTCTCAAAGCAGCTTTACAGAAATCAACAGTGAAGGTGAACGATGTGTGTTTATCCCTGATGAGCAGCCGTGGAGACTGTGGCCAGGAAAATCCCCCTAGATGTTATGAGGAAGAAACCTTGAGAGGAACCAGACTCAAAAGAAGAACCCATCCTCATTTGGGTGACATCAAGAGTGTGATCATAAATCTCCATTTGCTGTTATAATAATCTCCGATAACCTCCAGGGAAGATGTTCTACTAGATTTTGGAGTGTGCTTATGAAGATTTGTGTTCATTCAGCCTCAGGAACGGATGTAGGTGACGTGAGAAGAACTCATGTTCAATAGTGTTAAGATTACAGATCTATAGCAGTAGATTTTTTTGTTTTTTTGCAAAGGGGCATAGTCATGATGGAACAAGTTTGGGTCTCCTAGTTAAAGTGAAGGTGAAAATGTCGTTTTTTCACATCCATAGACGTTCTATACAACTTCAACTTTGGTGAAGAACGACGTACGGTGGGAAAGTCAGGTGTCCCAATACTTATGCCCCCTATAGTGTGTATACCAATTAAGTAAACATGTGCACGTGATCGATTTTTTTAAATCAATTTATCTTAATGATTTACATTTGACTCAGATAAAATGTCAACACCCACCGATGCACTAAAACGAGCCGAAAGCGCCACGTTTGTACGCATGTATGTAGCGCCCCCTGTAGAAAAATCTGTGTATTAACATTTTAATAGGACAAATCCAAACAGATTTGCTTTTTTGTAAAGGTTGTTTATTCACTTCTATGCACTGATGCACACAAAATCAATTTCATTTCAGTGGGAAAATATGCTATTTTTCGAAAGTCAATTCTGGACCAAAACTGTCCTTAGACACACTATAAACCGCACTCATTCTTTCTCTCAACGTCAAACATACACACAGAAAATCAAATCCATTGAGTCTGGACTTTTACGAAAGAGTTAAATAAATTGAATTTTACACACTTCCAATGTAGTCGATCAGCCAAGACATGTTTAGTACATTGTGTGTGTGTGTGTGTGTGTGTGTGTGTGTGTGTGTGTTTGGGGGGGGGGGGAAGGGAACATTTTCCCTTCACCTACACTCAGAGACCCAAATCTGTTCCAGCATGATAATATTCCTATAGCAGGAGGGCAGAAGCTCCATAATTATAAGGGTTGGAGTGGAAGATCTCCTGCTATAGAGCTCTATGTGTGTGTGTGTGTGTGTGTGTGTGTGTGTGTGTGTGTGTGTGTGTGTGTGTTTGGGGGGGGGGAAGGGAACATTTTCCCTTCACCTACACTCAGAGACCCAAATCCTTTCCAGCATGATAATATTCCTATAGCAGGAGGGCAGAAGCTCCATGAATATAAGGGTTGGAGTGGAAGATCTCCTGCTATAGAGCTCTACCCTATTGATCACCTTCGAGATGAATTATATTCACCCTGACTGCACCCCAGGCCTCCTCAACTCACCTACATCAATACCTAACTTGCTGAATGAGTGCAAATCTCCACTAAAATCTAGTGGAACATCTTCCCAGAAGATGGAGCTAATTCTCACAGCATGGGACTAAATGTGGAATATGATGATAAAAAAAAATAATAAATCCAAACGAATAGGTGTCCACAAACTTTCACGAAAAACTTTTTACGTTTACGGAGCCCAAAAAGATGCATTCTGAGGCAAATCTGTGCTGTTTAATGCAGTTTACATGGAACTGAACTCGAAGTCGTTACTTCTTAGCCACTCGTAGAAACGTGTCTCGGCTGGTCGAATACGTCCGCGGTGTAAACTTCACTATTCGTGCTACACTGTTACTTGGGTCGAGCACAGAGTGATACTGAAGCAGTGTGTAAATACACACACACACACACACACACACACACACACACACAATGAAATTAAACGAAAGCACTAAAGTAAAACTAGCGCTTAGCACCAGACTCGGATAAACATCAGACATGTAAGACTTCTTACATGATATTGCACAGGTTAATAAATCGAGGCCTTGCGAGTTATAAGGTTCATGCGATTTACGCCCTACTCGAATTATTCAGCGAATAAAGAACGGGCTGCAAAAAAAGCGCCAAATCTTTCCGATTCGGATTTTGCGATCGCTACAAAGCTCTGTCGCCGGAGACTTTACATAATTACGATACGGAAACATTGTGTTAGTGAAAACTTCAACATGCTGCCTGTGGTGGCTACTGGTACCGACGATAACGGATTCGAACGATCGCGTAAACCTGCGATTTGATTTACAACGTTAGAGCTGCTGTTATTGAAAATCCGACCAATCAGAATCCAGAAATGTAAAAACACCACACGTTTATGGCGTTCGGAAGACATCATTATCCAGAGCTCCTGAGAGTAAAGGTGAGGGCAGACGCTGGAATTTGATCTGGAAACTTTCCGATCAGAAGTCTAACGTTTTAACCCCCGGAACCACCACTTCCTTTTTGCGATTATTGAGCGGTAAACAATATTTGAAACGAGCAACACGATTCGCTCCTTTTAGTAAAAAAAAAAAAATTTAAATTTAATTACAAATTTTGTCAGGGCCTTATAACTCGCAGGTGTCCAAAATGTAACCGATTCACGTTTTCCACGTTTTTCCAAAAGAACTCATTTCAGCCTAAGCCAAAAAAAAAAAAAAAAAGAAAAAGGGAAAAAAAAAACACTGGAAAAAAACAGATTCTCCTAAATAAACATTGTATTTGGGAAAAAATTTTCCACCCTAATCTGGATCTAATGACACCTTCTTAATCGTGAAAGTAAACTCCAATATCTGATCAAACGCACATGAAAGACCTCGGAAGCTTCGAAAACGTACTGGGAACTATTTCATAATACGTAAAGTTGCTCGACTGATAAGTGCATTTTATTAAAAATGTTATTAATATGAATAGTAGTTTTTAGCTCAGCTACATACAGATGCTGGTTGGCTCTGACGAGATGCCAGTTTTTACTGATTGGTGCAGTACACCAATATACACACACACACACACACACATATATGCAATATGCTAATCTCATAAACCCATATTATGTTCACAATAGAACATATCGTATGATATATGATGCATTTAAAATCTTAGGAATTTGTAGGTTTGGGGCGATTGTTGTTTCACAGCTTGGCGAAGCTTCATCCATCTTCACTTCTGAGAGACTCTTGAGATGCCCTTCTTATACCATCTTACTGACCTGCTGCCAAAAGAAACCCCTAATTAGTCCTTGTAAGCATCACTTTTGCAGGTTTTCTGTTGCCTCGGTCTTAAATTCCATTCATTTTAAAATTCGTTTCTTTCTGAACACGGTTCCGTTTTTCGATTTAAACAATTGTATGTTCGATTGTATATCAAATTTGGGTTTCAGAGTTGCAGATCGTTATGTAGATTTTACACAGTAGCCCGATTATATAATATATATATATAATACAATGCCGCAATTATCTACGTGTTACGTTTATTTATTCACTTGTATAATTATGTGAAGGAAAAAAAAACGTGTTGTGGCGTTTGATCATTTCCGACTGATAGCGTGCGACCAATCCTGCATGCTCTCCTTCACGTAAATCCCGTGCGATTGTTATATATTGCTTGCGCTCGGGACGTCTGCTCGTGATCCGTCTGCGCACGGATTCTTCGCGGATTCTTCGAAACGATGCGGTAGAGCTATTTCGCGTTCTCCTGAACCGTGAACACGCAGGGAGAACGTTTGACCGGTTCTTTTTCTGGACGCTAAAATAGAATTGAATCTAAAGTAAAAACAATAAGGAAACTTTTTTTCTAGATCGTGCTCGTCAGATATCCTAAAGCGTGTCATTCTAAAAAACTGAACGCAATTTATTTCAAGATAAATGAAGCCCCAACGTCGTGCAAGCGCATGCGTCAGCCAGTTCAGCAGTCCAGGCCGATGTAGTTGAGCAGGAGCTCGAGGGCGTGCACTTTCTGGTTGGCCTCCTCGATGGCGCTGTAGGTCTGAACGCTGCTGCTGATGTGGTAGCGGATGTCGTCCACCAGCGGGATGGAGTCGGTCTCCTGGCGCGCCGCCACGCTCGCCGCGTCCTCCCGGATGAGCTCGGCGAACTCCGTCCTTTCCACCAGCTTTCCCAAACACAAACGGAGAAAAAGATCAAAGGCTGCATCCATTACGCGGTTTATTTATAGCATGGAAACGTGATCCCTGTCCTGGAACCCCATGTGGAACGCACCCGCTCGATGATCTTGGCCATGTACTCGGTGCATTGGTCCTCGAGGCGCGACAGGGAGAAGAGTTTGGCCGTCTTCCACATGTGCAGGACGTTTTCCTCGTTGAGAAGCGCGGCCAGGGTTCGGCCGCACAGACGCTTCAGACCCGGGAGCAGGTACATGTCGGCGACACACAGCACCTCGTACACGCTATCGTGGGACAGCTGCAACACACGCGGGGGGTTTATCCAATGTTAGGAACACACGCAAATATGGGTCTTTGTACGGTTGCTTGGTTACGCCATCGTACAGCGTTTCTACTATACAAGGCTTTTACACCGAAATACTGAGGACGCAGCAATAAGGGCTGAACGAGAAACTTGATTCTCAATCATTTTGGTAAAGAATGTTCCAATTTCACAGAGAGATAATCTGCGAAAGTATTGGAACACCCGATTTTTCCACTCGTATGTGGTTTCTAACTAAACTCTTACCACAAACCTGGAATTGTAGAAGACGTCTTTAGATGGCTGTAGCATCCGATTTTCCCTTCACTTCAACTATGAGTCTGAAACCCGTTCCAGCATGATGATGCACAGAGCCAGCTCCATGAGGATATGATTTACAAGGGGTTGGCGTGGAAGATCTCGAGTGATTTTCTGTAGACCTCGGATCTCGATCCGGATACTCTCTACTCGACTACATTTGCGATTCGGTAGATGTACTTTTTACTTCACAAAATGTGAATTGGCATCGACCGCAACCTATTACATTTCTGCCGTGGCTCCTTTATTCTGCAGAAGAACCGATATCGCCATCTACAGGGTAATAAAGGTACTGGATGCGATTTTGGACACGATTTGATCGTCTTGAGACATTCCTCAAATTAATTCCTAGGAGGTGTGGGAAGATCTATAGCAGAAGATCTTCCACTCCAAACCATGTAAAGCAGATCTTCATGGAGTTGTGCACAGGGGGCAGCGTCATGCCGGAACAGCTTTGGGTCTTGGGGTTCAAGTGAAGGGGAGATTTCAAGCGACTGCATCAAAAGACACCCTGAACGATTGTGTGCCTTCAGCTTCGGCGATAACAGTTTGGGAAAGAACCACATCTGGCTGGGAATGTCAGGTGTCCCAATACTTTTGTCCAGATGTGTATTTATACTTTTACTCGAGTGTGAATATCAGGCAAAGGTAACCTGTGACTCGGTTTGAGGTTCTCGCTTGAAACATGCTGCACCAACCTTTCTTAGTGTGTGTGTGTGTGTGTGTGTGTGTGTGTGTGTGTGTGTGTGTGTGTACCTGTGTGTTATCGCTGTAGATGTAGTAGAGGATTTTAGTGAACAGCTCATGAGATAGATCATGTAGTGTGATGACAGGAACCTCAGGGAAAGACTGCAGGGTTTCTCCTTCACTGAAATGATCTTCAACTAACGCCTTGAAGTAATCGCTACGACCACAGAAGAATGCCTGTGGAGACACACACACACACACACACACACACACACATTTTTATTACTTGCCAATGTCAACGCCAGAATGGGTTTTTTAACCAATCGGATAAACATTTAAATGAATAAAAGTATGGATATTCCTCAGACCTTATGACACAGGAAGTCGTAACCATCCACCCGGAAGCAGATGTCTGGGTAGCTCGGAAACCTGTCAGTCAAATCGAAAGGGAGCTGTCCGTATCCCACCTGAGAAATCGCATCACATGCAGTTTAATCGGATAAAACAGTACGCGCTCGTGAGCAGGTCCGGAGGGGTGTTTGTGCCTCACCCTGAGATCAGAGGGTAGCGCTCCGTCAGCCAGCAGAGCCATGCCGTCCTGCAGCTGCCAGTCGTGAGGATCCAGGGTGAGCACCTTCACGCACGTCCCGGGCTTGTTGAAAACTGAGAGGGAGAAGTGTTAGACCGCAAACGCCATAAAAATCATATTGATCTCATTTTAGGAATAAAACACTACGCGAGAGCAGATTGTACAAGATTGAGCAAGGCCCTTAACCCTCCGTGCTCCAGGGGGCGCCGTATCATGGCCGACCCTGCGCTCTGAGCAAGTCTGGGATATGTGAAGAACGAATTTCACTGTGCTGTAACGTATATGTGACCAATGAAGGCTAAACTAATCTATTCTATATTAAGGGTTCGCGTTGCGCCACGTCACACACGTGAGGTTGAAATCGCGCCAGGATTCCCGTTACGGGAATTGTAACACTCAAACGGCGGCGAAAGTCTCACCGAACTCCTGCACCTGCTTGCACTTGACCTCCAGCTCCTCGATGAGCTCGCTGATTTTGCACTGCTTGGCCAGACGCTTGCAGTCCTCCACGTAACTCACGTCGATGTCCAGACGACCTACAGAGCGCAGAAACGACACGCAGAGGGAGTTTGAGACACCGTGAAACGTGTTTTTCTTCAGTCAATTGCCCTGAGATGCTCACCGGTATAGAAGTACTGCAGGATGGCGGCGAACGCAGCCGGGTTCACCTGGTAACGCACACACAAAAAAATCAGCTTTACAATGTAAACTCCCAGAGTATGTAAGGGCCTTGCTCAAGGGCCCAACAGTAGCAGCTTGGTGGTGCTGGGATTTGACCCTCTGACCATCCGATCCAGAGTTCAATGCCTTAACCACTGAGCTACGACCTTCCCCGGAATAAAACAAGGCCAAGGAGGAGGTGAGTGAAGGCATGCAGGTGGTGGATGGTTTGAAAGAGGCAGATGATCCTCTGTAGCGACCCCTAGTGGTTTTTCTCTCTCAAAATGTTACCTCAAACCTGGAGGCACTGGATGGAAGGTTTCCTTCACTTAATAATAACTAGGAGATCCACACCTGTTCCAGCATGACACAAAAGCCAGCTGAAGACACTTTCCATAGGTTGAATCGGAAGATCTCCTGCTACTATAAAGAGCTCTGACCTCAACCCTATTAAACACATTTGGGATGAGTTTAGGACATGCGCCCCTGCGCCTATTAATCCTACGTCAGAACCGGACTTGGTGGCTGAATGAGCACAAATCTCCACGAGCACACTCCAAAATCTAGCGCAACCTCCTCCCAGAAGAGTGGAGCCGACTAAATGTGGAATGGGATGTTCAAAAATAGAAATACACATCCCGATCTTATGATCAGGTGTCCACAAACCTTCTCCGAAGTGGATGTGTCGAGGTCAATGTCTGGACTGAGACGACGGATAATTAAGTCATTAAGGAGGAACCTGATCCAGAGGGAAGATCGTTTTAGGTCTATGATGTAGATTTTCTCGGGTCATTTTAGATGTGGCCTCGTTTACGAGGAAACGCAGAGGAAAAGTTATAGGACACTTATACACTGTATAACCGATTGCAACCCAAGAAATTAATGAAGAGGAAAGATTCTAAATATAATCATCGATTTTTTTAAAAAGTGAAGTTTGCATTGGTTACAGAACGCTTTATTTACATATAATTATTAATAGATGCGCTTTACTTATATTATTTAGAAAGTGACCAATGATCTGCGACAAATATTTGATACGTAGATCGGTTTCTCGTCACTGAACCGTTTCTCGGGGGCGTTCTCTCTGCGAATCGCAACGCTACGGAGACCGAGGATTAACATGGCAGAGGTAGAGCTGTAACTTCCTGCAGACACAACAGGAAAAAAAGCATCGTATTTTTCCGCATTGTGTTGAATCCAAATCGGATCGTGCTGCATCGTAATAAAGGTGAATCGCATCGGTTGCTGCTTCATACGTATCTAATGTATCGTATCGTTCACCAGGTATCGTATCGCTTCGACCTCGGTTACAGAGATGCGCATCAATACACGTTAAATGTCCGGTGGGTTTCACATATTTTATATTCATAAGAAGCCTTAAAATAGTGGAAGGGGTTTTGCAAACATTCCTTTTGTTTCTATAAAACAAACAGTAAAAACACATAAAAATGACTGGAAAAAGTTCTAAAGTCCAAATGGGAGTGTTTTTTGTCTCTAACAGAAGAACTTGTGTAAGACGGTAAACGAGTGAGTTTGTTGCATGGAAACAAAAGGAACATGCACGTGTCTTTGAAAAACCATGAACCATGGGTTAATAGCCTTGCTCAAGGGCACAGAAGGTCATGAGCCTGAATTCCGGCGTCCCCAGTGTGTTAAATTCGATCTTCTGGTGCTAGGATATTCATTTGGTTTGCGTGCACACACACACACACACACACACACACACACACACACACACACCTATTTTTGACAAGCGAAAGCAAAAGCTGCATTCAAATATCTCATTTGAATGAATCAAATCAAGGAGTCGAAATGAATCAAGTGAACCACAGGGGTTGAATCTGCTCCGTGTCAGCGTGATGTTATTAAGGCATAAGATCCTACAGGACTCGGAACATCTCGAATAACGGCGTTCCGAAAGTGTGTTGTGTGAAACGGAGCCCACCAGGGGATGTTTGAGAGCGATCATGGTCTTGCCCCTCCACTTGGTCTCCAGCATGTGGGCAAAGTATTCGCAGCGGGCGCTGAGGATGCAGCGGTGCGTGCGGAACATCTCACCGTGCACCATGAACGTCACGTCGCTGTATGATCCCTGCTCCAGTAACCTGAGTGTAAAGAAACACACGCACACATCACACACACACACACACGAAAGAGCGGCTGTTGTTAACCAGGAGCTTAGCTGCAAACTTCAACTACACTGTTTGGCCAACTGTCGCATCCTCCCGTGTAAAAACAAACAAACGTGGTGTCAGTGATTCGCCTCTAGAGGCCGCTCTTGTAATCGAAGCAGATCGGTAACCGGAAAAACTATCGGTATGAATATTTGCAGATACTTCCAGCAATCAGCATCGATTAACCCAATCATCCCAAATGTGTTTAGTTGGTTCATATTTCCGATCTGCTTCGATTACGAGAGCGGCCTCTAGAGGCGAATCACTGACACCACGTGCTGTTTGTTTTTACACGAGAGGCTGCGCGCAGCATAGAGGGCGCTATAAGTGTTATTTATTGATTATAATGAGTGAGTTTGTGATGAGTGATGAAGATTTACTCGGTCATACAAATGTGTGTGTATGTGTGTGTCTGTGTGTCTGTGTGTCTTACGTCTGCAGGAACTGCTCATAGTAATCGCGCTGCATGGTTTTAGCTGTGATGCGCTTGTACTCTTTGAGCAGGCGGCGTATTGAGTCGCTCAGAGCGCCATATAGACATCGCTCGCCATCGAAGGTGTTGGCTTCACACTTCGCTCCTGATTGGACACACACACACACAAACAATTCAAAAACCAACTCACCAGACATTGTAATTTCGTATCAGAGATATAATTTTTACTTGTTTGATATTTACCGTTGGCCAACAAATACTGCACCAACTCCTCATGTCCACAGAGGCATGCATAGTACCTTGAACACACACACACACACACATGTACACAGACACACACACACACACACACAAGCCCACACCGCAAAAAGAAACAGTCATTTTCAATGAATCTTTGCTTGCCGATTAATTATTGCTGCCGAGGGCCTCAGAACCACAAGGGGGCGCTGTAATTGTTTTATGTATATGATCAATTTAAAAATTTTAAATTAAAACAGCACAAGGAGAAGAAATGAAGCAAAACCGTTGACATGAGCTTAGAGCCAGCTAATGTAAAAAAAAACATTTATTTGATGAAGAAAAAAGAAAAGAAAAAAAGAGTCAGAAACATGTATGTGTATATATATTTAATATAATAATAATAATAATAATAATAATAATAATAATAATAATAAAAATAAAATAATAACAATAATTAATAATAAAAATTAATTTAACATAAATGTGCTGCTCAATCAATATATAAAAAAAAAGTCAAACTTCTGAAAGCTCCATCTGATTGGCTCAGACGGTAGTATGACATCATAACGATCGGTCACGTGACCAACACTAATTTGGATTCTCCATTTACACTTTCAGCTCAGATTTTTTATTATTTTTTTTTAAAGAATGAAGTAAAATTGAAGGAAATAAATAAACACTTTCACTTTCAGACCTGTCGAAACAACCTGGTGATCAAAAATCATTATCATGAGGAGGTTTTGGACTCACAGAGGGGTACTGTCCCAGTTATCTCTTATGTTCAGTTCCACATCTCTCTGTTCAACCAGGTACCTGAGAAAGTAAAAACAAGACGGCACACATTTCATATCGTCACAACATCTGGAATCAGGTTGTAACATTAGGAAGCAAAAACAGTGTAGAATTGATGGTGTAGGCACAGGAAGTGGGTTTTTTTTAGTCATAAAGAGTAGAGAAGAGATGCAGAGACCGTCAGTCTGACCTGCTGACTTCCTGCTTCTTTCCAAAACAACAACTACAGTGCTACGCATTAAAACACCGCTAAATGCAACAACCAAAACAGCACTCTCTCCACACACAACAAAACAACAACAACAACAAAGCTAAACACCAAAACTACAACAACAGTCACTACTTCTATCAACAACTACAATGTAAAACAACGCTAAATTAACTAACAACCACCGAAACCCGATAACAACAACCAAACCACAACTGCGATCACGGTGTCACCTTTCCAAACAACAACTACAATGTTAAACGTAAAACAATGCTGAATAAAACAACCACAACATCCATCTGTCCACACTCGATAATGACAAAGCTAAACACCACAACCACAATCACAACAGTCACCCATCCAAACAACGTTAAAGGAAAAACAAAAACATCTCTCAACACTAAACAACAACAAAACACCATTCAAACTACCAAAACTACAATTATTAATCACCTTTTCAAACAACAACTACAATGTTAGATGTAAAACAATGCTAAATGAAACAACATCTCTACACACTCAACAATAACAACAAAGCTAAACAATTACAACTGCAAATCCGCTTCCTAAACAACACCAGGTATAAATTAGTGTTAAATGCAGCAACAACAACTCTCTCTCTCTCTCTCTCTCTCTCTCTCTCTCCAAACTTTCCTAGAAACAACAACATGAAATGCAACATCAAATAATCTCAAACAATGCTAAATAAAGAAATCACAATCACAACAACAACAACAACAAACATCACCTAATACAACAGTAAAGTCAAATGCAAGACACAAATTTTCCAAACTAAAAAAAAACAGAATACAACAATCATGTATTATACCCAAAACTGTTGCAAAATCAACAACTACAGCAAATACAACACCAACAACAACAACTACACCACCAACAGCAACTACACAACCAGTAACAAAAGCTACATCACCACCTTCAACAACTACATCACTAACAACAACAATAACTACACAAGCAACAACAACTATATCAACACTACCACCAATCTTTATGGCATTCAGCAGACGCCCTTATCCAGAGTGATTCCCACTGAGCATGTGAGGGTTAAGGGCCTTGCTCCAGGGCCCCACAGTCGCAGCTTGGTGATGCTTGGATTTGAAGCCAGGACCTTCTGATCCAAAGTCCAAACACCCAACCACTAGTCACCACCAACAACAACTACACAACCACCAACTACATCACCAACAACTCCATCAACAACAAAAACCACTACACCACCACCAACAAAAATAGCTACACCACTAACAATAACAACAAAAATAGCACCATCGCCACCAAATACACTAGTCCTGCAACACAACAACAACTACACAACAAAAACCAACGACAACAAAAAGGTCAACAACTAAACCACCCCCAACAACTACACAACAGAAACACCACTAACCACTAACACCAACAACACCATCAACTACACCAACAACAACTACACAAACACCACCAAGATCTACACAAACAACTACACCAACACAAACAACGACTATCAACAACAACAAAAAGGTCAACAACTAAACCACCCCCAACAACTACACAACAGAAACACCACTAACACCAACAACACCATCAACTACACCAACAACAACTACACAAACACCACCAGGATCTACACAAACAACTACACCAACACAAACAACGACTATCAACAACAACAAAAAGGTCAACAACTAAACCACCCCCAACAACTACACAACAGAAACACCACTACACCAACAACACCATCAACTACACCAAGAACAACTACACAAACACCACCAAGATCTACACAAACAACGACTACCAACAACAACAAAAAGGTCAATAACGAAATCACCCCCAACAACTATACAACAAAAACACCACTAACAACAACAACTACACAAACATCTACACAAACACCACCGACATCATTATCTTCATAATGGACCTCCAGGCAAGAAACAGAACCGAAACCAACGTAATTCTAAAGATAACAACCCACTAGACTCTATAACAACTGTCCACACACACACACACACACACACACACACACACACACACACCTCACTCTGGCAACGTCGCCCTTCCTGCAGCTCGAGAACAGGTCACTGGCGTCCATCTCCGCGGTGATAACGGCTCTCTGCGATGCATTGAAACGGCCCGTCGAGCGACAGGAGACGCGCAGGCGTAGTTGAACGACTTTTCCCCGCAGCACCGCCGGGTTCTGGAGTCTGGATCCGGGCGCGGGTCGAGCTGCAGCTACGCTGAACTTTCAGCCACACGACAACAACAACAACGACGACAGCTTCTTAAACCACACCCGCTTTCCGGCTTTAGGCAGCCAAGCTCCACCCCCTGCACGCACCGATTGGTTAGAACTGAAGTCACGTTTCTGAGCAGTCCTCTGATTGGTTACAGCAGCCTCCAAAACAAAGCTGACGCGCGAACCATCCTCCGTGACATGCTTGTTTTTTTTGTTTTGTTTTTTTAAAATATTTTTTTATAAAATGGAGCGCTTTGTAATATTTGGGATGAAATAGGGATAATATAAACATAACAGTCTACATTTTGAAGGTATTAAAAAAAACGTGGCGACATGAACGCTTGTCCAATCATAGTCAAAGAGGCGGGGCATACCGGAATACGGGTGGGAGAACAATGTGGTGGGGTTGAGTTATTTTCCAGTTTGTTCTTTTTTTTTCTAGAAGACTAAAGAATCACATAAATTAGGGTTGTGCAACTCCATAACCGATGCTGCATACCGATGCATATCTTGATATGATGCATTGAAGTGATATGATGCGATATAAATCACCTGATTCTACAAAATGCGATTCAATAAAAAAAAAAGAAAAACTCTGCTAATGCAATTTAATATAGTACAGAAAGTTAGCTTTTATTTGTTTCAGACACACAGCAAATCATTAATTTACTTAAGTGCCTTCTGACGTCAACAGTCGTAAATTATACAGCCAAATGATGAAGATGCAGCTCTACCTCTGCCATGTCAATCTGTAAACTATATGACCCTCAGGACACGCTTTGGTCTCCGAAGTGTTGTGATGCGTCGTATTCACGTAGCTGCCTGACCGATACCGATTCCCACGTACTGGGGATCATCAAGAGATCGGAGGAAACCAGAGAACCCGGAGAAAGACCTATATAGAGATTTTGAGAACTTTAAAAATATGCTAATTTAGCAATTACATTTCCAAATTGTGCGATTTATGTCATAATTTAAAAAGAAAATCCACAGCGTATATTGTGTTGGCAGACCAAATTATTATCATCAATATTATTATTAATTAAAGATTTTGAATTTTCCATTTACATGGAAACATTTTGGCAGGCAAGTACACAATAGAGAGGTTAAGGGCCTTTCTCAAGGGCCCGGTAGTGGCAGTGGTAGCCGGAGGAAATCCCAGCTCTATCCACTTATTCTCCCGACATTCTACAGAGGGACCATCGAGAGCGTCCTGAGTGCCCACATCACTGCCTGGGTTGAAAATTCTCGTATTTTGGTCAAACCTGAGAAGATCATTGAGATCTCTTTTGAATGTATCATGGACATTTACACCACACGCTGAATCCGCCATCCACTATGTATTGTGTCTGACCACACACACACACACACACACACACACACACACACATCCCTCACACACATTTTACATTCTCGTGCTGTATGGAAAAGTGGTGGCAAAGCATTTGGGCCGTCATGACCAGACTGGGGAACTCTTTCTTTCCTCAATCCATCAGACTCCTCAATGTAAAGAGACTGGACTGGACACACACACTCTCAAATACACACATTTTTAGTATTTGTGGGCAATTTCTTTGCACTAACACACATTTAGCATCGTGTACTGGTCGTCACTGCACTTATACTGTGTTGGATAATGTCAGTTTGGATATTAGTGTGTGTGTGTGTGTGTGTGTGTGTGTGTGTGTGTGTGTGTGTGTCTTTACACTCCTGATGAATGCGCAGCGTGTGGCTGAACAGGTTTTCCCCAATCTGAAGAATGCACACACCTTTTTACTTTGCACCAGACTTCAAACCTGCCCCCAGACACACACACACACACACACACACACACACACACATACCACACCCCCTGACTGCAAACCTATAAACCCAGCTTCCCTTTAACAACTTCTACACCAACCTCGCCACCATCTCCATCTCTCTTGGCAGCCATGAGCAGCTGGAAACACATAAACACGGTACGCAATGTGCCGAACTTCAGCAGCCGCTCTCTCGGCTCGCAAGCTGGTTCTGAAAGGACCATTTCACGCTTAGGAAACTCGTATTTTGGGTTTGGGAATCATGCTGGCCCTGGGTCCTCCATCAAAGCTGTGGTGGTGGATAAGAGACTCTTGGAGCCACTGCATCTGGAGCTCGGGGCGAATGTTCATGCGATCAAAGTGCAGGAGAAGGAGCAGATCAAGAGCCTTAATGATCGCTTTGCCTCCTTCATCGATAAGGTAAGAAGACACTGTCTTGTCAGCCAGAAAAGTTTGTGAATATCTGGTGAGGGAAAAGGTTAGCAAAGAGTTAAGGGCCTTGCTCAAGGGCCCAAAAGTGGCAGCTTGGTGATACTGGAGCTCGAAATCCTGACCTTCCGATCAGCAACCCAGACCCTCAACAATGAGATTTCTATGTGTTTTTTTAAGGTCCCATCCCACATTTATTCCCCATTTGCTCTTATAATGACCTTCACTTCTCTGGGAAGATGTTCCACATGATTTTGGAGTCTGCTTGTGTGTGGTACTGAGTAGTAACGAAGTAACGCTTCAGCTTCAATCACGATGCGATACTGAATTGCACCATTGTGGAATTGTGGCAAAGAAACCTTTATTTTAAATAAAGGTACATTTCACCCAATGATTCTTTATTGTTCTTTGATGGATGCCGAGTCCAGAAGGCAACATGGTTCAGAGCATCGTGTTAATAAGGCCTTTAGGTTTTTTACAGTTATACAATATAAAAAACTTATTGAAACACCTGACCTTTGAAAGACATATGTGGTTCTTCCCCGAACTTTTACCACAAAGTTGGAGAAACACAATTGTATGGGACATTCTTGGAGGTGCTAGCATGAAATCTTTCCCTTCACTTAAACTAGGAGACCTAAACCTGTTCCAGCAATGCTTGATTACACAAAACCAGTTCCATGAATTGAAAAACAATGTTTCTATAAGTTGGAGTGGAAGATCTCCTGCTATAGACCTCATATAGACCTAGTACCCATGTTGTGTCCACGTTTGCTGTTAGTTGGCTCTCACAATGTTTATATCTGTGTCTTCAATCTCAGGTGCGTCATCTGGAGCAACAAAACAAGATGCTAGAAACAAAGCTGCAGCTGTTACAAAGCGGCCCTAAGACCGACCCGGATTTCGAGTCTATGTTCAGGACGTACATCCTCAAGTTACAGTCTCAACTCAACACCTTGGAGAATCACAAAGAGCTCCTGAATGCTGAACTCAGGAGCGTTTATTTGCTGGTGGAGGGCAACAAATACAAGTAAGACACTTTATGGAGAAAATTAGACACATGCTCAAAAAGCATGGCGTAGTGTTGAGTGTATTTTTTTCCAGCGGCGGACAGTAACAAAGTAAATGTAATTCGTTACTGTACTTAAGTAGATTTTCCACGTATCTGTACTTTATTAAAGCAATTCTATTTGGGGAGACTTTTACTTTCACTTCACTTCATTTCAAAGTCAAAATTTTGACTACATTTTGCAAAATCAGTCGTTCCTCTGTATTTGAGTGGATAAAAAGCATGCAGCAATCCACCAATCAGGGTCGAGCGCACGCTCTGTTCTCAACTTGTTTTGATCTGCGCTTTGTGTATCTGCTGATCACCAACATACAGTTCAGCATCAGTCCAACAGCAAGCAGAACATTTAGAGAGGAATAAATGATGAAGAAACTCCAGACTCGAACTCAACACACGTGACCTCGTTTGTAATATAATCAATCAGTGTGCTGAGAGTCACATTTGAGACTTTTCACATAAACTGAGTTGATCAAGTAAAGAGTCTTGTGACAAAATTATAATAGGAACATTATAGTTATAATAAATCATAGTATTTTTGGATACTGAAGTACATTTGAGGGCAAGAACTTTTGTACTTTTACTCAAGTGAATGTTTAAAGGGACACTTTTACTTGAGTCATATTTTATCTTGTGCATCTCTACTTTAACTCAAATACATGGTTTGTGTACTCCATCCAACACTTTTTTCTTTCTGATTAATTCTCAAAGTATAACAGAAAGTGCTTCTACATTCATTCTAAAGAAAATTAGCTAATGCTAATAAGCTAGGTGGAAACGTAACAACCCCAGCTCTTTTCCTTCTTATTGGAACACGAACATTAGTTTTTGTGCATTCGTTTTTACAGATAGCCACGATATACTATTTGGATAAAAACTATTGTAGGTGGTTCTTTCCCAACCTTCCAACCACAAAGATGGAGGCACACAATTGTATAAAATGTCTTTTGATGTGCTAGCATGAAATTTTTCCTTCGCTTGAAGGAGGAGACCCAAACAACCGTTTCAGCATGACAATGATCCTGTGCACAAAGCAAGCTCTATTAATGGTTTCCATGGGTTGCAGTGGAAGATCTCCTGCTATTGAACTCAAACCCTATTGAACACCTTTGCGATGAATTTTTCAGGCTCCCCCAGGCCTCCTCATCTCACCTACATCAGTACTAACTGGCTGAAGGAGCACAAATTTCTACAAGGACAATCCAAAATCTCATCGTTATTAACAGCAAACTTCCAAAAAGCATATATGAGTCATATGATTATGTATATAAGATCCATAAATGAACAATTAAGAAGATTTTAAATCTTATTAAGTATGATTTATTAAACATTATTCACGAACAAACAAGCTGGTTTTATTTACGATTATTTAGGGGAAGTTTAAATACAAGTGGAATCACCTCGAGCGAAAGAAAAAGGTATGCCAGACATTTTTACTCTTTGACGCACATTTCTACCAAAGGCTGGTACAACCTGTTCGATTTCTTTATTTGTAGTTCAGAGGAATTATCTGTGTTGTTTAAGCGTATTAGGGATTAAAAGTATGCATCAGTAACTGGAAAAATGTGGTCGTGAGCTCGGAAAATCTCTGATATGTAATCTCTGAAATCCCTGAATAGTCTAAAAAGCTCTTATTCATAGAAATATTCAGAGCTTTTGCACCTATGGCACTCCAAATTGTCTTCCGATGCATCCTGCTTGCTCTTTAAATGTTCTCAGTGGTTCAAATGTTTTGAAATGGAAGAAGCCTGACTCAACCCTTCCTAGAGTTGGTGGGTGGCCATCTGGGCCAAATTTAGGCATCCAGGGAAAGAAGATTCTTGGACCGGGAGGTTAAAAAGAACTCAAAAGTCGCTCTAAAAGAGCTTTAATGTCCTGTGTGGAGATTTAAAAACCTGTTAAAGAGACAACCATTTAAGCAGCAGAGAAATGAATCAGACGGAAGACAGACGTTTGTGTTCACTCTCCAGTGTTTTGTATTGTTTGAAGATTTATATTCACACTCTTGATGTCACCCAAATGAGGATGGGTTCCCCTTTTGAGTCTGGTTCCTCTCAAAATTTCTTTCTCATAACATCTAATGGAGTGTTTCCTTGCCACATTCTCCATGGCTGCTTATCAGGAATAAATAAACATCGTTCAGCTTAACTGTTAAATTTTGTAGAGCTGCTTTGAGACAATGTCTGTTGTGAAATGAGCTATAGAAATAACCTTAACTTGACTTGACTTGACTTCATTAAAAGGTATATCAGAGCAAGGTCTCTGGAAAAAGGTTTCTATGGTCGGATGAGATTTAAATAATTTTTTGAGCAGAAGAGCAAACACAGTGTCTGGCATATACCTACCTACAGTGAAACATGGTGGTGTCAGTATCATGTATGATGGAGCTTCTTAGGGACAGGAACACAGCTAAAAATTTGTTGGATAGATAAATGTAGTTGAATACAAGAGCATGCTTAAATTGTATTTATTTATTTTATTACAACTGAGCAATTGTGGGTTAAGGGCCTTTCTTAAGGGCCCAACACTGACAGTGGGTCCTTGGTGGTGCTGGGATTTGACTTTATGGCCTTCCTATTTAAAGTCTATCACCTGTTTCACTGAGCTACCATTTCCTCCTACCGCAGCACTGGAGAGGCTTCAGAACAAGTCTCTGAATGTCCTTGACTGGCCAAGCCTAAGTTTAGACTTAAACCCCACGAACATCTGTAGACTGACTTGAAGATAGACAGACGTTCTTTATCCAGTCTGACAGAGCTTGGGAGGATCTGATCTGCCATCAAGAATGGGATGAACTGCCCAAATCCAGGAGATCTATCGAAGACTTGTAGATGTAATTGCTTCCAAAACAAGTGCAGTTTTGGTTTTAATGTCAGAATCCAACATTTTGACTAAAATCCAGTTTTATGTACATGGGAAACTGTTTTTTCTTGGAAATGCTGCCATTTAAAAAGATCTCTGGATTCCAAATAAACATACACACCCATTTCCTTCCCTACAGGTATGAAGAAGAGATTAACAAGAGATACAGCGCAGAAAATGATTTTGTGTGTTTAAAGAAGGTATGACATGCATCATGACACAAATAAATATATATCCGTAGTTCAATATTAGATATTGGTTAATAATTGTATGCGTTTCTTGTTCGGACAGGATGCTGACAATGGCTACTTGGCTAAAGCTAGACTAGAGACAGAGCTGTCTGTAGTTCTACGAGAATTGGACTTCATAAAGTCATTGTATGCACAGGTAAATGAATGTTTTTCTTTTAATCTGAGTAGTGCTCTTTCTCTCCATCTGCCTCTCTCTCTTTCTCTCTGGCTTCATGTCTCTCTTTCCAAACAGGAAGTGAGGGAGCTAAAAGAGCAGCTGAAGAACACCTCAGTGGTGGTTGAGCTGGATAACAGCAGGCAGCTGGATATGAAAAACGTAGTAAAGGAGTTAAAGAGTCAGTATGACGAGGTCTCAGCACGGAGCCAGCAGGAAGCCGAGGCTTTGTACAAGAAAAAGGTAACAACCCCCTGTTGGCCAAACTTACACATGGCCAAACCTTTACACATACATAACATATATGAACAACAGTACTTGGACTGTTGACTTTTCCAGCCATATGTGGTTCTTTCCCAAACGGTTACCGCTGAGTTTAAGGCACACAATTGTAAAGGATGTCTCTGGATGTCTCGGTAGCATGAAATTTTCTCTTGGAAAATTGCAAGAGAATTTTTCACACAAGGCCATGTAGTTTTGGATTTTGTTTTCAATAATAAAAACCTTCATTTAAAAACTGCATGTTGTGTTCACTTGTGTATCTTTTACTAATATTTAAATGAGTTTGATGATCTGAAAAAATTAACGTGTGACCTACATGCAAAAAAATAAGAAAGCAGGAAACACCTTTTCACACCACTGTGTATTTGTGCATGTGTGTGTTTTTTCTCTCTCTTCAGATTGAGCTGGTGGCGTCCCAAGTCGAGCAGCACAGCTCAGAGTTGAAGGGCAGTAAGAGTGAAATTGCCAAGCTGAAGAGACTAATCACAAATTTGCAGGCAAAGATAATGGCTGTCAAAGTTCAGGTAACTGCATCATTGCATCATTGCATCAAACTGGCAGGGAACTCCAGAATTCCAAACTTCCAGTCTGGCACTGCATATGCTGCATGTGTGGAATGAATGAAGTTCACACTGCTGTTGGTTGCAGTTGTGAATTTAACAGTAACAGTAAAATATAGAAAGTATAGATATAAATTCTATAGCTTTGGCTAGTTCCCATTTTTATGCTAGTGGATGCTAGTGTGGCCGGCATAGTCCCGCCACGCTAGCATCCATTTTTATACCTGGCCACGTTAGCATCCACTAGCATAAAAATTAAAGCTAGCCGTAGTAAGTGACTAGCATGTCCTATTACTGACATGTCCGCACATGTCTCAGACCAGTTCGAAGACCGTTAATCGAGATCCCAGACAACAGTGTTAATGCATGGAACAGCATGTGGTGATAAAGTGTCTTGTGAACGAAGGCGTAAAACCTGCTGATCTCTACAGAGACGCTCAGCCACAGTAAGACATTTGAACGGTGTAAAAGTCTCGAAGATGGCTGTACGTCTGTCAGTGGCGATCCCGCTCGTTGTGGTTCTCTGATAATGGAATGAAGCAGGCTGTCCCAGAATGTTTCAGGCGTTCTGACAAATCTGTCTTCCCAGGCGCTGGTTAAAGTGTAGAAATGTAGTATGTCAAAAAATAAATGCAGTTTCCACTCCTTGAAATTTGATCTCTCATTTAATAAACTCAAAAGTCCCGGTTTGACTTGAACGCCCCTTCAATATACAAGAATGTTTTGGAATGAATCGATGATCACGTCCGCACCGATGTTAGCACGAATACTTTTGTTAGCACGAACATCTGGTTGAGAAAATATTCCCGTTCAGAAAAGTTTACCGCTCCTCAGAGGAGGCAAAGAAATGTGGAAAAAGAGAGTGAGAGAGAAAGAATAGCGAGTCACCTGTCAAAATGCAACTGCCACACATATCAGATTTAGCATTTGCATTTAATTGGTGTGTGTGTGGGTGTGTGTGTGTCTTTGCAGTGTAAGAGCGTGGATGGACAGATCACGGAGACAGAGCACTGTGGAGAGGAGGCAGTGTTGGATGCTAAGAAACAACTGAAAGATCTGGAGGAGGCACTGCATATAAAGAAACAGGACATGACCAGGCAGGTTCTTGAGTACCAGAAGCTGCTGAACATCAAACTAGCACTGGACATTGAGATCGGCACCTACAAGAAACTTCTGGAAGGAGAGGAGAAGCGGTGAGAGAAATATTACTAAATACATAGTGAATTGCAGTGAGGCTGCACTTTGAGGCTTCCAATCATAGCCTTGACCTACTGTATGGCTTTTTTGAAATGGATTATTAATTAATATTAGGTGGTAACGTAAAATGATAAAAGAATGATTTTCTATGTGTGATCCATTAGAATCGGTCCAGAATCCGTTACCCGCTTCCTGACCGTGCCAAACACCAGTGAGTATTTTGCATTCGCTGATTTATATTAAGGACTCAACAAACATCATACAAGATAAAATTCAGACAGACAGACAGACGGACTATATGGGAAGCCTGCCCATACCATTCTATGTGCTTTTTGAACATCTCGTTCCATATTTAGTCCCTGTTTGCTGTTATAATGACATCCACTTTTCTGGGAAGATGTTCCACTAGATTTCATGGAGATTTGTAATCATTCAGCCACTTGGACCTTAGTAAAGTCAGGTACTGATGTAGTTCAGGTGAGGAGGCCTGGGGTGCATTCAGAGTGGAAAATTCGTCCCAAAGTTGTCCAATAGGTTTAAGGCTCAGAGCTCTATAGCAGGAGATCTAACTCATGTAATGCATATCTTCATAGAGCCGTTTTTATGCACAGGGGAACGGACATGCTGGAACAAGTTTGGGTCTTCTAGTTCAAGTGAAGGGAACGTGTAATGGTAGCACCTCCAAAGAAGAACCACATACTGTACAGTTGAAAAAGATAGGTGTCCAAATACTTTTGTCTGTATAGTGTATGCGTATTGTGTATTGAAGTGTTTTGGTTTTGATAACAGACTGAACATCTCCACAGTGAAGCATGATGGTGGTATCACTCACTCAAAAACTGAAAAATGGTGGAATTTAGCCAGTAGAACAATTCAGGGCATAAATCAATGATTATTTAAAGCTCCATTAAAGTCAACATTGGAGAGAAAACATGACAGTAAGATTCACTCCATGTGACATTTACCTCAGGGGATGAGACACAAACTCAACCAGATTTTTCTGTCCTTTTATTTTTTGTGGCTGTTTGCCACAATTCCTGGAACAGGTTTCCCCAGACGCTAACAAATATTTCATACAAACTGAAACTTGTGCTTTTCTTTTTCAGGTCAACAAGAACCTGTGAAAACCATCACTTGCACCAGCATCTTCGTTAAGATGATCAAGACTTAAGACAGCAATTACTAATTTGAGGCTAAATCAGAAAAAAAAAAATAATAATTTCCTCACGTTTGAAGATTCATTTCTGATATACTTTATGGACAAATGTTTGTGGACCCCTTTTTGAACATCTCATTTGGTGCTCGTAGATGTTCTACTACATTATGTGAAGATTCATTCAGACACAAGGGTGTTAGTAAAGTCAGGTAGTGATGTTGGTGAGGTGAGGTGAAGGCCATTCAAGATCTTCCATTCCAGCATATCTTTATGAAGCTGGCTTTGAGCAGGTTTGGGCTCCTAGCGGAAAAATTCATGCTATGACATTTAAAGACGTCCTGTACAATTGTTTGTCTCCGACTTTGTGGTCCCCAACAGTTCCAATACTTTTCTCCATATAGTGTATGTAGTTGTGAAATTAAGTGTTTGTGGGTGATGGAGTCGTGAGTGTGATGAAGCATTTTTTTCACCATTGAACACTTTTTTCTGGTACTTAGTAAAGGATAATCCACGGCTAAGCGTGCGTTACGTGATTTTCACACGGAAGACGTGAAGCAGAGGACATCAAAAGGCTGTAAAGCACACGTAGCCTTGAATCATCCCACGTATACCATGGTCATTTGCTAGCATTAAAGCTGTTGTTGATGTCTGCAGTGACTAATAGAAAATGGACTGAATGGTTAAAATGACCAGTTGCTTCTTCACAAGTTCATCAAATTCCATCTTTTGCTTTTATCCTGATCACCAAATCAGTTAAATATCATCCAAAAAATCTTTTTTTCATGACATTTGAATGTCCCATTTCATCTTTATTTGCTTTTATAATAAATTCCACTCTTCTGGGAAGGTGTTTCACTAGATTTATTTCACATATGAGGTTTGTGGTCATTCAGCCAGTCAGGTGCTGCTGTAGGTGAGGCGAGGAGCCCTGGGGGTGCAGTCAGCATCAAAAATCCATCCAATTTGTGTTCAATGAGGTCAGAGCTCTAAAGCAGGAGATCTTCCACTCCAACCAATGAAAAGCATATCTTCGTATAGCTGGCTTTGTGCACAGAGGCATTGTGATGCTGGAGCAGGTTTGGGTTTTCTAGCGGAAAGGAAACCTTTTTTATGCAAGCGCATCTAGAGATCTTTGTGGTAACAGTTTGGTGAAGAACCACATATGGCTGGAGAAGGCGAATATTTCTCGTAGTCTAATAGTTAACTAGCATTCAGTATTTTGGCATTTTCATTTGTTTTGTTTAAATGAACTTATACTCTCAAATCTGATCATTTAAAACATATTTATTTGTTATAACAATATTAACCAAGACTACGTAAAAATGCTAATCGTTTACCGCTAGTTGTTGTCCACATAGGAGACGAAGCTGTTTAGACTCGATTAAAGTTTATTTCCATAGCGCTTTTCACAATGGGCAGTGTCTCAAAGCAGCTTTAGTGAATTTAATAATTATAGAATAAAAATTTAAGTAAGTGAACTGTGTACTTATCCCCGAAAGCAAAAAAGCATCATTAAAATAAAAAAATGATCTACATCTTAATCTTATCTGATTCGGCACGTTTCCTGCCGTTATTTTCCCTGATAACGTCGGAAAAAAAATTGTGCTGTCTTTTTTTAATCGTACAGATAAGAGCAGCACATCATTCGAATCTGTAAATGGTCCACTTTTATTTGTATACACTCATAATAACAACAAAAAAACGCTTTGGTTTTGAAGTATAAAGAAAACCGACAGGGGGCGCTCTCTGCCGTCTATGTCATCGCTCTTCTCAGACACATCAAAAAAACACACTGATTCTCAGTGAAAATTTAAATTACAGACATAATAATGTATAAAAAGCTCAAAATGTCTATTTTATAATAGATCAACTTCACATCAAAACAAATATTCTCTGATTATGTAATCTATATGAAAGTTAGAAGAGGTAAAGTTTCTCAGGTATCGTCATGGAGGTCATGTTAGCTGAGAGCCATAAAAAAAAAAAAAAGATAAAAAAATTTTTATTGGTACTACAAATGTTAATACTAATACAAAGATATTTAAAAAATATGGTGCATCAGTGTAGACAGCAGTGGGGTCACTAATAAACATCCAATAATAAACCTCTTAGAAAAGAAGACGCCAGCAACTGCTAGTCACTTTGGTAGTTAGCAGGCAAACGTTAGTACATTTACAGGATTTGACAGATGCCATTATCTAGAGTGACTTACAAGGAGTAGTTGAGGGTTAAGGGCCTTGCTCAAGGGCCCAGCATTACAGTTGGTGGTGCTGGGATTTAACCTTGTGAGCTTTCAATCCAGAGTCCAATGCCTTAATCATTAAACTACCACTTCCCCTTAGTCACTTTGGTAGTTGACAAGCAAATGCTAGTCATTTTGGTAGTTAGCAAGCAACTGTTATTCATCTTGGTAGTTATTGAGCAACTGCTAGTCGCTCTGGTTGTTAGCAAGCAAATATTAGTCACTTTATTTATTAGCAAGCAACTGCTAGAAACTTTGGTTGTTAGCAAGCAAACAGTAATTTTGGTACTTAGCAACTGCTAGTCATTTCGGTAGTTAGCAAGCAACTGCTGATCATTTTGTTAGCAAGCAAATATTAGTCACTTTGGTAGTTAGCAAGCAAATATTTGTCACAATGGTAGTTATCAAGCAACTGCTAGCCACTTTGGTTGTAAGCAACAAATGCTATTTCTTTTTAGCAAGCATTTGCTAGTCATTTTGGTAGTTAGCAAGCAACTGCTAGCCACTTTGGTTGTTGGCAAGCAAACATTAGCCTCTTTGGTAGTTAGCAAGTGACTGACACTTTGGTAGTTAGCAACTGTTGGCTACTTTGGATGTTTAGCAGTTTCTTGTGGCCACTTCGGTAGTTAGCATGTAGCTGTTTTGATTAAATTAAATGTTATATTGTATAATGCTTTGTTATGCACTGAGAATACTGTAAATGCCAACAGTTTGTAGTCTATAATCTTCATCTGGCTGCTAATATCGTATGGTTTCGTAAACATGCATCAGCTCAAAGACGTCCTCGCTGAAGTCGTTATACTGCACACTGAAACACAAAGAAGAAACAAGTGCAATCAAACCCAATTCTTCTGTTTGTTTGTGCCATTTATGATGAGACTGGTGCTTACTTCAGTTCCAAGCCTGGGCAATCTTGTACAAGTTTAATCAATCGGGGAACAGAAATGTCTGTGAGTTGGTTGTTCTTCAGAATCAGACTCCTTAAGGATCCACAAACAGTGACGGCTTCACACAACTCGTCCACACTGGCATCGGTCAGATTCGCCATCTCAACACTGCCGAGACAAACATGGATGAACCTGGTGTCAGCTGAGGAGACGTTGCACTTAAAACAGTTACAGTTTTTTTAGAAGGTTGGATTTAAAAAAAAACAAAAAAAAAACAAGGTCCGCTGTGAAAACATTTATGGCATTATATCTGTAGAAACTTTCGACCAAAAATATTGGGACACCTGACTTTTTGGTCAACGGTTACCATAAACATGGAGGTGCTAGCGTGAAATTTTCCCTTCACTCCAACTAGGAGACTCAAACCTGTTCCAACATGATGATGCCCCCGTGCACAAAGCAACAAGGTTTGGAGGGAAAGATCTCCTGCCAACATTCTTAATGAATCTCCACAAAATCTAATGGTACATCTGCCCAGAAGAGTGTAAGTTGTTATTGTCCATATATATTTGTGTTTAGGTGATGATGAGCCATCTGTGTTTAAGTGTGCGTGCGTGTGTGTGTGAGACTTAGATTTACTCAAGATGCTGCAGCTGGCAGTGAGGGTGTTTTAGGGCTTTCCAGATGTGTTTGACTGCGGCGTCTCCTACTTTGTTTACTCCGATTTGGAGCTCCTTCAGTCTGGAAGTTCCACACATCAACACACTGCCCAGTGCGCTGAACACTGGCTCAGTCAGCTCACACGCATTCATACTGACACACACACACACACACCATACATAAATAAAGAATAAACCAAATATTGCAATATGTGGTATATATAGTGTATAGCATGCTCTCACACACACACACACACACACACACACACACACACACACACACACTTCCACAATATACAGACAGATGTGTACACGTATACATGCCTGTGCACACAAACAGTGACTGCTTGGTGGTACAGGGAAGTGGTGGCTCAGTGGGTAAGATGGACTTGCTATCAGAAGGTCATGAGTTCAAATCCCAACACCACCCATCTGCTGCTCCTGGTTTCCTAAGCAGGGCACTGAACTGCTCAGTTGTATAAATAAGATATCTCTGGATAAAAACATCTGCAAAATGCCATCGGTGTAAAGGGATTTAAACTCATCCCCCTAACCACTAAGCTAGAACTTTCCAGTCATAGGGAATGGGGTCCATGTGGAGTATACAGTGATCCTCAACATTAAAACACTTCCCTGGTGGTACAGGGAAGTGGTGGCTCAGTGGGTAAAATGGACTTGCTATCAGAAGGTCATGAGTTTAAATCCCAACACCACCCATCTGCTGCTCCTGGTTTCCTAAGCAGGGCACTGAACTGCTCAGTTGTATAAATAAGATATCTCTGGATAAAAACATCTGCAAAATGCCATCGGTGTAAAGGGATTTAAACTCATCCCCCTAACCACTAAGCTAGAACTTTCCAGTCATAGGGAATGGGGTTCATGTGGAGTATACAGTGATCCTCAACATTAAAAACCACTGGCGGATGATGTCAACGTGTTGAAGGGGGGAAAAAAATGGAGCACGGATACCAGAGAGTTCGGCAAGTTCACGTGGACTGAAGGAAAGAAGGCTCTGATTGGTTCTTCTTTTAACTTCATGCTCTGTATGCATACACACTCACTCTCCCATACACACACACACACACACACACGCACACACCCACCATAACTTCTCCAATAAACAATTGGGGGATTTCAGTGCATCACAGATGAGCAGCACGCTTGATTCTTCGAGCTCATTGACGGACAGGTCCAACTCGATCAGAGAGCAGCGTTCAGACTGAAGCACAGCTGCTAGAGATGAACAGCAGGGACCGGTCAGCGCACAATCATATAGACTGCAGGAGAAACGCACACAAAGGCAAACACAAACACAATTTTTTTTTTAAGTGGGTGCACAGCCACATCCAGCAATGATTATAGGAGCCCTAAAATCCAGAACTGCAGAAAAACGAATGTTTTCATACGTGATTTACCGCAAATTCATTTATACATACCGTAATTTCCGGACTATTAAGTGCAGCCAAAAAGCACGAGTTTTGGAAACCTGTCTGTGCTTATATGATTTCTGTTGCAATTAGCGAGCTCTCCCTTCACCCAGACTCAACGCGTTACAACGACTTGTATCTAAACAGTAGCCTACCAAGGAAGTCATTGTTCACCATCTTCCTCCTTCCTTTCACAACTATTTCTCTCGGGAGTTTTTCTTTTGTCATCGTCGTGCGTTTAAAAATCACCATCGGTGAAGCTTTTCTCCTGATGCTGTGCAGCTCAGAACACAGGTGAAGTGTGTTTTCATGCCCGGTTGTTTTCAGCATGACGAACGATTCGCATTTTCTGTAGACAGTCCGAGTGAGCGGCAGATCAAACGTCAGAGGAACATCATCCATATTTATGATGTGGTGCGGCCCGATTCAGTGGGAGCACATCTGATTTAATACAAAGAGTTTCATTGGTTCACCTGAACCCGTTCGGTTCGATTTCATTGGTCTAATGTTTTGGGGCTCAGTTTATTGGCATATGAAGTTTGTGAAACCGGGAAAAACCCAGGAAAAATCCATAAATTAGCGACTTCGTTATTTAAGCCGCGGGGTTCAAAGCGTGGGAAAAAAGTAGCGGCTTATAGTCCGGAAAATACGGTAATTGATAAACAGTGGTTCAACAGTTAACGTCGGTGTTTTCATACATGCGGCTTTACTACAATTTAATTTCTACATATATCACTTAATTCTTATATCTTCACAACCGAACACAATGTCTTTTTTTATAACATGTTCTACAATTGTCAATAAAAACAATACAAATGCTGATTTACACAATTTAAATTTGTTTGTAATTTTTATCTGATTTTTTTTTACAGATGATTGAATTTGTTCAAAGGAGAAAGTCCTTATAAATATATAATCTTTAAAATGTCTACACTTAAACGTAGTTAAACTCAATATCCTGCTTTTGCATTTTTTTAAAAATACACTTTAATACATAAATGATTATTAGGATTATGATTTTTTTATAGTTATATTAAGCAAAACAGCGTATTAAATTTTCTAAAATCTGATTAATCGAAGAAAAAAAAAAGATCCGATTAATCGATTATCGAAATAACCGGTAATTGCAGCCCTACATGAAAGAGCTTCATTTATCTATGTTTATACATGATATACATGCGCTCCCAGTAATTTTGCCACATCTGGAACAGTGGAATTCCAGAAGTGCACAAGCTCAAATATATTCGTGTGGATTTAATAACTGTGTTTTTTTTATTTTTATTATTTCACATCTGACAGAGGAGTAGAAATCAAATTTAGGCGCAAGGACATTTACAAGATGGACTTTTCAGGAAAAGAGTTGTTGATCTTTTTTATTAACCGTTAAGACTTTTGTGTTTTCTTTCATGTAGAATTTGCACAAAAACACACAATTTGTCTTCATTTCAAATCCCCAGTAAAACCGTAATGCACAGAAAACTCAGGAAAAAGGTCATTTGATGAGGTAAATATCGACGCTCCTGTTAGAGATGATGTATGCAGGTGATGCGGTTGTGGCTACAGTGAAAGGAGACATGTTGATTTGTGTTCATTGGGTTTCTTTGCTTTTGTGATGACATTCATTCTCACTGTAGGAGATTCCTGTGTGTGATGCAGCGCTCTGTTCTACTGAGATTCAATATAACATTCATGGTTTCTATAGACGTGGCGTCATAATGATGGGATTAAGAGGTTGATTGATTTAGTTAGGGCACCACCGAAGGTCTGGGGGTGAACTGCAATCATGTGTGTGTGTGTGTGTGTGTGTGTTACTTCAGGATCTTGAGGCTGCAGCGGCCACTTTGTAGTGCTTGTAAGAGATGTTCCAGATTATCATCATCCAAGCTGGTCCAACGCAGGTCCAGATTCCTCAGCTGTGAGAGAGATGACATCAGGGCGAACGACAGGGCAGGCAAGCAGGATCCAGTTAAAGGATTGTGAGCCAAACTGTGCAACACACACACACACATACATAAGGATAGACAACCTGACTCGATGTACATGTGGTGAAAATATATTATTTATTAAAAAAAATAAATAAATAAATAAAGAGAGAGAGAGAGAGAGAGAGAGAGAGAGAGAGAGAGAGAGAGAGAGAGAGAGATAGAAAGAGAACCCAAGTTGCTGCAGCGTGCAAGTGGACGTCCCGAGCGACCCAATGAGCCGGACGAGTCCCTCATCGTTGATCTCGTTACCTCCCAGGTCCAATGCACACAACTTAGAAGTGGATAATATCTCAGCGATCACCTCAATACAAGCCGGTGTTAGATGAGAGTTCCACAAACTACACACACACACACACACACACACACACAATGTAGTACAATACATCAAACTAAACATACTTAAATAAAAGTCAAATTAAAAAGTACACAAAAAACTATTCAGTTCTTCTAATTCTCCGATTAGGGGGCGCCACAGCGGATCATCCGTCTCCTTCCTCCCCCTGTCCTTCACATCTGCCTCTTTCAAACGAACTACCTGCATGTCTTCCCTCACCACATCCATAAACCTCCTCCTTGGTCTTCCTCTTTTCCTCCTTCCTGGTGGCTCCATCCTCAGCATTCTCCTACTGATATACACCATGTCCCTCCTCTGCACATGTCCAAACCTTCTCAATTACACCTCCCTCACATTGTCTTCAAAACGTCCTACATGCGCTGTCCCTCTAATAAACTCATTTCTAATCCTGTCCATCGTCGTCACTCCCAACGAACATCTCAACATCTTCAGCTCTGCTACCTCCAGCTCCACCTCCTGACAAAAAACTACTCAATTACAGTAAGTAAATCTTTACTTTCCAAGTTTTCCCAATTTCTGTTCTCTATTTCATACCTGAGTGTGTGCAGGCTGGAGTGTGGGATGGCAGAGCACAGGATCTTGATTGCTTCGTCCCCTAGGTTGCAGTTGGTCAGGTTGAGATCGGTGGCTCGTCCGTCCTTCAGCCCCCGGGCAAAGTGTATCATCACGTCCAAACTCACTGTACTGTAACGAAAGCTGAAAGGACAAACAAGTAATGAAGTTTCCACTGTCAGGCTGATGATACGCGAAATCTCATGTAATTGAAAAGAACAATAACCAAGAACCAACTTCAAAAAGATTTGGATATTAAAAAAATAAATGATAAATTGTCTAAGCAGTCGTCCTACTGTGTGCTTTTGCTCATGATGAATTACTTTTATAAAAATCATAATTTTATAATCCACTAAAACAAGCATTTTTATCATTTTATGTGGAAAGGAGCATCACGGGCACCCAACTACCTGCCAACTATAACAAGTGGTAGCTTGTTGGTTAAGGCTCTAACCCTAACCCTAGATCCATCCATCCATCCATCCAATTATCCATCCATCCATCTATCCATCGGAAATAGCCTTTTTGTGTACATAGAAAAGTCTTAAAACTTTCAGTTCAGCTCATGAAAAATAGGGGCAAAAACAAAAGTGTAGCCAAAGTCCGATCCCTTTTCCACTAGAACAATCTAAAATTAATGACTTTACAAAGGTTGCCCCATTTCCCCATAGTGAGTCATAGCATGATCATATTTAAGCATCAACCAGCATCAAAGATCAGCTAGTGCTCAGAAATATCAGCCAGATGATCGTAAACTCGAGTCAAGATTGAGTTCAAACAAGAGTCAAGATCAAGACCATCAAATACCTTTCTCTTCATTTTCTTACTTACTTGATGGATTTGGCCAAGCGGAAGACCGTCCCAAGCTTCTCCGCCTGCTCCTCTGTCAGCGAGCTGCTGTTCATGTTCAGTTCCTCCAGTTCTCCTAAACATCGCACGACAAACGCCAGTGCTGCACAATCTGCCTCCTGCAGGTCACTATAGCAGATCTTTCTCCACTCGCACAAGCCCACACTCTCCCTGACCAGTGTGGGGCTGAGCGTGTGGTAAAGGATACGCAAAACATGCCAGTGATTTGTTTTTTCCATGCCCGGGAGCACCTCTGCAACCGACTTCATGAGCCAGCTGTGGAACTCTGAGAGGCGGCCGCTGCTGAAGCGACCTACCGAGGTTTCCAGAAGCTTTCTCTGTGCAGGATCTGAGAGGCCAGCAAGAAGCAAATGGTAGTTATGTATTTCCATGGGCTGTTCTAGGAGCCTGCTGTCATCATGGTCTAGGTAAAAAGAGACCGCCCGTAAGAAGTTTTGGAACGTAGGTAGCATGAAGGAAAACGTTGCACCAGGGGACATGGGATCGTCAGCGTTGACGCGTAAGATAGCAGACAAGATCCGGGAGGCCAGGAAGGGTTGAAGGCCACATTTAACAATGTCAGAGTGTGCGCAAGTGAAAGACGTGCACTGTTCTGCGAGCTTCCCCAAACCGCAAATCAGCTCTTTTGCCGTCTCTACGTTCACCTTATGCTCCTGTAGAAGTGTGTGCATGATCCTGCAGTGGAGTTCGCTCAGGGTTTCCGGGACCCAATTTTCCTGCTCTTTGTACATACAGCACAATGTCCAGCAAAATCTAGGACAAGCGCAAATCTCCTGGACTCCAACAGCTTGCTCGCATTGATTCAGAATCTGTTCCCCTTTGTCTTTGTTCTCAAAGAAGTGCTGGAAGAACGCTTTCCTTTGAGAGCTTGAGAACCCCATCAGGTTAGCAACATGCACCGATTCCATCTCAACAGCTTCTCTGGAGGTCAGCAGTAATGCCACACCAGGCAGCAAAGAGCCTTGTAGTAAACTGTGCACCAATATGGCACCCCCTGCTGGCTGATGTGGTTCATGCAAGAGCTTGCCAGATTCAGGGCAGTTAGACAAAAAGTCCTGGATGTCGTCCAATACTAGAAGAATTGTGTGAGGAGTCTTTAATATTATCTCAAGCTGCTCAGCTGAGAGATGAGTGTGCTCGCTGAGGAGCACGCTCTGCAGACTCTGCTCAGGTCCACGAAGCATGCTGGGACACAACCGTAGGAGAAATGTGTAGTGCTGTAGATGGATCCCAGAGGCCCAGTCCCAAATGAGCTGTTCCACCGCTGTGGTCTTGCCCATCCCTGGTCCTCCGCACAGGAGCAATTTCCCACCCTCGGTAGCGGCACCAAACTCCTGCGCAATCACGCTTTTTAAGGTTTTACACATCAGACTGGCTCTGGTGTCTACGCTGACGGAAACGGGAACGTAGCATTTATTCAAAATCACATCTTTGATCGACTGACCACTTAACAGGGAGCTGGTGGACTTCAGCACACCGTTCCTCATGACCTCCTTGTGCAACTTCTGCACATCTGCAAGAAAACACAAGAGGATGTTGGTTCGGGGAAACATGCAGGTGGTTTAGAAACCCTAACTCTCGTACGATCGAACTAATTTTCCCCATAAGAATTCATGTAAAAGCGATTTAATCCGTTCCAAGACTTTATTCGATCGCTTATTTCTGCACTTAAAAAGTATTTGTAGCCTAGTTTTCCAAACAAATACACCGCAAATTTACATAATTTAACACTTACACATGTGGTAGTGGTTGATTGCGAGAGTGAGGCGCACCCCTCGCTCGTACTTTTCCACTATTTCCTTCTTGGTTTCAATGGTAATACTGTTTACTTTCTTTTTCCCTGGACATTTTTCAAGATTTGTGGAATAAAAATATACCACTAAAAAAAGTTTTTGCTGCACTGAACAATGAGACCGACACGAGATCAACTAAGCGACTGATGCTACCCTCGGTCGACAGCGTGGGTTTGCGCGTGCCTTCGAAATTGTACCCTATTTTGCGAGCAAGGTCGATCGTATCTTAGTTTGCTGGTACTATTAGTTGCTCATACAACAGGGTTTTACTGTATTACTGGGGCTGTGTATCGGCAAGAACTTTGTGGACCAGGGGGTTGCGATACGATATTTTGCGATATATTGCGATACTTTAAGCAAGCTGATATTTTGGGATATTTCTCAATTTAAGAATAGTGTATCGTTTTAAGAAATATGTTATTAAGAACACACCAGCACAGGAACTTTTCCCAGGAACATGTGGTGTGAGGTAAGAAGACTCACTAAATGGCACAAGAAACCCAAACAGATACTGTGAGGACATGCAGAACTTTGACAGAAACATGAGTCTGGACAAATTGAGACCCTGCATCTGTGAGGTTTCAGTATGTAGATGGTCACAAATGTTAAAGAAGAAGAAACCTGAGAACCCTGAGTAAGCCCAAACAGATTAAGAAGGAGAGAAGATGGAGGAAGAAAAGAACTATGAGGAAATGAAATGATATCTACAAAGGAAAGTGAAAGGAACCAGGAAAGAAATCCTACCAGAAAGACAATCCAGACTCTTCTCCATCACTGTGGTGTCAAATGTTCTGAAGAACACAGATCAGATGTTCCTTTGAGTCACAAAGGTTTCTGTTGGGTCTAAACCTGTTGGGCTGTGCCCTGGTCTGTACTTCCACTATTACCCATAACTCAAATCCCTCCCATATCCGTTCACGTTTACACGCCTCTGAGCACATGGCTCGCGCGCATGGTGGGCGTGTCTCTGTCATCGCCGTGGCTTTGATGTAGTCGAACTTTGCTTTAATCTTTTGATCCAATTAAAGATCTGATCATAAACAACACTCACGAGCGCTATGGTGTTTCTAAGGGACCGTCTTAAAAGAGCAAGAGCAGAAAATCCACGAAAAGTCCACCATTGGATCTGTTGTTAAATACAACACTCAGGCATAACATTGACATTAAAACATTATGGCAGGTGAAGTAAATAACACTGATTATCTCTTCATTATGGCACCTGTTAGTGGGTGGATATATTTATAGGTATGTTTATAAGTCAGAGGACGGAAGTAACGAAGTACAAATACTTCGTAACTGTACTCAAGTAGATCTTTCTGGTCTCAGTACTTCACTACTAACTTGCATTACTAGGTGGATGTCTTGCATTATCAATAAACAAGCTACAGTTTGTCCAGAAGAGTTCTCACAAGGTCGAGAAAATCACCATATAACCCCAATCATCACGTCCCTACACTGGCTTTCTGTTACATCTCAAATCAACTACAAACTACTGCTACTTACCTACAAAACACTGAATGGTTTGGCTCCCATGTTTCTTCCAGTCTTTTAACATGCTACAATCTGTCACGCTCCCTGAGATCTCAAAACTCTGCACTTCTAGTAGTTCCTAGAACAGCAAAGTCCACTA
Organism: Silurus asotus; assembly: GCA_024362625.1. NCBI lineage: Eukaryota > Metazoa > Chordata > Actinopteri > Siluriformes > Siluridae > Silurus > Silurus asotus. The sequence goes on along the minus strand of MU574226.1, from coordinate 6,566,038 downwards.
AAGGTGGTAGAACATTCTCACATTTAACTTTGGAAGAGTCTTCCTGAGAGTGTTAGGAGCTCAGACAGCCTCTCCCAGTTTAAGTGCAGATTAAAAACGTATATTTTTAGCAAAGCCTACACATAACACACATCACATCATAACCTTGTGCTCCAGAACATCTAATCACATGCACATTATCAACTTGTGCTGTTAATATCATGAACAGCAGCTACGCTAATTCCTCTCCACTGCTTTTCTCTCTCTACCCATCCTGAGGCATCCTGAGGTTGCGCCCCACCTCCTAGTTACGTCCCACCTCACTAAGATTGTGGACCTTTAAAAAAGTAGATGCCGCGAACATCCAGAACCATCTAGAGACGTACCAGTGCCAATTGAATCCCGCTACATGTGGAGTTTTTACTTGATTGTTTAAAGGCTCTGGCATGGAGAAGCATCAATATTTGTCAATGTCCATGTTGATTAGAGTATAAAAAAAGTTTAAATTTAAGGTACATTAAGAACAGCGCAAGTAAATATTTTAATCGACTGACAGCCTAATTATTAAAATGACGTGGTGTCCAGTTACCAGTGTGACACTAAAACAACTTCAAGTATTTTTTAAACATTAAGTGAAGGATGTGTGTACTTTTTCCACGTCTGCAGCAAGTGAACATTTTGTCCTCGAAGATGATCTTAGAAGCAGGAAAAATGGGCGATCGCAAGGATTTAAGAGCGTTTGATAAAATGTGCTAGACGTCTAGACGACTGGGTCAGAGCATCTTCAAAACTGCAGCTCTTGTGTGATGTTCCGAAGGCTGGTCCATGTGGTCCGATCCAACAGAAAAGCTCCTGTAGTGTATACTTTCCTACAGTTTCAAGAAACCATCCAAGGAACATTTGGTGTGAGGTGAGCATACACCCTTGGTGGCCAAATGCAGCATACATGCACACGGTTTCACTCCTAGGGGTAATTTAGAGGATAGAAAAAAACCTGGGAATCCTGAGGAAACCCAACAGGATACTGGGAGGACATGCAGAACTTCAGATATGAAAGAAGTCTGGGCTTGAAATTGAAACCTGGCGTGTTGTATCTGTTGTGAAGTATATCGTAGCAGAACAATTGTGAAGTAATGATATAGTATAGTGGAATGTACAGTATGATTTGCAATAATACATAAACAAATAAATCCAGTATCAGTGCAGTAATAAAATAATATATACCTTATGAACACTTAGATGCTTTCCCATTGTGCAATAAAAATAAAAATATGTGCAATATCACTTTATTATTTCTCTATTTTTCTGTGCAAAAAACGTCATTAAAATTAATTAAAATTACATTTAAATTTAATAAAAAAATTTATTACATTTAATTACATTTAATTGAATTAAATTAAATTAAATTAAATTAAATTAAATTAAATTAAATTAAATTAAATGTAAATTAAATTAAATTAAATTAAAACTACATTTAAATTAAATACAATTTTATTTACTTTAATTTATTTTAATTTTACTAAATTTAATTTAATTTAATTTAATTTAATTTAATTTTATATAAAATGTGCAACTGGATGCTTCTGTCACTAAAACAAATTCCTTGTAGGTGCAAACCTAGCAAAAAAATCAGATTCTCAATCTATCATGAAAAAAAAAATAAAGAAACATTAAAATATTTTTTTTAATTATATTTTAGTAGTTACTTAGTTGGATGTATGAGTGTATACAAGTCTTCTCTATTTTAATCATTTTTATTCATATATTATATAATATATAAACCTTTCAGGCTTTGGGTTTGTTCTGGACTCCTGGAACCCAGCAACATGACCTCCATTTAAAAACCTCTTATGATCCAGGGTGGTTCCTCGATCCGGGAATATGAGATTCCCCTGCTTCTTCATGATCAGTACTTCTCATTTCTCAGTGTTTTCGGCATAAGAGCATTTTAGAGGCAGCATCATGGATGATAACCATAACCATTCATGGCATTATAATGCACGTCCTCTTTGGATTTCTGTAGTTCCACCAACCTTTTTTCTGTTCCTGTTTAGCTGTCTTTGTTTGGTTGATATACACATGTAGACAGACATGATTTCCTGTTTTTGCACTCATATTTTTCTCTTTAAATTCTCTTCAACAACCAATGAAACTATTTTTTATACAATATTTCATTTAGAGTCATATAATTATACATAAAATAAAGTCAGCCAAAGATTAAACCTGATTTCACCCAATATAAAGCAGATTCAGTGACTTGGACACACCCCTCATTAGACATGAAGAAACCCCTAACTGTTTGCAGGTGTGAAGGTTTTATAAAAGGAGGCGTCCTGAAAGCTTTTGTTTCTTTTATGAATTAAGTCGGATGGGTTTTTTTTGGTAAGTCACTGTTATAATGAGTGTGTATGAACGTGCATATGATCTATTGTTATGTAGAAGATTTTAACCATTTATATTCTTTACATTAAATGTCTTGTTCTAGTAAGGGTCAAGTTCACCAGGGGTAAAAGTAAATTCTTTTTTTTATTTTTTTTTTATTTTTTTTTACTTTCACCAGCTGAAAGTCTTTCAAAAGGCAGTTTGGCAAATTTCTTACTCTGACTACTTCTGGCTCATGAGCTTATTGGGACATTCTAAAGAAAATAAATTTCTTAAGAAATATTTCGTAATGTGGTAAGATGACTCGGTAGAATGCAATTTCATTGTCTTTCTTCCATAGAAATCTGTTAGTGGGAAAAACGTATCTCCCATGTTCTCATTTGAGTTCAAGTTAAGCATATTGAATGTCCTGAACTTTTTCGCTTGACATTTTGGATGATCAAAGAAAAGCGTCTCAACATTTTTTGTCACATAATCTGTGTGTGTGTTTCCAGTGACCACTGTCCCTGCCCCTCTTCGCTCTGTGGATCTTCCCACTTCGTCCAGGCCTGCCTCTGGATAGTGTTCTCTTCATTTGGAGGACACTCTGTGCAGCTGGGGGACGGTTTCTCAACGCCTTGGGTGGATCCATGAAATTCCGGAGTAAGAACGGGAGCTTTGAGGATGGATTTGGACTGTGGTTAATGTCAACAGTCTGCTACATTGACTACAGTTCGCTATTGATCGCCATCGCGTTACCCCTCAACATCGTATATCTGCAATAAATGGACATTCGGTGCAACCTAGATGAGGATGGGTTCCCTCTTAAACCTGGTTTCTCTCAAGGTTTCTTCCTTATGCCATCTGAGATTATTCTTGCCACAGCGGCCACTGGCTCAATCATCAGGGACAAACTTACACTTATAAAGAACATTTATAAAAATTAACTATTTGTGTAAAGCTGCTTTGAGACAATGTTCATTGTTAAAAGCGCAATATAAATAAACATGAATTGAATTTTAGGGTCCTGGGACGCCATTAACACTCCCTTATTGTCTCTCCAGGTGAAAGGATTCATGGCCTCTTGCAGGTGCCATGTGTTCAAACTTCTCAGACTGGTGAACGTCACTGGTTTCTGAATTCATCCGACTCCTCAGCAGTATTAATGGGTTTTTCTACAAGCAAACCAGCTTCATCTCAAAAAAGGCTGGTTAATTAAAGCAGCTGTTGTGGGTTTTAAAGAAAACCAGAGCTGGATTGTGGGGGTTCAAGACCAAGCATGTGTGAGCATGCGGCTTGGTGTGTCTAGTTTTGGAGTATCGGGTGTAAATGACCCATGAAGGACTTGTAGGTCATGAAGTTTCTCCAGTGAGACACGAGTCCTTGGATACACCTGAAGCTCACTCGAAATGTCAATATGAACTTTATGAAATAAAGTACCGACGTCTGTCTCGTGTGTTTTCATGTTAAAATGTGTGACGAAGAAATAAACCTGAATACGGTGGTTATGATTGAGAGTTCAAGCATGCAACATGAATAACAGTTTGTGGTGTGTTTTTTTTTTTTTTTTTTTTTTTTTTTTTTGAATGCCTTTTTTTTTTTTTTTTTTTTTTTTATGATGTGAATGCATTGGAATTTTATATATACACATCTCCATATATGAATTTTGGGATTCCATTACATCTCCAAACAGGATGAAACACTTTGTCAATACAGAAGGTGTTTAGAAACTTTTTTTTTTACATTTCCGCAAATAATTAAAATAAATTCAGAATTAATGAAGTTTCTTCGAAACAGGCAAATGGCTTAGAATACTGCGTGGCGTAAAAACACGACGCCAGGGGCTTTTATGGCTGCTTTCCAAATCTAATCAACGTTCCTTTTTAAGCGCACTATTTAGGGTTTAGAGTAACAGCGTTGATTGCGGTTCTAGTGCACTATTTATAGTTCTGGTGCGTCTATTAGGACGCGCCCGATTCAAGATGGCGGCGCACTAGGAAGCTTTGCTGTAAGAAAGAAAGAAAGAAAGAAAGAAGGCAAAGCTCGGAAACATTCCCGGGGGTGAAACACAAGAAACAGAAACGCCAAAAAGAGCTAAACAAAGCTCGCGTTTGAATGAGCGTGGTGATGAAAAGGGCTCGGCGTGACCATGCTGAGGTCCACGGGGTTCTTCCGTGGCATTGACTGCCCGTTTTACTCCAGAGGCACTGACGGGAGAAGTGGCTGTAACAGACCGCACTGTCACTTCAGACACAGCAGCAGCAGCCTGAGAGCATCCACAGGAGTGTACGAGATCAACAAAGCCAAAGAAGGACCATCCGACTCGAACGGTGATCCACGCTTGACCTGATTTCATGCAATGCACCAGGCATAGTCTGTGTACTGATGTTTGTTTGCTTCTCTGAGGTCAATCGCATGATGCATCTTGTCTCCAGCCATCCAGAATTTTTAGTCTTCCTTCAGCCTGGATGTGTATGGAGACATTCAATTTCTCAACATCTTCCTGTCCATGGTTATACTTGTTTCCATTATACACAGCTTTAATCTAGGGTTCCATCCTGTTTTCAGAAGATCATCATGCCTGCTGGAACATCAAGGCTACTTAACCATTTATACAACCTGATTTCCAGGAGTTATTCAACAGATTTCTGTTGTCATCCTCCCCGAGGGTTTGGTGTGAACACAGCCAAGCTCTCAAATACTTCCAAGTTGAACAGCTGAAGTTTTTGCCATTAGTTGGTGGTGAAACTTTAACTTGTTTTTTTCCCCCAGGATCTTTTCCTGGAAGGAAGTTTAGACAAGATCCATGACTGTTTCTCAAAAATGTGGAAACAGTGTTTTTATAGTTATTAAAAGAGGCATGTTGCAAGTTCCTTTTGTTTCTATGCAACAAACTCGACAACAGCGAACGACTGGAGGAAAGTCTAAATGGGACATTTGTGTCTCTAACAGAAGAACTTGTGTAGGACGGAGAACAGGAGGGATGATGTGATCAGACTGTCTCACCCCCACAGTCAAACATGGAGGTGGAAGATTAATAATTTGGGGGTTGTTTGTAAATTTGGGGACTAATTCTGGAAAGGAATCCTGTACCAACATGGCTGCAATTCCATACTTGACCACCGGGCAGTTCCGTCTGGACTGCGGCTGATTGGATGCGACTTCACCGTACAACAAAACGATTAGCCGAAGCATACGCCCGAGTTCTGTTCGTGTTATTTAGCTAAACGTTTGGACAAACGGATCTGTCCGGATGCTGAGAGCGTGTGCTTAGGGAAGATTTTATAATGAAAATAAAGTCTGGACATGTATTGATTTTGTTTTGGTCAAATTAAATCAAAACGTTACATGAACGAGTTTGTTGCGTGGAAACAAATGGAACGTGAACCAAAAAACAAACCTTTTGATCTTCAGGTCTGTTTACATGGAATCCTTTTTTGACATTTTCAAGGGTGGAGCACTGTTCCAGCGATGTTCTTCCCGAAAACACCTCGAACAGCATCGTTTCGAACGTCTCCGTGGCAGATTTGTCCAGTTTCACTAAAAATCTCACGTTTGCTCTTTGTTCAAACTCGCTACCCGTGAAGAAATCGCAGACGTGGTAACGCACATGGGTAGAACAGTGCCAGTTAGCAACTTTAGTCTCGAAACTTTCCGATACCACCTCGTGTACAGAATGGTTATTTGAATAGTAATTTTTACTTCCTGCTGAAGCAGTCTGAATTCAACTTTGTCTTGACAATAATTTGGGGCTTAATTATTAGTAATCATAACAAAACGTTGCTGATTAGTCCACTTGGGTGGACATCTTGCTAACAAAAACGCTGTATCTAAGTGTAAACTGTATTTTTGACTCTTCCCTGTAGACCAAGGCTATGATCCGTTCAACCCTGAGGTGGTCCGACCCGCAGAGCAATACAATGCAGACCCTCTGGCAAGTCCGATTACGGCTCTGGGAGCCACAGAGCTGGAACTGGTCAACCGAGCAATCGAGGCAGTCCAGAGCGAAATGGAGAAGGAGAAGAAGAAGCTGTCTCGGATCGGCGAACATGGATACGACCCTACGAACAGCTCTATCAAATCAGGCTACACCAGACCGACAGCTGTCAAAGTATCGACCCACAGTGAGTACGATCCCGGGAGTTATCAAATGAGCCAGACTTCCGAGTACAACCCGACCCCTCGCTCTAGCAAATACACGCTGGACTCCGAGAGCAACAGCGGCTACGCCAACTCGATGGAGTACGTCCCCACGGCGGTCTCCAAAGCAGCGAAAAAAAGAGCAGCTCCTCCTCCGGCGTCTCGGATCCCCTCTACTGGCTCGTCTTTGTCAAAGACTAAGTACACGCTAGACAATTCGAGACCGTCGACTGACATGGAATACGACCCGCTGTCAAACTTTTCCGCCAAACCCGGCGCTAAACGCGTCGGAACGGAGGGCAAAGGGAGGAAAAAGGTTCATGTTGGATGGCGGAAGCAAAGCACGGATGAGGAGTACATCCCGGCGATGAAGAAGCCCAGACAGCCCCAACTCGAAGAACCCCAAAAGTACACAGCCAACTTCGATTCTGATGAAGAAAGCTCCGGAAACGAGTATCGTCCCACACCGATGGGACGCCTGCAGAAGAGGAAAAGCAGCGTCGACTCGATGGACGGCGTAAAACGAAAGTCTAGCGAAACGGGAGCCTGTAGACCATCACCGGGTTTGGAATTCATACTCGATGGCGACGATGAAGAATCCGACAGCTTTGAGCCCATGGATTTCGAGCAACCGGATGACGGACCGCCAGATAAAAAGAAGACCAAGAACAGCGTCCAGGTGAAGAAGGTTCAGAGTGAAAAACCGCAGAGGAAAGAGGTTACGGAGTCACACAAGAGCAGCAGCCATAAAGAGAAGAAACGGAACGGAGGTGTGGAGAAGTGCTCGAGGAAGCCGAGTCTGGAGACTGCGAAGCAGGAGAAGACCCATGGAAAGGTTATCGACGAAAAGCCGAAGTCCAAAGATTGTGAGAAAGGAGGGAAAGACTTGAAATTGAAAGATGGGAAAAGTAAGAAGCCCGACAAGAAGAAAGGAGAGCAGAGCACGGGAGATAAAGAACGAAGCGTGAACGAGGCCCGGAAACCTAAAGTGGACAAGGTGCCCCACAGGGTCAAAGAATGCAGCAAGTACAAGGAGCAGAAGAACGGACAGATAGACAGCAGTGGACGAGAGAAGGACAAAAAGAAGAGCGGTAGCAGTACTAGTAGTAACAAGGACAAAAACAAGCAAAGCGGCTCGTCTCTGGAAAGGAAGGACCCCAAAGCCGCGAAGGCCAAGCTGCGCTCTCTGAGTCACGCCGACCTGTTTGGGGACGAGAGCCCCGAGGAGGATGAGGCTGAGGACGATGAAGACGAACGAGTAGTCCGGAAGTCCGCTTCGGCCTTCAAACGCAGCAGCTTGGTTAACAAGCGGAAAGCATCGGACGCCACCGAGACGTCTTCAGAGGACGATGTCGAGCCTGAGCATGAGGAGGAGCATGTGGATGGTGATGGCGATGTGGATGATGGCGATGAGGACGATGGCGATGCGGCGAACTTTTCCGTTTTCCAGGAAGACGTCGAATACGACTCGGATCCTATGGAGGAGTGTCTCAGGATCTTCAACGAGTCCAAATATGTGAAAACGGAGGACAAAGGCAGGCAAGCCAAACAGGTAGTGTAGTCACCACGCAGCTACACAACCAAGTTACACACCTGCGATACACATCACACCGCTACACAACCAAGTTACCCACCTGTGATGCACAACCAAGTTACACACCCGCGATACACAACACACCGCTACACAACCAAGTTACACACCTGTGATACACAACACACCGCTACACAACCAAGTTACCCACCTGTGATACACAACACACCGCTACACAACCAAGTTACACACCTGTGATACACAACACACCGCTACACAACCAAGTTACACACCTGCAATACACAACACACCGCTACACAACCAAGTTACACACCTGCGATACACAACACACCGCTACACAACCAAGTTACACACCTGCGATACACAACACACCGCTACACAACCAAGTTACCCACCCGCGATACACATTACAACACTACACAACCAAGTTACTTACCTGCGATACACATCACACCACTACACAACTGTGATGCACACCATACCGATACACACCCACGATGCACACCACACCGCTATACAACCATGTTACACACCACACCACTATACACTGGTGATACACACCACTAAACAACTGAATTATACACCATTACACATTCCGTTACACACCCTTACACTCCCATGTGACACACCGCAATTTACACCACTATGCACGCAATCCACACCACACCAGTACACACCCACGGTACACACCACACAACTACACACCTGTGCAGTTAGTTAATGTGTCAATTGATGTGATGTCTTGGTTTTGATATGTAGAGTTCAGTGGAAATCACAACTGAAACCGTGCAGGGAAATTTTGCTGTATTTTTATCTTGCTGTGTTTTCAGTTTTGTGTGTGTGTGTGTGTGTGTGTCTGTGTGTGTGTGTGTTCCAGCCTCCCAAAGAGAAGGAGGAAGAGCAGGAAGTACAGAGCACTTTAACCACACTTTTCCCCGGCCAGAAGAAGAGAGTTTCGCATTTTAAAGCCAAAGCAAGTGTGAGTGTTGAGCTCTCGACTGTGAAAGAGTGTAAACAGCACAATGTTCCTTAGTTGAAAGAAAAACTCTAGATTTCAGGTATTACTTCGAATCAACGAATTGTCTCGAGTCGCTGCAAGTCGCCGTATGAGTAAAAAGCCGGTTGTTGAATTTTCGTCTTCTTGCTGTAGTTGGGACTTTAAACTTTTGACACCAGGGGCTACTTTCTGTATCTCAACTGAGCGTGCACTCAGACCACAGCTTCCTAATACGCTAAACTTTCTCTGCACGTTAACACGTGATGAAACAGACATTGTATCTATTTAAAATGCGTGATTAAATTTTGTCAGTTAGACTTGGGTTATTTGCATTTATTGTAATTGGTGGACGCCCCCTTAACCTAAGAACCAATCAAAGGAGCTTTGAAATCTCTATTAATAACTATGGTGCTTTCCGCTAATTTCTAAAGACGGAAGGAAGGAGCTTTATGCTCGTCAGATGTACTTTACAACACAGTGATACAGCCATGATACAGCACCCCTGGAGCACTGAGGGTTACGAGCCTCGCTCAAGGGCCCCAGAAGTTGCAGCTTGGCAATACTGGGGCTTGAACCTGCAACCTTCTTATCCCAGAGCCTTAACCACTGAGCCACCACTTCCCCCGATTAATTGGCATCCATGGTCATGTATGGTAACTCAATGGGTTACTGATCAGAAGGTTGGTGGTTCAAACCCTGGCACTGCCAAGCTAACCCATGGACCTTGAAATTTGAAGGATCTAAAGAGATTCTGTGTGAAAGAATTGTCTCAAAATCAATTTTGCCATTTGGCAGACACCCTTATCCAGAGCAACTTACAACTGAGCATTGAAGGGTTAAGGGGCCTTGTTTAAGGGCCCAGCAGTGACAGCTTGGTGGTGGTGGGATGGGACCTGTGACCTTCTGATCCAATGTCTCAAATCCAGTGTAATCTTCATCTACTAGGAATCGTGGCCCACATAAAGTACATTTACCAATAATACAAGGCAGTGCAGAGAAGCGGGAAAATATGGAACTAGGAGTTTTTGACCCTGGGGCGTCTGCAATCTTTTGAGACCAGAAACTTCACTGCTACATTATAACTAACCGGTTCTACACACTCGCTGACGTTCAGGGACGCCAACTCCTAGTTCCAAAATATCCCCTGAATTTCAGCATGTATTCCAGATTTTACTGAGGTTCCCAGTGTTATTAGAGGGGACTGTATATTGATTTTTTGGACCTGAAAATGGACCTATTCCTTAAATACATTCCTGATCCTCGAATCAGGATGGCGAATGGCGTTACTCATTCTTCGCCTGGTGGTTTTTGTTTCTCAGACGGAGTCGTCGCCGAACATTTTGCCCAAACCTCAGCGCAGACTGACGGCACAGGAGGTGTGTTATCAGCGCATGCGGATCGCTCAGCAGCAGGCCGCTGAGCTCGCCGCATCCGTCGCCAAGAACGCCGCCAAGAACGCAGCCTCTACATTGTGTTCTCTCTCCGGTCCCGGGGCGTCGGGGGAGAAACGTCGAGTGATGCACCGCCCAAACCCCGCCCTGGTCTCTGCGAAAAAAAGTGGTATTTACACAAAAACAATTCTCAATTACGTGTTCACAGTGACTAGCGGAATAGGGTGACTATTGAGAAGACAATATACAGTAGATGTTTAAGAACATGTTGAAGTCATCTAATGGCCCAATCTTAATTTTTCTGTTTTTGTGTACGTGTGTGTAGTTTTGTCCGAGTCACAGCAAGCTATCCGAAGCCTTTTATCGCCCGGAAAAACCGCGCCGGATCAGTCGTCGATCAAAGCGCACACGTCGTCCTCCATGCTGTCCAAAACCATGTCCACTATGGCCCAGAAGAGGATGGCGCATACTCCTACACTCAAGGTGTCCGTCACACAATACTGTCCCTTTATCACACAAATCACCTGCTTATTCAAACATGCGCTCTTATTGGCTGGAAGCATACTCGAGCATTATCGCTGTGACATCAGCGTGTGGTTATTAGACTATAGCGTTAATATTTCAAAATGATTTTTAAACTCAAATAATCGTAATTTAAAACGTATTTCATGTTTGTTTGTTTTACATTTAATTGCTAAAGAAAAAAAAATCCTTGAAGTTCACAAACTTTTGTACTCACGGCTCTTAAATAATGGAAAAGAAAGTGTGTTAAACCCAAATTCATGAGTTCAAATCCCCCAGAAGGCACAGACCTCAATGGTTGGGACTCCAAATAGAAAGGAAAAAAAATGGCTACATCAGTGTGAGGCTACATAAGTGGGAGGGGTTTGGTCTTGTCCCCCTGTCAATCACTGTCCAATTTTAATGAAACCTGTGAGCTCGTTTATGCGAAAGATGTGCTTCAAAATAACATCTAAAAGACAAATGTTGTCCCCGTCTGTTTTTCCTCTCCTCCTTTAGAGCTCTTCGTTGAAGCGGCCGGTGATACCCGCCGAGTTTGGAGCGAAAGTTCCCACTAACGTGCGCCAGCGCTACCTCAACATCTTCATCGAGGAATGTCTTAAGTTCTGCCCGTCGGAGGAGGCCGCTTTCCAGACTGTAAGTTTTAACCCCAATTGAGACCCATGATGGTGATAACATCTTCAGCTCTGCTACCTCCAGCTCCACCTCCTGTCTTATACTCAATGCCACTGTCTCTAATCCATACAACATCTCAGGTCTCACCACAGTCCTATAAACTTTTCCTTTCATCTCACAGAATCACTCCTGCGATCACTCTTCTCCACCCACTCCACCCTGCCTGCACTTTTTTCTTCACTTCTCTAACACACTCTCCATCACTTTACACTGTTGACTCCAGGTACCTGAACTATGAAATTCAGGATTGTGATCCACATATTTGATCCATTGCATCGTATCGCACCGTGTAGCCGCTTCATATCTTCTCAGGAGAGTCGAGGTCCTTTTTAACTGCAAATGAGACTGAATGTTTATAGAAAATCTTACTCAGGTGCCCACAAACCTTTTGGCCATATAGTTGCTCAGTATACCTGTGAACGTTCTTCCAGGCTCTGGAGGAGGAGAAGCAGGTGTATGACCGGAGCAGCAGTAAAAACATCTACCTGAACGTCGCAGTGAACGCGCTGAAGAAACTGCGCAGCAAGAGTACGACCCCCGCCACCGCGTCCTCCCCGGTCGCCTCCCAGTCCACAAGTACGACTCCTTTTTCTTCTCTCAACACCTGGCGAGACCAGTGATTTTTAGACTCCCCAGAACGTCATGTCCTGATGATCCACTTTACCAGACGTGTGTTTATTGCTCCTCAGAGAAAGCATCTGCGTCTGGAAACAGGAAATCCCAGTCGCACGAGGGAGTTCTGGCCGGGAGAATGGCAGCAGCAACCAGCTACACCGTCAACCGTACGGGGAAACAGCAGGACGTACAGCTCAAAGGTAGTGCCTTTTAGAATCATCTGCAGATGATCTTCACCGTCCAGAACACATCCTGAGACATGAGACACAAGCTCACTTCGAGAATCCAAATTCCATTAACGGCCCAGAAAAATAGGGGGCAGTGATGTAAATACTAATACGTACGTGTGTGTGTTTGTGTGTGCGCCCTCTGCAGGTGCAGTTCTCTACCACAAACTGAATGCATATGTGTTGAGTGAAGAGCAGCTGCAGGAACACGGTTACCCGAGACCTCATCCTGAGCGCCTGGGACACGCCATCATCTATAACACTCCCGAGAAGAAACCCCAAGACCGTACGAACCTCTACTGCTTTCATCACCACGTTCTTCTGTCGCTCTTTCGTGTGTCTGGATGAACGAGCAGAGAGAGGAGAGGAAAAAAATTTCCTCTTTTCTATCTGTCCATTTCCTTTCAAGTCCTTCCACTTTTGTTTTTTTCACTCTGTCCACTTCCTTTCCTCCATCTGTCCATTTTTCTTTAGCTGTCTTTCTAGTTTATCTCACTTTATCCACTTCCTTTTTTCACTCTGTCCATTTCCTCTCCACTCTGTCTTTCTGTCTGTCTATTTTTTTTAATTGGTCTATATTCTTATCTCACTCTTTCCACTTCCTTTTCTTTTTGTCTACTCCCCCCCCTCTTTATTTCTCCCCCCAATTTGCATCCTTTCTTACTCCATTTTATCAGTCTTTCCGTTTTCTTTTCGCTTCCTTCTTTCACGCTCTCTGTTTCCTTTCCGTCCGTCCGACCACTCGCTTTCTTTTATCAATCTGTTTACTTCCTTCTTTCGCTCTGTCCACCTCTTCTTCTCCGTCTATCCGTTTGCTTTAGTCCTTCCACTTCCTTTTCTCACTCTGTCCACTTCCTTTTCTGTTTTTCCTTCCTCACCTTTCTTCCTTTCTTTCTCTCTCCGTTTTGTTGTTCCTTCCATTTTCCTTTGTCTTTTCCTGTCCTCTGTCCACTTGCTTTTCCTTTTTCCCCGCATTCTTTTTCCCCCACTCTGTCAATTTCCCCGTTTCACTCTTTTCACTTCCTTTCTCACTTTGTCTTTATTTTCTTTGTCCAAATATTGTCCATTCCGTCTCTCCATCTCCTTTCTCACTCCATCCATTTGTATTGATCTTTCGTTTTTTTTTTTTTTCCTCACTCTGCCCACTTTTCCTACTGTCCCACTCTGCAGTTATTCCACCACTAGAGGGCGATGTTGCTTTTCCTGACACTACAACATCGCTACATTTCTCAGTAAAATCTTTTACTTTCTAGAAGATTGTCAGCATTTTAACTCAGATTTAGCAGCTCCAGGAAGCCAGTGGTGGAGTATATCAATGGGGTGGTGTGGTAGAACTTTGGAGAAGGTTGAAAAAGGAATTGTGGCTCAGTTGCAGATCTTTGTGTGTGTGTGTGTGTGTGTGTGTGTGTCCTCAGCCTTCTCGAAGGTGTGCTGCCGGTGTGGAGCAGAGTACAAAATCAACGCTAACGGCAACTGCGTCCGCAAAGAGGAGTGCAATCACCACTGGGGCAGATTACGCAGATACAAAGGTGAGAAGAATGTATTTTTTGTGGGAACAGACAAAATCGGAACAGGATTTAATTTCATGGTAACGTGTGTGAATGTTTTTGTGACAGTGTCCGGAGGCTGGGAGACGCAGTACAGCTGCTGCTCGGGTACCGTGGGTTCTCCTGGATGTCAGGTGGCCAAAGTAAGTCTTCTGAACCTGTCCATTCAGACTTGACTCACCCCAACTACCCCCTGAGATGTCCTTCATCTGACGGTGGTCTTAACCAACACTACCACCCGAGTGTGTCCATCTGTTTTCTAAATCTTCAATGAAAACTCACCGTATGGATTAGTTTGTGGACACCTGACCATAAGATCTGTATGTTCTTTTTAAACGAGTTCACGTTTAGTCCCCGTTTACTCCTATATTAACCTCCACTCTTCTGAGATGATGTTCCACTACGTTTAATGGTGATTTGTGTTAAGTAAAGTGTGTTAGTAAAGTAGGTCAGATGAGGAGATCTTGAGTGCACTCAGCGTGAGAAATATTTATAGCTGGAGCTCAACAGCAGGAGATCTTCCACCCTTATCTCATGGAAAGCATACCTTCATGGAGCTGGCTTTGTGTAATGCTGGTACAGGTTCTGGTCTCCTGGTACGCCGTATACGATTGTGTTCCTCCGGTTATGTAGTAACAGTTTGGTGGAAGAACCAGCATATGTTTGTATTGAAAAAATAAATAAATTAATAATAATAAATTAAATCAGGTGTCCCAATACTTTTGCCAATTTACATCAAGCGTTTACGTTTATAAGATTTGGCTAACGCCGTTATTCAGAATGCCCTACCGTAGTTATACAGCTGAGAAATGAAGGGCCTTGCTCAAGGGCCCAGCTTGGTGGTGCTGGGATTTGAACCCATGACCTTGTGATAAGTTTATTTATTTTTTTATTCGAAACAGGAAGATTGTTTTAGCGAAAACGTGTCGCATATATTACTTCAGGTTTCACTCGGCTGCACGAAAGCTTGAATAGAAAAGAACTTACTGTCCTTCTTGTCTTCAGCAACACGTGCAGGACGGACGTAAGGAGTCTTTAGACGGCTACGTGAAGACGTTCAGCAAACCCCCATCGTCTGATGGAAACGCAGGAGTGTATGCTTTGGACTGCGAGATGGTGAGAATGCAGTTACACGTGCGCGCACAGACACACGCACTTAAATACGAGCAAATACCGCATCTTTGCAGATATGAGTTACGTTTTAGACTAAGAAGACAATGAGTTTGCTTATAACACACACACACACACACACACACACACACACACCCCTAAGTACAATCAAATACTGTATACCACACATATGAGGCATATTGTGGACTAGAAGGCAATAATCAATTTTAACACACAAACACACACACACACAAAGTCATGTGTGTTTGAGAGCTGTTTTTCCCCCTTAGTGCTACACAAAGCAGGGTTTGGAGCTGACCAGGGTGACGGTCATCAACTCTGATCTGAAGGTGGTTTATGACACATTTGTGAAGCCAGAGAGCAAAGTAGTGGATTACAACACAAGGTATTTAGTATAATAATATTTTTTTCTAATAAGTGGGATACTATAAGCCTTCTTATTTACTTATATATATATATATATATAATGTGTGTGTGTGTGTGTGAGGGGTGCACTATCTTTTGTGAGACAGTGTGTATTGCAGATAAATATCTAACTATTGGGACTCCTGACTTTTTCCAGCCTTATGTGATTTCCCCAATGTATTACCATCACCTTTGAGGCACACATTTGTAAAGAATATCTAGGTGTGTTCTCCCTTCACTTGAACTAGGAGACCCAAACCCTGTGCACAAAGCCAGCTTCATGAAGATCTGCTTTCCTAGGGTTAGAGTGCAAGATCTCCCGCTATAGAGCTCGAACCCAATTGAACACACATGGGATGATTTTTTTTTCATGCTGTCTGCACACCAAGCATCTTCACCTCACCTACATGAGTATCTGACTTTACTAACTGTGTCCAGATACTTGTGGTGTTTCTCAGTTGTTTACAAAATATTAATTGTGTGTTTGTGTTCAGGTTTTCCGGAGTGACAGAAGAGGATCTCGAGAGCGCCACTATGAGGCTGAGAGACGTGCAGGCCGTCTTACTGAGCATGTTCAGTGCAGAGTCCATCCTGATTGGCCATAGCTTAGAGAGTGATCTCTTTGCCCTTAAGGTACACACACACACACACTCAAAATATCCTTAAATATACTCTGTTGTCTTGTACTGGGTGTGTGTGTGTTTATACCCTGTGCTTTCTCAGCTCCTGCACAGCACCGTCGTCGACACAGCCGTGGTCTTCCCACACCGCCTCGGCTTGCCGTACAAACGCGCCCTGCGCAACGTCATGGCCGACCACCTCAAACGCATCATCCAGGACAATGGTAAGCGCTGTACACTTTCCTCTTACTCCCACTTGGTTTAAGGCGCAGTGCTCAACATCCTGCATACACTCGATTCGTCGGTTTTGGCGATTAATCGGCACCGGTTATTGCAGGAACTATTGGCAGAAATTCATACTGATAGTTTTTCCGGGTTGCGTTATTCAGTATGACAGCGGCCTCTAAAGGCTAATCACTGGTGCCACATGCTGTTTATTTATTTATTCATTTTAGATGTGACTTTTTTTATTTATTTGGAGTGTTACTTTTTGTTTCAGTTTCAATAAATGTCCTGTATTTTCCTCAATATTTATTAATATAGTGACTATATTTTTTTAATTTAGCACATTTTCATGATTTAGTATTGTTTTTTTGTCCAGTATCGATTTTAAAAACTATCAGATGATTAATAGGTTATTGGCAAGCTCTATCCAACCTAGCTATTGCTAAAATCCAAAATCGGTCGACCTCTAATGACGATAGCGATACGACAAAACGTAGCAGTGTATGCTCCGCCCTCTACTGGTGAACCGGTGCTCGTCCATTCATTTACCGCCACAACCCATATATACTGTATAGTTTATAGTATGCTACTGTAAATTGCTCTGTTTTGCAAAATTATGTATTTCTTAAATTATTAGCAAATGTATTCTACAGTATTTTATCCCATACTGATCACCATTTTTTTAAGACTCCTGGGAAGGTTAGGCCATGTCGCAACTTACGGAATTTTTAAGCTACGATGGGGTCATCAAAACGGAAAAAGAAATATTACTTTATAGAACTGAATCATAAAAATATGCTAAAGGAAATAAATATGAATTAAAAAAATTATAGAATTATTAAAAAATAAATATAATATAGTGCTAAAAACAAGCAGCATGTGGTGACGATGACTCGCCTCTAGAGGCCGCCCCTATAATGACGTGGGACCGGAAAAACTATCAGGAAGGACTTTTGCCAGTAGTTTCAGTAATCAACAATCGGTGCCGATTAATCGATCAGCTCTGATACAGCGTTTCGGTCCAAGTAAATTTCTGGGTCACTATTTAGTTCAAGTGTCTCTGAGTCGTTTTGTTGCCTAGAAACAGACATCAGGCACCAGAAAGATCTGTTATACACGACTGGATTTGAAGGAAACGTCAAAAATAAATGAAGTCGTCATCTTTCTGTTCCTTCTGTTAATCACATGAATAACTCCTCGTTCTATCTTTAGCCGAGGGCCACGACTCCAGCGAGGACGCCGCCGCCTGCATGGAGCTCATGATCTGGAAGATCAAAGAGGACGCCAAAGTCAAGAGATGACCTCCGACCCTGCGGGCGTCCCTGTTTTCCCATCACACCCTGCACTCAGCACGCAGAGAGAAACAAGGCAAACAGCTGTTCTGGGTCTGTTGTAGCTCCAGAAAGAGAGAGAAAGAAGTGAGTGAAGGAGAACAAAGAAAAGATGCCATCGCCGTCTGTAGATTGTGGCTTCGTGCACGTCCGACTCAAGAACTTCCTGAGGTGAAATAAACAGCGTCCTCTTTCGAAAGTGTGTGGGATCGGTGGGCGTGTCTTTAAACCCCTATCTGGACGTCTTTTCTTGTGAAACCATCAATCCAGCCTTAGTGGTGAAAACGTTTTTAATAAGCCGTTTCCAGAAATGCAGTCATGAAAGGTTGCAGGTGAAATCATGGACTCGGACACGCCCTCATTCCCATTAAGAGCTGCTGCATTTCTTTTTTTTTTTGTTCCTAATAGAGATTAAAAAAAAAAAACGGACCGGACGATGCACTGTGTCTGCGAAATTTCTTTTCAGGCTGTCGCTCTGGTTTCGTTTACATTCGAAACAGGATGGAGGGATGGAGGAAAAAAATGCCGAGTCGTGGATCGTGGTCGCGTTATTTATTTTTCGTGTCTGCACGTCAGTTTTGATGATGCAGGGATTCGGATGAGGTTGCTGCTTTTTTCTAAGGCGTTATGTTGCACTGTATTGAATCCACGCGTTTAATATGCCGTGTTGGGTTTGGTTTGGGTTGGTCGGGTTCACCTCCTTTTCCTTCGCCTCCAACGTGACCTGAAATACCCTACGTTGACAAACAAATGTGGACACCTATCTTTTTTGAGCATCTCATTCCACCTTAAATCTCTTTGTTGTTGGGATAACCACTTTTTCTGAGAAGAGGAGATGTTCCACAGGATTTTGGAGTGTGTGGACTTTTGTGTTCATCAGCCACAAGGGTGTTGGACTCTTTAGCTCCACTCTTCTGGGATGGTGTTCCACTAGATTCTGGAGTGTGGATATTTGTGCTCGTCATACCAAAGGTTCCAGTAGGGTTGAGATCAGCGCTCTATAGCAGGAGATCTTCCACTCCAACCCATGTTCAGCATTTATCATATAAGCACATCATTAACGTGGTAGCTCTGGATAATCTAATCAGAAGGTCAAGGGTTCAAATCCCAGCACCACCAACCTGCTTTGGTGGACCATTAAGCAAGGCCCTTAACCCTCACTTGCTCAGCTGTATAACTGAGATAAGCTCTGGGTGAAGGCATGAGTGTAAATCGTCATGGAGATGGATTTGTGCACAGGTGCATTGTCATGCTGGAACAGATTTGGGTCTCCTGGTTAAAAATTTCCAATCACGTTCTAGAAAATTGCGTGCCTCCAACTTTGTAAGGAACCACATACCCCTGGGAAAGACAGGTGTCCCAATACTTTTGAGTAAGTGTCAGTAACGTTATTGTCCAGACTCCGATTGTCTCCCAACAAAAAACTAGAGAGTAAAAAAAAAAAAGACAAAATCGTGTAATAAATTTTTGCCTGTATTTTTGTTTTTAAGTTCCAGTGGGAATAATAAAGAAAACACAAATCACTAAAAATTTAAACAATGTTGGAGTTCAGGTCTGACAATCATCCAATCGACGGCTTTGCGTGTGGAGACGATGGAGGAGATCGTTAGGGAGTGTAAATAAAGTCGGTGAATATGCCAGTGTGTTGTTACAGACCCTTAAAAATGCTGAATTGCATTTCGTCAGTGGACCAGTAGAACCAACCAGATGAGCACAAGTCTCCAGATACGAAAAACCGTAACCAGGAAACGAATGTTTTGCTCCGAGGGTGGATGAGAGCGGTGGAGGTGAACCTGATTTAATCCCTAAACACATCAATGTAAAAGTATTTTCTTTTTTTGTTTTACTGGTGTTTTTCTTTCTTTCTTTTATAGCTGTGACTAGAAAAGCACTTAGCCTCTGTCTAGCCGGTCTCTCCAGACTACAGCTGTGACTATGAACATGGGTTGTTTTTTTTGTTTGTTTTTTTCGCCAGTTCGATCAAATCATTAATCCACTGTCCATCCGCTCAGTATGCAAGATGATCTCGCGTCACCTCGGCCCATGATGCAACTCTGTACATACTCCACGGTCCAAGCTGAAGACCAATAGGCTGTAAATATGCTGTACAGAACTGTTTTGTATCTTTTTTTTGTTTGTTTCATATTAAATGATTTAACTCAAAAGGTTATTTGTGTGATCTTTGAAGTTGTGTGATATGTGAAGTTCTTCCTTTAGAAGCGAAAATGTTCCATTCGGACTCCACAGAACTTTCTTCCAGAACTTTCTTCCTTTTATTTAGTTGTATTGAAACGAAAGAAAAATTCACGCGTCTCAAATATTTAGAAGACGAGGCTACGTTTACAGGGAGTTGTACCTAAAATTAAACACGATTACATCTCACAAAAATAACATTTAAATGCCTTCTTATTGTGTTTTCCCAAATAAACTTATCTAGCTAATGAACATATTAGAAATTTCCCCACTGTGGGACGAATAAAGGTTTATCTTATTTACTATATAGCAATCAAATAGGTTCATGAATCATGCTAATTCTTTAAAGAACTCACCAATGAAGCTCTCTGATAGGATGAGCGAACAGGACAGACTTCAGAACAATGTTGGAATGTTCTAGAGTAAGCAAACCTATTTATTTATTTATTTTTTTGCTAGTTTCCGTTTAGCATTGTTCAGCTAACACCGCTAACACAATAAGGTATTATTAGCATGTTCAATTCTAGCTAAGGGTAAATATTGGTTATTTCAGCTAGTGATTTCTTCAGCCAAAATGGTGGTTTGGACTTCAATATATGTTAATACAGTATCTCAGTTCAGCCCTCAGATTTCAGCATCCATTTTATTATATCTTTTAAGGGACGATACCATAGAAATGAAATTTGGATATATATTTTAGAGTAGTCAATGTGCAGCTTGTATATCAGTACAGATTTACTGTCCTCTAAAAATAACTCAACATACAGTCATTATTGTCCAATACAAAAGTGAGTACACCCTCAGTGAACATGTCAAAACTGTGTCCAAAGTGTAAATATTGCGTGTGAACATCATCGTTATCCAGCACTGCTTTGATCATCCTAGGTGTGGAATTCACCAGAGCTGCACAGGTTGTTGCTGGGATCCTCTTCCACTGCTCCATAATGACACCATGAAGCTGCTGGCTGTTAGACACTTCTGTGACATCTTTGCCTTGAGGATCTCCACAGGTGCTCAATAGGGTTCAGGTCTGGAGACATACTTGGCCACTCCATCACCATCATCCATCTCAGCTAAGCAGTTGTCATCATGGTGGTGTGTTTGGGTCGTTATTTTGTTGGAAAACTGCAGTTTGGCCTAAGTTTCTGAAGAGAGGGCGTCATGTTCTGCTTCAGAATTTCACAATACAAGTTGGAATTTCTTAATGAACCGCAGCTCCCCAGAACCAGCAGCACTCATGCAGCCCCAGACCATGATGCTACCACCACCATGCTTGACTGTAGACACTTTTCTTGGTACTCCTTGGTACAGAAATTCATGCTCTTGGACAGGTTGTCAAGTCAAGTTTATTTCTATAGCGCTTTTCACTACAGACAATGTCTCAAAGCAGCTCTACAGAAATCAACAGTGATGGTGAATGATGTGTATTTATCCCTGATGAGCAGCCATGGAGACTGTGGCAAGGAAAACCTCCCTTAGATGTTATGAGGAAGAAACCTTGAGAGGAACCAGACTCAAAAGGGGAACCCATCCTCATTTGGGTGACATCAAGAGTGTGATCATAAATCTTTCAACAGTACAGAACACTGGAGTATAAGATTATAAGTAATGTTCTTACAGGCTTCTACAGTCTTTATGGTTATAAAAGTAGGAGCTACTGAGCTCAACATTTGTGATCATCACAGATCCAGCACCAGCTTCTCCATGCCAGAGCCTTTAAACACTCCAGGATCTCCAATGTCAGAGGTTGTCTTCACTCTTTGTGGGTTTTCTTGTAGGCCAGCTTCAGAAAAGGCTTCCTCCTGGGGAACTTCGACGACTAGTTGTTCTCAATATGTCTGCGATTTCGTCATGGACAGAAAGTTAGGACAAAGCGCAAACGTGAAATTCTGCATGAAACGGCAAATCTGAAACAGAGACGTTTGACCTGAGATATGTTTGACATACGGTGGGAGAAAACGAGATATCAGGAAGACCTTCAATGAGCTCAACCCCCCGAAATAAAATAATCTTCAGCACCTCATGCATGATGATTGTCGGAGGACTTCGCCTTCTTCTCGAAGATGAAGTTTCGGCTCAAAGGTTGTAGTTTCACACACCATTCTGAAGCCCAACAACCATGGAATAATATTGAAGTGGTACCCGGATGAGGACGGGTTGTTGTTTAAGGTTTGTTCCTCATGGATTTTTCCTCACTACTTTTGCCAGTAGCTCAAAGAACTGGAACAAATTCACTTTGCTACATTTATATCCGTTATCTGTTTGTCTGTAAAGCTGCCAGGACACAATGTCCATTGTTAAAAGCGTTCTACAAATAAAACTAAATGTAACTGTTCTTTGTCCAAAATTAATTCAAAGCGAACGTAGTCTCATGAAATGGTCAGTGTCACAACGTGTTCACACGTGATCACACACTCTTAATGACTGAATAAGTGTGTGAGATGTGTGTAAGTCCTAATTCTAGTTTCTGAAGTCCTGGTTTCAACAGATGCCGGTTCTGGATCTGCCATTTACTCAGCAGCTGTTAACAAAAGAAAAGGGCTGAGTGATGTGAGAGGAGAAGCCCATTGTGTCCCTCTGCTCTGTGGGCCTCTGTGTTTACCCTCAGAGTTATCCGGCAGCCTTCAAAACACACACACACACACACAGAAACAGAGTCACACCAGGTATTTGAAAAGCTCTCACAACAGAATCAATAGACACACACACACACACACAATGGTCCTGCTGGAGCGATTTAAAGATCTGGACATGTGGGACTGAGCAGCTTAAACTGTTTTCCATCATCAAGTTCAATCACTTTATCCTCCAAACACCTTTTTGTTATAGCGAGGGGGCAGTGCTTCTGACCTTTTGACCCATCATCATCAAAATGTGGTAATGATGATGATGATGATAATGATGATGCACTAATATAGTTCTAATTTCAAACCAGTACAAATGTAGAACCAGTGTTCACTTCCTGTATCTCAGTGCAGAAATATTCTCAATTATAAATGTTGCTTTTGTGTCAAAAAGCTTTTAGAACTTTTGTAGAGGGCAGATGTTTAGTCAGTTCCTGCGTTCTCCCAAGCCTTGGGCAAACCTGACTTATCTTTATTTTCAATAACAAGACAAAACAACGCAGTGTGTGTGTGTTGAAATACTGGATTGTGATTGGCTCTAAGGACGTTTAGGTGTGAATACTGGATTTTGATTGGCTATAAGGAGTTTCAGTTGTAACTAGAGGATTGTGATTGGCTGTAAGAAGGTTTGGGTGTGAATACTGGGTTGTGGTTGGCTGGAAGGAGGGCCAGGTGTGAAAACTAGGTTGTGATTGGCTGTAAGGAGGTTTAGGTGTAAATACTGGGTTGTGATTGGCTATAAGGAGGTTCAAGTGTGAATACTGGGTTGTGAATGGTTGTAAGGAGGTTAATGTGTAAATACTGGATTGTGATTGGCTATAGGGAGGTTCAAGTGTGAATACTGGGTTGTGATTGGCTGTAAGGAGGTTCATATGTGAATACTGAGTTGTGATTGGCTGTAAGGGGGTTCAAGTGTGAATACTGGGTTCTGAATGGCTGTAAGGAGGTTTAGATGTGAATACTGAGTTGTGAATGGTTGTAAGGAGGTTAATGTGTGAATACTGGATTGTGATTGGCTATAGGGAGGTTCAAGTGTGAATACTGGGTTGTGATTGGCTGTAAGGAGGTTCATATGTGAATACTGGGTTGTGATTGGCTGTAAGGGGGTTCAAGTGTGAATACTGGGTTGTGAATGGCTGTAAGGAGGTTTAGATATGAATACTGTGTTGTGCTTGGCTGTAGGGAGGTTCAAGTGTGAATACTGGGTTGTGAATGGTTGTAAGGAGGTTTAGATGTAAATACTGGGTTGTGATTGGCTGTAAGGAGGTTTAGCTGAGAATACTGAGTTGTGATTGGCTGTAAGGAGGTTCAGGTGTGAATACTGGGTTGTGATTGTCTGTAAGGAGGTTTAGATGTGAATACTGAGTTGTGATTGGCTGTAAGGAGGTTTAGATGTGAATACTGAGTTGTGATTGGCTGTAAGGAGGTTTAGATGTGAATACTGAGTTGTGATTGGCTGTAAGTAAGTTTAGATGTGAATACTGGGTTGTGCTTGGCTGTAAGGAGGTTCAAGTGTGAATACTGGGTTGTGAATGGTTGTAAGGAGGTTCAGGTGTGAATACTGGGTTGTGATTGGCTGTAAGGAGGTTCAGGTGTGAATACTGAGTTGTGATTGGCTGTAAGGAGGTTTAGGTGTGAATACTGGGTTGTGATTGGCTGTAAGGAGGTTTAGATGTGAATATGGTCAAGTGTCGACAATCTTTTCACCCAATTCCACAACAAGGAAGTCTATAGGACAGAGACACTTTTGGTTTCTGGAGTCTCTGTAACATGACAAGCCATATTTAAGGATGGGTTCCACTTTTGAGTCTGGTTCCTTTCAAGGTTTCTTCCTCATATTGTCTAAGGGAGTTTGTTCTTGCCACCATCAGTAATTAACACATACATTTAAACACAGGTGAATTTTATTCTATAATTCTTACAATCTGCTCTATTGTGAAGAGAGCTGAAGAAGTAAAATTTAATTTGTGTCTGATTCATATAAAAAGAGAGGTCCCCAGTGTCTCTCTGCTGGAGGACGTTTGTGCTCTGAGACTCATTTAACTTGAACAAAAGAGTGTGTTTGCTTAGAGTGTCTCTGGTTCCTCTTTCTTTCTCAGATGCTGCTGCTGCTGCTGTCCTGCTGGTCTGGATCCCTCAGCGTGTCGGGTCAGAGGCCAGCCAGCCCCATCGATCTTCCCCCGAAGCCACATTTTAGCCCCTCGCTCCACTCCAGAAGCGCCAGAGCTCCTCAATTGTGCAGCGTCCGGATCGATGGTGTGCGTGTGCGAGGGCCTCACGGTTAAGCAGCTCTTCCTCGGATAACTGACAGCTCCAAAGCTCAGCCCTCGACAGCCACTTGTCAATACAAATTTCACCTATTGATGAGTAATTAAGGGGATAAAAAGAGCGCTCGATCTGCCACGGACTCAAACATCTGTTAAAAAGGCGAGGTAAACAAAAACCAATAGGGGACATCTTAAAAGGCCGGAACCTTCTCTCAATGCTCTGTAGTCTGTAAGCGATCTGAGGCATATCAAAAAAGCGTTCAGATGGTCCTCGTCGATAACCGATTCGCTGCAGAGATCGGGCTTTGCAGGAAAGTCGTACGGATTTCTTACAAAAAAAAAAAAGAGTAACAGGGGTCGGCTAATTCTCAACTTTACGACAGATTCTCTACTTTTCCCAAACGGTTTGCTATGAAGGGTAAAAAAAATATTACTGTGTATTCTGCAGAGGTGAAAATTATGTGTAAGTCTAGATGCAAAACAGACCCCATTCCTATTTCAAAATCATCAATTCCGATCCGACTTGCGTAAGCGTTTTGGAAGAATCTGATCTAAACAGTACTTTTACAAATCAGATGTGTGCGCTTTACCTTCTTTAAAAAGAAAAAAAGACAATACTGTATAATAAACCAAAACTTTCAAAAAGAAGAAGAGCCACTAATATTCAATGGGCAAATAAAATGAAAGTAAAAAATTGTAGATAAATTTTAACCGAATATTCAGAGTTGACTGTGAGTTGATGCCCCTCTGTCTCAGAGAGGGGCGCTATTTTAAATTCAAGTTTATTTCTATTGCGCTTTTCACAACGGACATTGTTTTAAAGCAGCTTTACCGAATTTGAGTTAAGGTGAATGATGTGCATTTATCCCTGATGAGCAGCCGTGGCAAAGCCGTGGCAAGGAAAAACTCCCTTAGATGTTATGAGGAAGAAACCTTGAGAGGAATCAGACTCAAAAGGGGAACCCATTCTCATTTAATGTTTTCGGGCGTCTACATCTTTAAAGGTCCACAATCTTCATGAGGTGGGACGTGACTAGAAGGTGGGGCTCAACCTCAGGATGCCTCGGGATGGGTAGGGAAGGAGTAGCAGTGTTTTGGAGCACAAGGTTATTTCACTTCAAGAAAAAAAGCTGCTTCTCGAATTTCTCCGGAACGGATTCCAGATCAAATTGGCGTGCAAAATGTAATGGGTATTGATTAAAATATAGTGGAGTAAAAAGTACATCTTTTGAATCATTAATAAAGTTGAGTATCACCCAAATGAGGATGGGTTCCCTTTTTGAGTCTGGTTCCTCTCAAGGTTTCTTCCTCATAACATCTTAGGGAGTTTTTTCTTGCCACCTTTTCCACGGCTGCTCATCAGGGATAAATACACATTGGTCACCTTCACTGTTAAAATTCTGTAAAGCTGCTTTGAGACAGTGTCTGTTGTGAAAAGTGCTATAGAAAAAAAACTTGACTTGAGTAGAGATGAAATTGATTGATACAGAAAGTTGAAATCTTTGATACACAGTAGCCAAAAAATGACTTAAGTACAATAACAATGTACATTTACTCAAATACTGGACACCACTTTTATTCTGCTACGTCTCATGTTTTCTGGTTCTTTGAAACGTATAGTAAGTTTTATAGTACAATAGAGTTTAATGGCTAATACAGCTGTTCAGGCTAAAAGCAGTACAGCCACATGTTTATAATATCAGTGACCTCTAATCAGAGACACTAAGCTGCTTCTTACTTCTCAAAAGTTTTTCCAAACCGTTCTGCAGCTGATTTACTGACAAAGTCAGGATGTTATGTGGGTTAGGGTCAGTTGATTGGTTAAAATCTGGGATGATGGACATCTGGTGGAACGTGAATTTTGGTAATCATGACAACGTTTCCCAAAGCAGCCATTCCACATATGCTTATTTCTCAGTGGGTAATGTTTTTGGTTATGAAGATAAAAGTGTCTAACATCATCTCATATAGAGTCTGTATGATATCATTGAGAGTTTCCTTTAGACCCCAGACTTCTAGGCACAACTAGAGCAGGTCCAGGACTTCATAGTACAATGAGAACATTAAAAGAATCTCTACTCATCCTGAGATATCTAGAGGTTTCCCCAGATACCAGTTGCTTCCCACCTAAAGAAAATGTAGGTGGGACCTCGAGTGACCCTGAAGGGATTCTGAGCCATCAAGAGACGTAGCAGCGCCAGTTGGATCCCACTTCATGAAGATTTCAGACATTGGACTTTGAGAAGAAACAACTTCTTAATCAATACTCAAAATAACATTCTCTATATGCAGTTTCTCCAAAATGTAACATTTCAAGGCTCGGGCATGGAGGAGTTGGTGTTGAATTTATAATGATCTCAGATGTTGAGCTAATTTATAAGTTGCTCAGAAGCTCCTTGTTCCACAACTTCGACTGACAGGAGAAGACTGTAGAAAGGACATTACTCGTCATCTACACACTCTGGTGCTCATGATATTCCTTACTCAATAGTGTTATTTTAATGATCACACTCTTGGTGTCGCTCGGGTGATGATGGGTTCCCCTTTTGGTTCCTCTCAAGGTTTCTTCCTCATAAGAAGACATTCATTTAAATCTAATTGATTTTTTGTCTAAGACAAGTAAAAGACAAAGACTATCTATAGTACAATAAAGTTCAATCCCTTTTACAGCTGTTCAGGTTATAAGCAATACAGCCACATGCTTGTAATACCATTGATCTCTAATGATACATGCAGATGCTTCTGAATTTTTTTTTTTAAGTTTTTCCGAATTAATTTCCGTCAATTTCCTGACAAACTCAGAATATTATATAGATGCGAGTCAGTTCGATTGCTTTCTCGAGGTTTTTTAAAGACTTAGTGATTAAGGCATTAAACTTTGTATTTGAAGGTCATGAGTTCAAATCCAGGCCACACCAAGCTGCCACTCCTGGGCCCCTAAATGAGGCCCTTAACAACCACAACTGCTTAGTTGTATGAGTAAGATAACTGCAAGTCTGGATAAAGGCATCGGACAAATAGCGTAATGTAAATTTAAATGTTTCTGCAGCTCAAAAATATAACAAAAAGTCTTCAACGTTACAGTAGAAATTACAATTTGACTTGGAATTTTTCCGATTTTTTCCCCCTTTTCTCATACATGAAAAAACAGGCCACGTCAAGGGTCAACATGGACCAACACTGGCCCGATTTACGGGCTTTAGTCGCTAGCTATCGAGCTGACTGTGAGCTAGCAGGCAAGGCACTTGTAATCTTTTGCTAGCATGCAGCACAACAATATGGCAGAACTGCATTTACTGTAGTTCATGAGTGTATTTTATTTCCTGAATTGTATTAATCATTTCAACTGGTATAATTGAGCAGAGACAGCCGATTGAATTTTTTTTGGTGTGTTAGCGTTGTGTATTTTCTGTCCGAATGTTAGCATTAGCATTGTTCTTACAAAATAAAAGAGCTAAAACTCGTTCCAAACAATTGCTCACGTCCAGGTTCTTCAGACAAAGCTTCATCAGATCATTTGTGCTCAGGTTATCCATCCCTCCACACACACGCCGCTGTCGTCTCCCTGTGATGAGTCTCATCGGGTCTTTAAAATGCTTAATCCCTGCCTGTGTATGTGGAGATCCCCTTTAAGCCTTTTGAAGCGCAGGAGGGACTTAAACCCATGAAGCCCAAACACTTTGCCCTAAACCTCTAATGAAATTAGGAGGTCCACATCCATTGCAGCGAATGTAAATAAGCCGGAGGATGTTTAAACGGGAAGGGAACGTCTTTAGAACGATGTTTAGGTGTAAACGGTCACCTCATTTCTGCGGTCGGCTTGAAGTGGGCGTGTGGGTTGGAGAAAAACTGAACCATGCGGCATGAGGGAGAAGCTCAGTGCAGTAGGTAGAAGCTCCAGGGTCCATCTGTCAACAGCAGGATGTTAGAGAAGAGAGGAGAGGAGAAGAGAAGAGAAGAGAAGAGAAGAGAAGAGAAGAGAAACTGAAATAAGGCTATATGAAAAAAAGAGAGAACGTAAAGGTTAGGAGGATGAATGGTGATTTGTGAAGATGTAGCAATGAGTGGAGGTTGATGATGTGGAGATGGTGTGGAGACATGGAGACAAATGGAGGTTGATGTTGACATGTGAAGGTTGATAAAAATGTGTGGAGGTTGATGGAGATGTGTGGGCATGGTGTGAAGATGTTTTGGGGATGAGTGGAGGTTGATGGAGATGAGTGAAAGTGGATTAAGATATGTAGAGACAAGTGGAGGTTGATGTAGACATGTGGAAGTTGATGAAGATGTGTGGACATGGTGTGACGATGTTTTGGGGATGAGTGGAGGTTAATGGAGATGATGTGGAAATGGTGTGGAGACATGGAGACAAGTGGAGGTTAATAAAAAAGGGGGGAGGTTGATGGAGATGTGTGGACATGGTGTAATTATGTTTTGGGGATGAGTGGAGGTTGATGGAGATGAGTGAAAGTGGATTAAGACATGTGGAGTCAAGTGGAGGTTGATGTAGAAACAGATGTAGACATGTGGAGACTGTTGGAGATATTTTGGAGGTGGTGTGGAGTTGTTGTGGGGAGGTGTGAAGACAAGTGGAGACAAGTGGAGGTTGATTGAGATGTGTGGACATGGTGTGGCGATGTTTTGGGGATGATGTAGAAACAGATTTAGACATGTGGAGACTGTTGGAGATGTTTGGAGGTGGTGTGGAGGTGTTGTGGGGAGGTGTGAAGACAAGTGGAGACAAGTGGAGGTTGATTGAGATGTGTGGACATGGTGTGGCGATGTTTTGGGGATGATGTAGAAACAGATTCAGACATGTGGAGACTGTTGGAGATGTTTGGAGGTGGTGTGGAGTTGTTGTGGGGAGGTGTGAAGACAAGTGGAGACAAGTGGAGGTGGAAGGATGTTCAGAAGGAGGTGAGGATGTGTGGAGAAGTTTGTAGATGTGTAGAAAGTTGAGGGTAGGTTGAGATGTGAGGAGACAGAGTGGAGATGTTTGGAGACAGAATGGGGGTGGTGCGATTAGTAGCAGCGGTTTTCAGGGAGGTGAGTCCCACAGAAGCAGCGTCTTTGTGCTGCTCTAATCCTCGAAGCCAACGCAGCTTTGGCCAGGTTTCATCTGGAAAGTGGCATGAAATAAGTGCTTTTATTTCTTCGCAGCAAATCTGCGCTAATCCCGCAAGCCGAGGAGACAAAGGCTTCTGAGCCGAGGGCTTTAAACAGGGTTCAGGGCCCGAGCGCCTCCCGAGCTCTTCTAAATGACTTACTTTAGACTGACGCTAACCGACAGTGACAGGCAGGAACGCTCCAAAGAAGAGAAGAGGGAGCGAGAGAATAGGAGACGAATACCAGGGAGAAAGGAAAAGAAATCACACAGCATGGAAACAGGTAGCAGGAATACACCATTTTTCTTTTTTTTTCTTTTTTTTTTAACATTTCATTCGATTTTTTTTTTCATCCAGGTACTCGTTTTTCCTTACAAACACTCCAAGAAGATTAAAAAAAGAAGAGAAAAACAAGCAAAAGAAACGAGCAGAAGCAAAGAAAAAAAGATGAGTAAGATTTTAAAATAAAAGAAACAACAACAACAAAAACATAAAATTGTACAGTAAGAAGGAAACATGGTCAAAAAACAAACAAAAAAAACCAATGCAATAAAACCCGACTAATACGACAATAAAAAGTAGGAGAAAAAAAATAAAAGGTTCAAATTAAAGTTGATGAGCGAAAAAAAGCAAAATAAGGTAAAAGAGTAAAAGAGGGTGAAGGAAAAAGGGGAAAAAAGAAAATAAGTGAGAAAATATGCTAAAATTGTGAAAAAAAATAAAATAAAATAAAAAATAAAAAAACCTAATTGTTGGTAAAACAAACAAACAAACAAAAATATATACAAAATAAATGTGAGTAAAAGAAAGCAAAATAAAATGTGGGCAAAAAAAGAAAACGCATACAAGTAGAAATTATACTGCTTTATTTTTATTTTTTTAAAAGAGGACGAGCATCAGAGGACAAAAATTAAGTATTTGTTAATAAATATATTTTAAAGTGCTGGTATGTGTGTGTGTGCGGTGTGTGTGTGTGTGTGTGTGTGTGTGTGTGTGTGTGTGTTTGTGTGTTGGGGGGGGTTACAAACTTTTGCACTTGGGATTGCATTTGCATTCGGATTGGAATTCCATCACTGCGAGGAAAAAGATGCGGTGTGTGCTCTGTTTAATGGAATTATCTGTGTTCTCGTTCTCTGTGTGGTTCTCAGGGGTAAAGGGGAGGAACCCCTAAATCACACACACACACACACACACACACACACAGATAGCCGTGGGAAAGGCCGCAGTCTCCTAAGCTTCAGGCTTCAGGCAGTTTCATCAGGCTTTAGTGGAATTTACATGTCTAAGACACGGGAGCTGTTCGGGAAGATGAT
This sequence comes from Silurus asotus, assembly GCA_024362625.1. Lineage (NCBI taxonomy): Eukaryota > Metazoa > Chordata > Actinopteri > Siluriformes > Siluridae > Silurus > Silurus asotus. Next base: position 6,534,818 of record MU574226.1, on the reverse strand, counting down.
CTGGTTTAAACCGGTTTAAATGCTTAGCTAGAAAACGGCACATTGTACAGGTAGGAATAGAGACATCCAACAGAATACACTATAAATCAGCAAAAGTATGTGGACACCCGACCTTAAGCTTAAAACGTCCCCATTTGCTGTTATAAGAACCTCCACTCTTCTGGGAAGATGTTCCACTAGATTTTGGAGGGTTCCTGTGTAGATTTGTGTTCATCTAGCTGGTTAGTAAAGTCAGGGACTGGTGTAGGTGAGGTGGAGATCCTGGAGGGTGCAGTCAGAGGGTTCATAAAAAAACTTTCCAAAGGTGTTCGATAGGGTTTATTGCTCTATAGTGGGAGATCTTCCACTGGAAACCCAACCCATGAAAGCAGATCTTCATGGAGCTGGATTTGGGTACAGGTTTTCAGTGTCATGCTTGAACAGGTTTTGGATTACTGCATCCAAAGATACAATTATGTGCTTCCAAATTTGAGTTAACGGATCGGTGAAGAACCACACATCGGTGGTTGATGTTTGGAGGTGTCCCAATATTAAATTTGGTCCTTAAACACTTCAGGGTGTGATTATATAGGGGGAAACCTTCAAGAACCATTATGGAGAACCGTTCTGTTCTCTGAATGCATGAGGCAGAAAAATAAAACAACAGTTTGGTGATTTGTACCACACACTTGCCCACATCAAGGGTTCTGTAAGTAAGTGAAGGTTTCTCGCTTGAACAAATGGTTCTACATCTGTGTCGAATCTTCATCCCAGCGCAACTGAAGAAAGGAAAATAGAAAAAAAACAAAAAGCGCAATGGCATGCCGAATCACACCGCTGGTTTTGTTCAAAACAGAAAACATCTGGTGCGACTCCACGCCCGAGACGTTTCGAGTGGGATGCTTTCAGACAGACGATGGAAGCTGTTAGTAAAGTAAACTGTTTAGGAGCCTGAACCCGGCACTGGGGTGAAGAGCAGCAGCAAAGCCTGCAGACAGAAAGCAGCCCAAAAGGCCCTTTATAATGTTATTCTAACGTGACCAGCGCCGGAGATTATCTCCACACATTGTCTTAATTGTTTGAACAGAGAAGTGGGGTGGGATAGAGCGGGGGGGACGGGAGATGGCGGGGAGTTTGGAGTGCTTTTTTTTTGAAGATCAGATCCTTCACTTAAATCTGTCAAGTTCAATAGTTTCAGGGGGGAAAAAAGAGAGAGAAATCCAAGTCCTCCAAATCTCCTTCTTCTTCCTCCTCCCCCTCTTCATCCTCTCTAATCCGGCCTAATGCCTTTCTCTCTATTGGCTAATGGCCGAGGGAGGACAGAGCGCCGCTGCTTAAATACTCTGGAGTCGTTTGGGATTTATTGAGTTGATCTAAAAACACGCACGCTGAAGTGTAGGATTATTACCATTATCTTCAAGCTGTTTTAACAACCGTATCCAGGTAATTATTATTATTATTAGTAGTAGTAGTATTAGTAATAATATACAGCAGCCCTGAACCATGAGCCTTTAGTTTTAATTAATAACTTAATAATTAATAATTATCTGAACTTATTTATTTATTAAAACATACCTTTTGATGGTATGCTAATTTTAAAAAAAAAAATTAAATGATGAATGGCATTTTCTTATTTTCAATATATTACATCTTTTTTAAACTCTAGTGCTTTACTTTAAACTGATAACTAATATATTATTATTATTATTATTATTTATATTAATATTGTTGTAGCTCATCAACTGTTATCTATCTATCTATCTATCTATCTATCTATCTATCTATCTGTATATGCGTCTGTCTGTCTGTCTGTCTATCTATCCATCCATCCATCCATCCATCCATCCATCTATCTATCTATCTATCTATCTATCTATCTATCTATCTATCTATCTGTATATGCGTCTGTCTGTCTATCCATCCATCCATCCATCTATCTATCTATCTATCTATCTATCTATCTATCTATCTATCTATCTATCTATCTATCTATCTATCTATCTATAGGCCCTGAACCAGGAGGAATTTATTCTTTTTTTTTCACAGTTTGTGTTTCAGAGCTTCTTACAGTTACCTTCTGTCTGTATTTATGGTGCACATGATCATCTCTTTCTTTCTCCTGCTACGGCCTCATCAGCATTTAAAACATTTTATTTCTGTCTTTCCTTCTCTCTGATTTTATCATTTGACGTTTTGGCAGTCAGGAGGTGATGAATTCTCCGTATTTTTACGCTCTTCACCCCTCGCTGTGTTCGGACCTTCACCAGCAAATGGCTCAGAGATACCAGCTTCACACTCACACCATCAGCGTGGCTGAGAGACTCGCAGGTATATATATAAAAAAACAACAACAACACAAAAAATTTTATATGTCAGAAATCTATACTTTTGAGTTGATGAAGTTGATTGTAGCTTATAGCAGAAATTTCATTTTATTATGTCTGGGTATTAAAACAGACTTATTTATTTGTTCGTTTGTTTATTAAACACAATGCATGTCAGTACATTGATACATAATAAAACAATTACGATTTATCATAAAAGTGACTTCCTCTGTTTGCAGTTTTCCGGCCCTGGAAATTTTGCCCCACTTTAACCTTATTATTACTAGCTGCCCAAAAACAAACAAACAAACAAACAAACCACACACAAACACACACACACACACACACAAAAGTCTGCAAGTTTGCAATAGTAGCTTGCAGTTCGCCTCATAGGCACTAGAGGGCTCCAAACATCTAAACATTACTAACTGCACTTTTGAGAAACCTCAGAGGAACTGAATACCATTGTCAAGAGTTGTACTTTGTGTGTGTGTATGTGTGTGTGTGTGTGTGTGTGTGTGTGTGTGTGTGTGGCTTTAGAGCTGATTCTGGAGGTGCGTGACGGGGGTCAGCTAAAGCAGCGGAGAAGCAGGACGGCTTTCACTGTGTCACAGCTGCAGGCACTGGAGAAAGCTTTTCAACAAACCCAGTATCCTGATGTGGCCATGAGGGAAAGGCTGGCCGTCTGCATCAACCTCCCCGAAGCCCGAATTCAGGTAAGATCCTGAACCTGAAAACCTGAACCTTCCCAATTAAGTCATGATTCATGAAATACACCATATGGACAAACGAGGAGATATATTGAACATCCCATTTGCTGCACAACCTTCGATCTCCTGGGAAGATGTTCCACTGGATTTTAGAGTGGGCTTTTGATTTGTTTTTACTGTTTGCCACCGATCAGCCATAACATTATGACCACCTGCCTGATATTGTGTTGGTTCCCCCTTTGCTACTAAAACAGTCGTGACCCATCGATCATCAACAGCTCGAACTTCTTCAGCAGTTTGAGCTACAGGAGCTTGTCGGTTGGATCGGACCACATGTACCAGCCTTCGCTCCTCACATACATTGACAATCCTTGTCCGCCCACGACCCGGTTGCCGGTTCACCACTGTTCCTTCCTTAGAGCACTTTTGATAGATTTTAACCACTGCAGACCAGGAACATCCCACAAGTTTCAGAGACGCTCCGACCCAGACGTCTAGACGTCACAATTTGTCAAACTCTCAAATCCTTGTGTTTTGGATCATTGTCCTGCTGCAGAACTCAAGTTCGCTCCAGCTTGTGGTTACGAACAGATGGCCGGACATTCTCCTTCAGGATTTTTTGGTAAACAGCTGATCTCATGGTTCCATTTATCACAGCAAGTCTTGCAGGTCCTGAAGCAGCAAAACAGCCCCAGACCATCACACTGCCCCCACCATATTTCACTGCTGGTATGATGTTCTTTTTCTGAAATGCGGTGTTACTTTTACGCCAGACGTATTGGGACACAACCTGCAAAAAGATACAATTTTGTCTTGTCAGTCCACAGAGTATTTTCTCAAAAGTCTTTGGGAATCCTCAAGATGTTTTCTGGCAAACCTGAGACGAGCTTTTATGTTCTTTTTGCTTATCAGCGGTTTTGGAACTCTGCCATGCAGACCATTTTTGCGTCACGAACAATGACCTTAACTGAGGCAAGTGAGGCTACAGTTCTTTGGATGTTGTTGTGGGGTCTTTTGTGACCTTTTGGTTTGTCGTCGCTGTGCTCTTGAGGTAATTTTGGTCGGCCGGCCCACTCCTGGGAAGGTTCTCGACTGTTCCATGTTTTTGCCATGTGTGAATACTGGCTCTCACTGTGGTTCACCGGAGTCCCAAATCTTTAGAAACGGCTTTATTACCTTTTCCAGACTGATAGATCTCAATTACTTTCTTTCTCATTTGTTTCTGAATTTCTTTGGATCTCAGCATGATGTCTAGCTTTTGAGGATCTTCTGGTCTACTTCACTTTGTCAGGCAGGTCGTATTTAAGAGATATCTTAAATCAGGTGTGGCAGTAATCAGAACTGGGTGTGGTGAGAGAAATTGAACCACAGTTTTAACAGGGGGGCAAACACTTTTTCACAAAAGGACCATGTAGTTTTGTTTTCCCTCAATAATAAAAACCTTCATTTAAAAACTGCATGTTGTGTTCACTTGTGTATCTTTTACTAATATTTAAATTATTTTGATGATCTGAAACATTAACAAGAAACCAAGAAGGGGGCAAACACTTTTTCACACCACTGTATATATATTCTTAATGTACTTACTGCTGCATCTCTGAGCAAACCCCATAACACCGAGCCGCTACCTATTCCGTCACCGCGTTCCGTCAGAATTTGACTAAAATCTTAAATGTAAATATCGGCCTGTTTTTTTTTTTTCCCAGGTGTGGTTCAAAAACAGACGTGCAAAGTTCCGTAAAGGACAGCGATTTCCTCCTCTGCTGAAAAAACGAACCGAACAAGCGAAAGCGGAGCTCGAAGACGAGAAAAACACCACGCAACCAGAAACTCCACTTTCAGATTTCTGTGCTGGTCGGCCCAGCACTTCGACAGACAGCACAGCTCGTCTCCAGACTCCCTGCCGGCTGGGTTCTCCGTCTCCTCTCCAACCGTTTGTGTTCGGAGAACCGAACACGCATCCGATCCTTGTCTCGTCATCTGCTTTGCCTTTCTCAGCTTCCTTCTTACCCTTCACTCGGCCTTGTAGCGGTACGGCAGACGTTGTGCCCATGCGGAAACGCGGCGGCTTCGGGCTGCACTTTAAACCGCGTTCGTGTCTGGACTTGTAGCTGCACCACAAAAAAAAAAGAAAGAAATACCCACAAACCTTAGCCAGGTATCAGTGTGAGAAGACGGAAAAGTTCTCCGGGGTGGAGAGAAAGTTCTCTTGACTGGAGTCTTTCCATATTTTTTTGGGAGCTCACGATCCTGCATGATGAATTTTTTACATTTTTTTATATATATACTTCAAAGCACTTCTTTTTTCACGGCCCAAAAAAAATGTAGTTTGAACATTATATTATTCTTATTGTGCTGAAAAATATTCCTGGGGGGTTTGCAGATGATGTGAAATGATTGTGTCGATGAAATAAAGTTCACTCCAAATCCTGGTAAAACCACGAAGGCTGTTAGCTATTGATGATGAGATGGATGTCATAACTCGTATCACTTAATACCATCATGACACCACATCTACAGAAACCATCAATATTATGAAGAAAGGCAGTAGAACAGAACGCTGCATCACACGGAAATCTGTAAGAATGAATGAATGTTGTTACTAAAGCAAAAAAACATATGAACACAATTCAACACGTTTCTTTTCACTGTAGCCACAGCTGCTCCGCCCACACACATCATCTTCAGCACAGGCGTCAATATTTACCTCATAAAACGACTGCATTTTTGTGCATTTTTTCAGTGCATTACGGTTTTTATGAGGATTTAAAATTAAAAAGAAGTTGTGTGTTTTTGTGCAAATTCTACTGCTGTGTTGAAAAGTTTTGCCTCACGATGTCCTGCTTTTCTTGAAAAGTCCGTCTTGTAAATCTAAGTGTGTCCAAATAATTTCTTCTCCTCCATCAGCCATTGTGGAGTAAAAAAAAAAAACAAAATAAAAAAAGTGTCAATAAATCCACAAAATTATATTTAAGCTTGTGCAGTTTGCTACAGATGCAGTTTGCGAGCTCCGACTAGCGCTCCCTTTAACTAGCCTTCTCTCCGACTAGGGCTTTCTCCGACTAGCGCTCTCTGACTAGCGCTCTCTCCGACTAGCGCTCTCTCCGACTAGGGCTTTCTCCGACTAGCGCTCGCTCCGACTAACGCTCTCTCCGACTAGGGCTTTCCCTGACTAGCGCTCTCTGACTAGCACTCTCTCCGACTAGAGCTTTCTCCGACTAGCGCTCTCTCCGACTAGGGCTTTCCCTGACTAGCGCTCTCTCCGACTAGAGCTTTCTCCGACTAGCGCTCTCTCCGACTAGGGCTTTCCCTGACTAGCGCTCTCTGACTAGCGCTCTCTCCGACTAGGGCTTTCCCTGACTAGCGCTCTCTGACTAGCGCTCTCTCCGACTAGGGCTCTCTCCGACTAGCGCTCTCTCCGACTAGGGCTTTCCCTGACTAGCACTCTCTGACTAGCGCTCTCTCCGACTAGGGCTTTCCCTGACTAGCGCTCTCTGACTAGCGCTCTCTCTGACTAGTGCGCTCTCCGACTAGGGCTTTCTCCGACTAGGGCTCTCTCTGACTAGTGCGCTCTCCGACTAGCACTTTCTCTGACTAGCGCTCTCGCCGACTAGCGCTCTCTCCGACTAGGGCTTTCTCCGACTAGCGCTCTCTCCGAGTAGCGCTCTTTCCGACTAGGGCTTTCTCCGACTAGCAATCTCTGACTAGCGCTCTCTCCGACTAGGGCTTTCTCCAACTAGCGATCTCTCCAACTAGCGCTCTCTCCGACTAGCGCTCTCTCTGATTAGTGTGCTCTCTGACTAGCGCTTTTTTCCGACTAGCGATCTCTCCGACTAGGGCTTTCTCCGACTAGCACTCTCTCTGATTAGTGTGCTCTCTGACTAGCGCTTTTTTCCGACTAGCGATCTCTCCGACTAGGGCTTTTTCTGACTAGCGCTCTCTCTGATTAGTGTGCTCTCTGACTAGCGCTCTCTCTGACTAGTGATCTCTCTGACTAGCGCTCTCTCTGACTAGTGTGCTCTCTGACTAGCGCTCTTTCTGACTAGCGCGCGCTCTGACCGTCCGATCGCAAGACGTGAATATGGCGACGTGTTTGGACGCCTTCTGGGGGTCCAAATATATATGGGGGTCTTATATAAACATCATTTTTAAATTAGAGACGAAGTTCTTGGCAAGTATCAAGTCAACAGCGAAAAGGTTTTTAAAAGAATCCTTAAATGTGCAAAAAGTAAGCAGGTGAAAATGTGAACGAAGCTGCTGGCGATTTGCCGCCTCACAGCTCCAACGTCACTGGTTCCATCTCAAGCTCAGGTTGATGTTTTGCAATTTCTCCACCTGGGTTTTCTTCCTGCTTCTCTGGTTTACTCCCTTTTGATTGAAACATGCCAGTAGGTGGACTGGTAAGAATAAATTGCCCTGAGGTGTGAATGAGTGAGTGGATATACGTGTGTGTGTTGTACAATCAAATCCAGGTGTTATCCATCTCACGTCCAGTTTTCCTGCTGCTTCTGCCACTCCTCGTTATAAAATTCTTCTCAAATATAGAACCCTGAAAGGTTCCACTCTTGTAGATGGAACCCTTTTATTTTCTGGCACCTTTTTGGGGAAACTAAGAACTCTTAATTACCCCCTTAATGATCTAAATCATTGCTATTGGTTTCCTCACATGGTATATTTGTTCCATGAAAAATCAAGCAGATCTAATCATGTTCCTAACAACATTTTAATGAGAGAAACACTGGGTTGATCTCTACCTTCTGGGTCATGTGTGCGTTCCTGGGTGGCATACATCCCAAGCCTGGATGAAGATAAATGAAAGGATGGCAGTGTAGATAAATGGTGATAGAAGTTCTGATCATGTTCTTAGTAGGTTACACTGCATTTTAACACCTAAAATGAAGATCAACGAAAGGATGATTTTTGGGCTCAGCATCCAGAAGACTCAATATGGATAAATGGAGATAAGGGTTCTAATCATGTTCCTAAGAACATTTTAACGACTGAAACCCTGGGTTGATCTCCACCTGCTGGGTCATAAGTGTGTTCCTTGGTGTATACGTCCCAATGCTGGATAAAGATGAATAAATTGATGAAATTTAGGCTCAGGAGCCGAATGTCTGTGTAGACAAGCGGTGATAGAAGTTCTGATCATGTTCTTAGTAGGTTACACTGCATTTCAATACCTAAAACACTGGGTTAAAACATTTTAACACCTTCAAGAACATTTGATGGGTCTTCAAAGAACCGTGCAAGATAACAGGCTCCAAATCAAACCAGTTTTGTAAAGTAGAACAGTTGTTATGATCTCCCTGATCATCATCAAGTCTTGAATCCAGTGTCAGGGTTTCACATTTTCTCAGTTCGTCTGTAAGGGGTTCCATCAGGTTTCGGTCCAAAAGTATACTGGCAGCTGTGAACGTTGGAGTTAAATATGTTCTGGTGTCTCATCCAGACTTGGTGTAGATATGCGGTAGATAAGGTTCTAATAACTTTCCTGTCAACATTTAAATGCCCAAAACACTGGGTTCAACTTGACCTGCTGGGTCATGTGTGCATTCCTGGGTACATCCCAAGCATGGATGAAGATAAATGAAAGGATGAATTTTGGGTTCAGCATCCAAAAGACTCAATATGGATAAATGGAGATAAAGGTTCAAATCATGTTCCTAACAACATTTTAATGACTGAAACCCTGGGTTGATCTCAACCTGCTGGGTCATGAAGGTGTTCCTCTGTGTTATACATCCCAAACTGGGTGAAGATGAATAAATGGATGGAATTTAGGCTCAGGAGCCAAATGTCAGTGTAGATAAATGTTGATAGAAGTAATGATCATGTTCTTAGTAGGTTACACTGCATTTTAACACCTAAAACACTGGGTTGTTCCCAACCTGCTGGGTCCACCTGAGGGTCTTTCTTGTGTTATACATCCCAAGCCTGGATGAAGATGAATGAAAGGATGAATTTTGGGCTCAGCATCCAAAAGTCTCAATATGGATAAATGGAGATAAAGGTTCTAATCATGTTAATAAGAACATTTTAAAGACTGAAACCCTGGGTTGATCTCCACCTGCTGGGTCATAAGTGTGTTCCTTGGTGTATACGTCCCAATGCTGGATAAAGATGAATAAATTGATGAAATTTAGGTTAGGAGCCAAATGTCTGTGTAGACAAGTGGTGAGAGAAGTTCTGATCATGTTCTTGTTAGGTTACACTGCATTTCAATACCTAAAACACTGGTTTGAACCCAAACCTGCTGGGTCATGTGTGGGTTCCTTAGGTAGATAGTTGAAGGTTCTCTGATGTGTATTATCTCAAAGGGTTTAATTCGAGCTTTTAGGGCAGAAGGAAACATGGTTATTTGTTAGGGATGTGTGTAATAGAGACATGTTGGTAAGAAATCCGGATGTGTTTGTGCTGAAAGTGTGATGGGGAGTGACTGCCTGCTTCTCTGTGCTGACGCCTCGGCTCAGCGACTTCAGCAGGGCTTAAAGAGACAACAGCGGATCCGCTCTTAGCCGCTGTCAGGATTGAAACCGAAAATACAACGATTTAAAGCCATGAATGCTGGAATATACACCCTGGCGCCATCCAAACTTCAACCCTCAGGTAACATTGTCCTAATTTTTACACACTTTCCTAAAAAAAACACCTAAAAAACCGTCTAGCTAACTAGCTAGCCTAGCTAAATGGCTAAGTTACCTCAGCGCGCACCGCAAACCCCCCCCCCCTCGCCTTTTTCCCGCCTTCTGCTCTACGATTGGTCGGTTTTACTCGGAATATCCATTTATATCCAATCAAACGCGGTAAGCCGATATGACCAGCCAATTACAGCAAAGCAGGCAGGATTGCTACCGACCTAGCTACATGAGCTTAGCTGGTAGCTAATAACAGCGCTATATAAGAAATGGATTATTAGCTTCACATGCTAAGTAGGAAGTTTTTTTTTTTGGGTTGCATTTTAAAAATAAGGATAAGGATTTACAATCGAATTTACGGAGACCAAAAGGAATAAATACGGTTCGAAGACAAAAAGGTACATTTATGTGTATTTGTGTTTAAAAAAAAAAAAAAAACGTCCGGCTAGCATTTGGCTAGCTAGCGCTAAGTGATCTGACAAGACCATCAAGCTACTTAGCCAAAATATCAAAACACATTATTTAAGACAACCAAATGGATAGAAACGGTGTGTAAGATGTTAGCAAATCCTGGATTTTAAATGCTATGTTCCTAGGTTCCTTGTTAGCCTGAAGATGTAGGAAAGCTAACTCCTATTTTAGCTAACAAGGATCCCTAGTCATTGCAAGAAACATCATCTTTTGCTTGGTTTGTCTTTTCTAAGTGAAGAAAAGATGGGTTTATTTTATTTGGAATCAATGATTGAATGTCTTAGCTGAAGTCCAGGATGGAGACCTGCATGTATTTGCAATCCCTAACATCTCTATAATCTCTCATAGAGTCCTGGTGAAGAGCAGTAGAAGAGAACATGAGAAAGAAGGAGATTAAAAAAAGGGACAGACTGACAGACAGAATGTCACACACACACACACGCATTCCACACAAACCAGATCAAATTGATCGAAACACACTTTCGGACACAGGGTTTCTGATGTCATAAGACCTGTTTTGAATCCCAGCCCATGATTCCTTAGGAAGCCTTGTGGCTGTTCGATCGTGTAATGGTTACTCTCTCTCGTCGTTATGTTTACTTTTGGTTGACCAGGGATTATTTGCTCTAATCGCTGCGTTCGACATTTTGAAAGCTGATTGTATGTCAAATCGGTTTGTTCTTCTTTGGCCAGGCAGATTTCTAGTCCAGACTTCACCGACTAGGTCTAAAGTTTGTGAGATTTAGAAATCAGGTCTGAGATTTCCTTTTTTTTTTTTTTTGGTTGATTGTGAATATGAATCCCGGGGACGAAATCATGTGTTTTGCTTCCTGGTTAGACTCGTTAGTCAACACCGACCAGCCGCTTAAAACACGTTGAGATGACGCCGGATTTCATACTTCACTACACAAGAGTTGAAGGATCATGAGTTAGTTTTGAGATGTTTCATTTTCCGGGTAATGACTGGATTGGGAATAAAAGTTTAGGAGTCATGTGATTAATATCTATAGGTCTGTCTGTCTGTCTGTCTGTTTCTTTCTTTCTTTCTTTCTCTTTTTACATATCTGTCTATTTGCATATATATACATTTGTCTACCTGTCTCTATCTATCTATGTATGGACACTGGATTCTGTAATAAATTGCCATTGCGGGGCCCTTGAGCAAGGCCCTTAACCCCTTGATCTGCTCTGTTGTATAAATGCAAGCTTTCAATCTGCCAGATGCCGTAAACGATCAATTCAACCTGTCGCATCACTTCCTTGTTCTACTTTTTTACGATGCCAAGCTATTTTTAAATAACCTAAGCAGCCAAAAGTATGTGGACACTCACAGGTTACACTTCTGTGCGTCTTGAATGTCTCATGTTACAATAAGATCCACTCTTCTGTGATTTTGGAGCTTTGGGAATTCAGCTGCAAGAGCATTAATGAGATGATGTTGGATGAGGAGGCCTGGAGTTCAGATGGTGTTCCAGTTGATATTGGAGGTTGTTGAGGAGGTCAGGGGTCTGTGCATTACCTTAACACTGACAACGATGGCAATACAGAGACATTGACTAGGGATGATCCAAGATTTATTTATTTTTTAAACCTGCACACACGTAAGTGATTAATGCAATTGTGAATTTTATACCAATTTTGTTGTAGGATGAGGAGAAAGCAGAGAATCAGATTTGCGCCACTTCAGCCTTGAAATGTAAACGACACTAGAACACAGTGTTTCTTTGTATTTTAGCGTGAAGCAAGTTGTTTATTAGGCATGTAAATTTTTGCATTTTGCTAAGAAACTCACCTGCGTGTGGAAAAGCGCGCACTCGAGCCGTCGCCGTAGGAGCTAAAGTGTGTGTGTGTGTGTGTCTGACAGATCGTCAAACAAAGAACAGCAAGGAAAATAATTACCTGAAAATTTGTCTTAATGGCTGCTGAGCCAATCAGTGTCACATCGTCATCGATTAAATCCCCCAGAAACCCAGACTGACGTTAAATATTACATGACTCACAGAAAGACTTCAGAGAGACGTACAGTTTCTTCTGAAATGGTTGAACCAGTCCTTTTGTTTTTTTTTGTATTTTTTTACTTTAGCAAAAAATCTTGATGGATCATTCTTTACAATTGCCATTTCCTGATCTATACATCTTGTTCAACAACCTTCGGTGGTAAACCACACAACCTTCTGTGGGCAAAAGTAATGGAACACACGCTCTTAAACTTGATAATGCTGTCTTGTTTTGTTTAGTTTTTGTTTTGTGTGTTGCGTTGACAGGCTTGGACATCTTTCAGTTGTGTTTTATTAACCCGATTAAGTGCAAGTGCGTATTTATTCCCAACTGTATGATAAATGTCCTATTAAATAGCTGTAAGTTGGCAGACGGCATGATTCTGTAGACTTTCGCAGTCATTCTGCTGAGTTACAGCATCAGTAAAGATCAACCAAGAACGTTCCAGAAGCCACCATGCAAGCCAGAGTCATTAAACGCCATCAACTGTAATTGCTTAATGCTTAGGATCATGAGCAGATCCTTTCCATATCCATCTCTTTAGTGGAGGTTGATCTTGCCTTTAAACTTTTGTGGCTCATTCTTGCATTTATTTCTTATGGTTTTTCATCAATTAATGCCTCATTTAAAGAAAACGCAATGCTCTTTTTTTTTTTTCCTTTCCTCAATAGATGGTTCATGATGTTGGTTGAATTTTTCTAAGGTGAAACCAAGAGCAAACACAACTCAATCTAAAAGTACACACCTGGGCAACAAGAAGCCACCTGTTGGTTACACGTTCCGATATTTTTGATCGCTTAAACAAACGAGGTGCTGTGTTCTAAATTTGCTTAGCATATCGAAAATGTAAGTACCAGGAAGTGATCTCACGGTTTGATTTTAAACCCAAACGCCTTCAGTCTAAAACAAAACCCTACGCCATAAGAGTTTCGGTATCTCCCGCGCTTGTTGTTGTTTGCGAGGCCTATTCCCGGTGGCTGTCGATCATTCATTTGTTTCAAAGCCGAAGCCACGTCGCGAGTTCAGAGAGTTCCTGCTTTACCAGTTCCACTTCTTTTCTCCAGCTATGGTTCGCTGGAGGATGTAGCAATGGGCGTTAATTACAGACCAGTCCAAACCTGGGTTATGCTCAATGCTCCCAAATTTAGTAGCAAAAGGAGGTGAGATGTCTTCATTCTGTTTCGTTGCGTATTTTGCTTTTGGGTATAACTTTTTTTTTTTGTCTGTTTATGGTGGTCATGTTGATCAAGTCTGATCCATGTCTGTCTCTGAGTCTGATCGTTTTTAAATATTTCTATATATTTTCTGTTGATACCTGCTTGTACTGATTATATACGACTGATGTAGGCGAGGTGTGGAGGCCTCGGGCGCAGTGAACGTGAAACATTCATCCCGAAGGTGTTGAGGTCAGAGCTGTAGAGGAGATCTTCCGTTCCAACCCATGTAAAGCGTATCTTCATGGAGCTGGCGTTGTGAAAACGTGCATTGTCATGCTGGAACAGGTTTAGGTGAAGGGTAAAGGTGAATCATGCTGCATCCAATGACGTACACAATTGCATGCATATAATTTCATGTTCTCAGTTTAGGGAAGAATCCAGGAAAAGGTGTCCCAATACTTTTAGCAATATGGATTACATGTTTGATTCACTTCCCGCAGGTGTTCCGATTTACTTTCTCTCTCTCTCAATCGAACCATGTTCACTATGACTCACAGTGAGACAAGCTCACTCAGGCGTTATTGCTCTGCCTGCGAGCGCGTTCTCACCCAGTACGAGAAACGCACCAGACTGACGCAGTAACCAGAGCACCACAGACCTCTGACCTTACTCTGTGGCTCGCGCAAAGACCTCACACACCTCACAACAGGAACTCAACATATTAGTCAGAACACGTACAGTACACACCAGACATTCAACGTGAAGTGTAATTAAAAACAGATACAAGTCATGCCATCAAAGCAAATGAAACACTTTGGGGAAATGAGATGGAAACAGTAACTCTGCTTCACAACGTTTACTCGTTTTCAACAGCAGCACAACTCTGAGTTTAATTCACGTAGGTCCACGAAACAGGCAAAAGTATTGGGACACCTGACTTTTCCAAGCATACGTTGTTCTGCACACTTGGAGGTTTTGGACGTCTTTGGATGCTGTGGCATGCAACGTTCAATTGAACTTCAAAACCAAGACCTTTTCCAGCATTGTACATATACAACTAGCTGAATGAGCTCCACAAAATCTGTGAAGTGAGATGTTCACACTGTATGCTCAGGTGCTTTTAGTTTTAATTATGCATAATCACGTCGTTACACTGGTGCGAATGCTCTTGTAGCCATCGAGATTTAGGTTTCGTCAACAGGAAACGATTGTCGATCTCGTTTACGTGAAATTCGCCGCAGCCCCGTGACCCACTCGGACGGTTCCAGGCTCCGCTCCGGGACTTGGATAGTATTGCGAGGTTGTTGAACCCGATACAAGCGTTGCTTGGCTTGTAATTTGCGACCTTTCTTTTCCACGCTGTAAAATCCCATGACCGGTATGCGCCTCGTTTTCATTTCCGTCTAATAAATGCTTCCAAGCCTTAAACATCTCGCGTTTCTCTTAGACTCTTTTTTTTTTTTTTTTTTTTTTTTTTTTTTTTTTTTGTCTGCTGTGCATTGTTCATCTTCCTCCGGTGGGTTTAGCGTAGACAACGAGGTGATTAATTGTTATGTAATCTAAAGGTTATTTATTTATTTATTATATATCTTTCAGATATCTAGCGGAGAAAGAGTTCATCGTCGATCCACCGTCGGACTTGAAGAAGTCCTGAAGGATTTGATTCGGATGGAATGACTCGGAGGAAGCCATGCGGAGTCCAAACGGATGTTCAGCGCCGACTGATCGGATACAGTAGCAGGAATTGTGTTTGTGTATATCTATAGATGTGTGTGTGTGTGTGTGAGTGAATGAATGAATGTGTGTGTGTGTGTGTGTGTGTGTGTGTAAGTGTGATGTGTGTATGTATGAGTGAGCATTGCTAGCACATGCTGCCTGATTTAGGCAGCAAGGTGCTCCGAAGAAGTCCACCGGACCGTGCAGGATTAATGTGACGCGGATGCGGCGTTGTGGATTTTAGCCGCGATTTAGCCGTGTACACGCGTCTATCTCGGACCCCGCCCTCTGAGCTAAAACCCCTGGCCCTCGTTTTGACGCTCCTCTGCTTTGCATGGCTGGCGAGTAATCGTGGAGAGGCCAGGGTATCACAAGCTTATGGATTTTGATAAGAGAGGTGGGAGGGCAGACACCGACGAGGGAAGGAGGATGTCCAAACCGGGCGGGGGGAGGCCTGGGCACAGTAGCCGGGGCACGGGCGGGAACTCTGGCGTCCTCATGGTCGGACCCAACTTCCGCGTGGGAAAGAAGATCGGCTGCGGGAACTTCGGAGAGCTGCGGCTCGGCAAGAACCTCTACACTAACGAATACGTCGCAATTAAACTGGTAAGGGAATATAATATCTCTCTATTTTTTTTATTTTTATTTCCTGCAGCTCAGCTAGTGATTGTTTCCTGATACCACTGGAAATACACTCCAGTCAGGTGTTTGTTATTGGGTGGAATATGCAAATGAACAAACACCTGACTAGCAGCTTCCTATTTGCTGATTCCAGGTTCATGTGCATAATGGCTCTCATTCTTTATCTCTCTCTCACTCACTCACTCTCTCTCTCTCTCTCGCTCTCTCTCAAAAAAACAAACAACAATGAAATATAAAACAATCAAATAAAAGCTTCTGGTTGGTCAGTTGATGGTTGCTCGGGTTCAGGTGTAGTATGTGAGCACCGTTTGCTGCTCACACCATCAACATCAATATTCCTATTAGGATCTGTATAGATCAGGGATCTTCAATCTTTTTGTGATTTAAAGGATCCCTAAAACGGATCATCTAAAGAGCTGCACAAAACAGTGTGTGTGTGTGTGTGTGTGTGTGTTAGGGGTGTAACGGTACACAAAACTCACGGTTCGGTCCGTTCCTCGGTCCTTATGTCACGGATCCTTTCATTTTCGGTACATTTCGGGGGTAAGAAATGTAATTAATTAATGTATTAAATTAATTAAATTAATGTAGACTGAAAAGATTGGTGCTTTTTAAACCTCCACATTTAGTCCCGATTTGCTGTTCTAAGAACCTCCACTTTTCTCTTCTGGGAAGATCTGAGTTTAGAAGGAAAAAAAAAACACATGCGACTATCTGATTTGATCTGAAGAATACTGGCATTTCGAATCGGGTGCATTCTTGTGAATGAACTCCAAGTGATGACCTCCATGCTTTATAATCTATTGTGGTAGGAATGGGAATAGTGGTGGCTCAGTGGTTGAGATGTTGGACTTCAGATCAGAAGGTTGTCAGTTTAGCTCTCATTCTTTATCTCTCTCTCACTCACTCACTCTCTCTCTCTCTCTCGCTCTCTCTCAAAAAAACAAACAACAATGAAATATAAACAATCAAATAAAAGGTTCTGGTTGGTCAGTTGATGGTTGCTCGGGTTCAGGTGTAGTATGTGAGCACCGTTTGCTGCTCACACCATCAACATCAATATTCCTATTAGGATCTGTATAGATCAGGGATCTCCAATCTTATTGTGATTTACAGGATCCCTAAAACGGATCATCTAAAGAGCTGCACAAAACAGTGTGTGTGTGTGTGTGTTAGGGGTGTAACGGTACACAAAACTCACAGTTCGGTCCGTTCCTCAGTCCTTAAGTCACGGCTCCTTTCATTTTCGGTACATTTCGGGGGTAAGAAATGTAAAAAATAAAATTGCTTGTTTTATTGCAGTTTATTATTATTAACAATTTTAAATAAAACGCCTGCTTGGTTTAAAAAAATAAATAATCTGTAAATCAAAATAAAATTGAATAATTCTTATTAATGTAGACTGAAAAGATTGGTGCTTTTTAAACCTCCACATTTAGTCCCGATTTGCTGTTCTAAGAACCTCCACTTTTCTCTTCTGGGAAGATCTGAGTTTAGAAGGAAAAAAAACACGTGTGACTATTTGATTTGATCTAAAGAATACTGGCATTTCGAATCAGGTGCATTCTTGTGAATGAACTCCAAGTGATGACCTCCATGCTTTATAATCTATTGTGGTAGGAATGGGAATAGTGGTGGCTCAGTGGTTGAGATGTTGGACTTCAGATCAGAAGGTTGTCAGTTTAAATCCCAGCATCTCCAATGCTGCGCCTCTGAGCGAAGCCAGTCAGGATTTCTTCAGGAAAGAAGAACATTTCTTGACCTCCTCTAATACTTGTGTGACGATGACGATCATATTTAAGACTGCAGGTTTTTGTTCTGGAGATGCGATTGGAGGAATCCGTGTTTATTTCATGAGTGACTCACAGAATGTCTTTCCCTCTTGTGGGTAAACCTGCGAGGTAGGAGGGACCGGACGGGGTAAAGCTTTCGCTCGCTCGGCAGCGTCTTCGTGGGCGATTGCAAAAACAGCAGTAAATCACCAGAACGCCTCTTTGTTGCATGTGGAGGTGGTTTTCTTTTCTAGACGGACAGATTTACAGCGCAGCATGCGGCGAAAGAGTTCAAAGGTCAGCTCTGTTAAAAATGGAAAGGAGTGTTGATGAAAAAGGAGCTCAAGACGGTATCTGACCGGTAGATTCTATAGTGTAGGATGACATTTTAATAAACCGCTCCAAACGGAATCAGGTCCATCTTTTGTTTTCCTTTATCCTGATTGGCCGACGATTTTCCCGGGGCCGATAACAGAATCGGAGACGGTCTATAAAGCTGCGATTTGTCTGCCGATTTTTGCATTCGGTGTCACATGACTATATAAACGGTGCCACTGATACCGTACTCGGTAATTGCAGTCGAATCGATTTCACATTTTCGATGTCGCGATCACCGATTACGAACCCACGGACCCTGGAGTTGTGTAACTTCCCACTCGCCTGCTGAAGCACGAGGGTGGCTGGGCTTTAAGAGGAAGCCGGGGTCACAAATCTATTTTGATCACCAATAGACTTAAAAAAAACGAACACGGCTTCAGGTTACATTTGTAGTATAGCTGGAAAAGTCGGTGTCCCAATAATTTTATCCTTATGGTGTTTTGTTAGCAGATTTATCGTTTTGTTAGAGTTTGTGGTTCTCATGCTGTGTGTGTGTGTGTGTGTGTGTGTGTTAAGGGTTCGTGTTCCGATCTTCCTCCTGATTTTCTCATCTCCTTAACAGTCCATATAGTTTAAAGGGCTACTTAAGATTTTATTGGTTGGCGAGTTTTATTGGAGTCGTATAAAGCTGTGATTTATACACACACACACATGCACACACACACATGCACACAAATTTTAGACATGTCCCACTTCAGTATCACTACGTGTGATTAGAATTTTTTTACGTAATGTATTTCTATTCTCAGAGCTATTCTATTGCGTTCAATCGATTGATTAGACTTTTTTTTTTTAACTTTGATAGGAGTTACAGGTAATGGGTTCTCTGGATAAAGGAAATGGCTGGAGTTTTTTTTTCCCCCTGTGTAAGGAAACGCCGGACGGGATTATTATTTTACTCATGTCGTCGTGTTTGATATTACATGTACCTTTTGTGGCATTGGGCAGAAGCTCTTATCCAGAGTGACTTACATTTATCCTATTCATACACCGAGCAGATACAGGGTTAAGGGCCTTGTTTAGGGGCCCAGGAGTGGCAACGTGGTGTGGCTGGGATGTGAACTCACAACCTTCAGATCCAAAGTTCAATACCTTAACCACTAGGCCTCCACCTACCACCTTAGGTCTCGTAAAGTCAGCCGCCTGAGACCTGAACAATCACAGGGCGTTCCTACTCGCTGGCATTTCTGAAAGTGGACAACCACTTCCTGTCAGCATTCCTGGATCCCTACATCAAAACGAATCCATCGTTTCCACCATTTCTCTTTGTTTCCGTCCAGAAGAAACTTGTACACCGTTGAGCTTGATTTCTGTGTTTTATAAACTGTAGGTTTTGTGTGTTCTGCCTACTATTGTTGGTTCCCCCTTTGCTGCTAAAGCAGTCGTGACCCGTCAATCAACAGCGTGAACTTCTCCAGCAGTTTGAGCTACAGGAGCTCGTCTGTTGGATCGGACCACACGGACCAGCCTTCGCTCCTCACCTGCATCGACGATCCTCGGCCGCCCACTAACGGGTGCCATGATGAAGAGATCATTAGTGTTTCTCATGTCACTGCTCATAATGTTGTATATTCCTAACGTTTGCCTGATCGGCGTCTTCACGAGCAGTGTGCATAAGCAGTTCAGATATGCGAGCACTGAGCACCGCCCAGAGACTCGGCTAGCCTTCAGACCAATATGGGGTGGTGACGTGTGTTCCCACGCGGCCTTTCTTCTAAACCATGATAACAAGTTTCAAGAGTTAAGTGACGCTGGTGTTATTCGCTCCATGGCGTGACCTCCATGTTGAAACAGCTGGAGCCGTCTTTATATCGCCCTCCATTTAACGAGCTTCGAACTTCCGAAAAGCTGTAAAATTGTTGCAGAAGGGAAAATAAGGTGAGAGTGTCACGCTCATGTCTCGCACATATATATATATATATATATATATATATATATATATATACATACACGCACACACACACACACACACACACAGGCGTGAAATAAGAAAGAGCAGAGACCGAAACATGACTGAAAGGTCGTCTTTGTTTTCCACTTCTCATCTAGTTTGGGTTCAGCTGCATTCGTTCTGACAGCGGGAGAGATACAGAGTGCAGCGGACGACCGGGACATGCTTGGGGATTGTGTGTGTGTGTGTGTGTGTGTGTGTGTGTGAGAGGGTTGGAAAACACAGCCAAGTAATATTTATTTAAACGTTTTTGTAGACAAACCCTGTGTGTGTGTGTGTGTGTGTGTGTGTGTGAGCAGAAGATCCCAGTTGTTTCCAGAGCTACTTCGTTGTAACGTGAGCACGTGTGAGGGCATATTGGTTTATTTGGGGTTTGTGTGTGTGTGTGTGTGTATGTGTGTGTGTGTGTGTGTGTAGGACATTGACATTCTATACTTGTTCTTTGTTAGCCTGCTTATCTCCCACACATACTTGTGACACAATGTCAGTGTTTACTAACTCCTCTTTTCATTAAGTAGTCTCTCAGTGATTTCTCCTCCCTATTGAGTTCCTTCTCTCCTGCGTGAGATGGATAGATGGCTAGATTAGACTTTCCACATCGATCAATCAGACGTCGGAGACGTGGCGCTGACGTGATGGACGGCTTCTAGTGAAAGCGGCCAAATGGGAAATGTCTCACTTTGGATTTGTTGGGTGAACATCCCATTCCATATGTAGTCCCCAATTTCTGTTATAATAACCTCCACTCTTCCGGGAAGATTAGTGTTTGTTTAGATCCAGCATTCTAAAGCAGAACATGACGCCCTCCCTTTAGAAACAGGGCCGAACGGTTGAAGTCATTGATGATTTGCTGTCAGAACCAAAAAAATAAAAAGAACTGTCCGTACCATATTGAATTACATAATCTCAATGTCTTGAATCAAATGGAAATCGGATCTCAGGTAGTAGTGTATCGTATCGTAACGGATCAGTAGCTGCTTCATATGTATTTTTAATGTATCATATTGTTTGCTTTCCTAATTTCCATTCATTATACCGAATACATTTGCCCTCGTATCTTTTGATATATCGATGGCATGACATCATTCTGTTTACAATGTGAAGATTTGCACATTTCCTTACTCTTTTTTTTTTTTTTTTTTCCTTCCTCTTTATGGAAGATCTTCCCCCACCTCCTTGCTTGGTCTTGACATATCGGATTTACAGGAAACGTGACTAAGAGAACGAGGGCTCGATCACACCGGGATTCAGAATTATGATTCGGCGCGCGGACGGTACAACTTCCCACCGCGCGGGTGGAGCAGCGTTGGCATTGTAAAGGCTATAAATAGCAACTGGTGACTTTTTGTTTTTGCGACTCCCTGAGTCACAGTGAGTCATTTTGAATTTATTGCAGTGACAAAAGCTGTCTGACGTTTATCTCTAAAAACAAGTCGCTCAGGTTCAAGCTGCGAGTCAAATCACCAGTTTGTATGAACGAGCCCGGTCTGGTACGATGTCGTTTCTACGGTAACTGTTGTAGACGTTCGCGTAAGGAGGTGAAGCTGGAAAACTGGTGTTTCTCCATACCGTATCAAGGTTTTGAGAAATATCAAGGGCTCATTGGGAAACTTTTATTTATATTCACGGATACAGCACAGAGCGCAGTTATCCGTGAATAGAAACGATGCCATTGCTGGAAAACGTGTATAAGGGTAGTAAAACCTATTTCTGTGCACCCCAGAGTGTTTTTATTGCTCACTGATTCAGATGTTGGACTTTAGATTGGAAGGTCAATAGTTCAAATCCCAGCCCTATGCTGCCCGGCGCTTGAGCAAGGCCCTTAACCCTCATTGTACAAGTTGGTCAGTTGTGCTCTGAGGGCGTCTGCCGTGAGTGTGAATTTTTTTATTTTTACTTTTTGCTCACTTCCAGCTATGTCCAACGAAACCCTGCCCACAAAACATATGGCATTCCGACTTAACTGGGTTAGCATGAGCAAGGGCCATCACGAGGTCGCTTTCAAACCCTGTTACGACTCACAGACTTTGCATTGCTGATTATAATGATTTATGAGGATGTCAAGGGAGCCATCGGGGGAGTGTCTGTAAAATGACGGATAAAAGGCCAATCTAATTGCAATGACTGGAAACAGATTGGAAGGCAGTTAAAGTTTAGGACTTGAAGGCGGATTTTCTTCTACACAGTCATAAAAGGAAATACATTTACATTTACTGTAATCTAAAAACATAACAACCATTATTGTCAAAATAGCTGGCAACAAAAGTGAGTACACCCTCAGTGATAACAGCTTTACGTGGTGCAAACGTGCAAAGCCAAACGCCCTATTCATCATGTTTTTGTCTGCTTGACAGAACTATACAAATGTGTGTATCTTGTATTAGAGCCGTTACAATTTGGTGCCTTGAGTCCAATTCTCTCATACTGACCACTGGATGTTCTACATGGACCTCATGGTAAAGACTCTGAGGATTCGAGAATTAGAATTGTTTCTCTCCACAAAGATGCCGAGGCTGTAAGAAGATCAGTAAAACCCTAAAACTGAGTTACAGTACAGTGGTCAGGGTCATACAGAGTTTTTCCGAGACGGGTTCCATTCAGAACAGACCTCACAAGGGTCCATCTGAGAAGACGAGTCCTCGTGCTGCGCGTCAGCTGCAGAAGCTGCTTCAAAAAAACAGACGCATGAGTACTGCAGCGTTGCTTTAGATGTTGCAGAAGTGGAAGTTCTGCTTGTCAGTGCTCAGACTGTACTCAACACACTGCAACAAGTCGGTTTGTGTGACCGTCGTACGAGGAGGAGCCTCTTCTGAAGCTGCTCACAAGAAAACCCACAGTTTGCTGAAGAAAACCCGTCCAAGAGCATTAATTACATAACCATGTCCTGTGGTCTGATGAGTGTCCAGCATGTGTGGTTGACACCCTGGTGAGGAGCACCAAGAAAGTGTGTCGTGCCTACAGTCAAGCATGGTGGTGGTAACATCATGGTCTGGGGCTGCATGAGTGATGCTGGTACTGGGGAGCTGCTGGTTTATTGATGGAAACATGGATTCCAACATGGACTGTGACATTCTGAAGCAGAACATGAAGAACTCACTTGAGAAACATAATAACGACCTCAAACACACCGCCAAGGTGACACCTGCCTTGCTGAGGAAGCTGAAGGTGATTGAGTGGCCAAGTATGTCTCCAGACATGAACCCTATTGAGCACCTGTGAAGATCCTCAATCGGAAGGTGGAGAAGCTCCATGTGTCTAACATCAGCAGCTCCATGATGTCATTTTGGTTAATTCAAACCCAGGAGGATTAAAGCAGTGCTGGATAACAATGTGCTCACACACAACATTCACACTTTGGACACAGTTTTGACATGGTTACTGAGGGAGTACTTACTTTTGTTGCCAGCTATTTTGACAGTAATGCAGACCAGGAACAGCCCTCGCTCAAATCCTTACACTCGCCCATTTTTCCTGCTTTGAGGATCAGCTTTGAGGACGAAATGGTTACTTGCTGAAATATAAATATATCCACTTGCTAACTTTAAAGTTCAAGGGTTAAATTACTGGGTTGTGGCCTGACTGTAGGATTTGCATCTGCCTTTTGAACATCCCACTTCATACTGAGTCCTTTTAGTTTTTGCTGTTCCAATGATCTCCACTGTTCTGGGAAGATGTTCCACTAGATTTTGTGGAGATGCTGATGTAGGTGCGCTGAGGAGGTCTGGGGTGCCGTCAGTATGAAAAATGAATCCCAGAGGTGTTCAATAGGGTTTATAGCTCTATTGAGATCTTCCACTCGAACCAAAGCACGTTGAACCAAAGCAAAGATGTCGCCACCTTTTCAATCCCAAGAGAGCAACCTGTCGGTGCCAAGCAGTCGATCCTGCGTAACCCGAAACCCAGAGCAGCTGCTAGATACATTTCTAGATCCAAGCATTTTTCTAAAACTAATAAAGGGATGACTTCTCCCCCACGACCATCACCAGCATCCCCACCAATGTCGAGCCTTTAGCGCTTCAGCCCAGTGTTGTGTGAGTCAGTTCCTGTCTCCCAGAACCTTTAGAACATTAATGCTCTCGTATTGATTGTTGAAAATTGCTTTCTTCTTTCGCGTCGCGGACGTCACCGGCCTCGTCACATGGCATCGATCATTCCTATCAGGATTTCCACATATTCTCTGAAACTCCAGGGCCACGTGGAAAGCATGACATTTCCTTAAACACTGCTCTAAAAAAAATCACCCGAAAACGAATGGATGGAAACACTCCATCTGTCTGAGCCACTTCCTGCAAGATGTTGATGTTTAAATAAAAGAGAGAAAAAAACCTGTAACTTCTTCAGTCATCTCCAGCAGCAGGAGCCGGCTCTGTTCTGCCTCAGATAAAGACGGCTACTCTTTCTCTTTCTTCACCTTGTGCTTGAAGTCTTTTAGCTCTGTTAAGCGTAACGATAAACACATGACTGTTTGTTTTGCTTCGAGGTGGGGATGAAAGCACCGTGCTTGCTGCTTTTGAGGAACGAACCTGATTAATAAACGTGTGGATGGATGGATGGATAGTTGGTTGGTGGAATGGACTTAATGCACCTAAAAAAAAAAAAAAAGCCAAAAAACCTCCATCAAAACCACAAGAGGCTCATTATGGACAGATAAATGGAGCGCTGAGCGGACGGTTAATTTGATATGATGAATAGATAAATTGATTGTTTGATATGACTGGATAGATGGATGTGTGTATGTATTAGATGGATGGATAGATTGCATCATTGATATGACTGGATAGATGGATGGATGGATGGATAGTGTTTGATTCGCTGAAAAAGACAGACTCCACATGAGTCTCATAATTAATTGCTGAATGAATGGATGGATGGATGGATGGTTTATTTGATTTATTGACATGATGATTGATTGATTTGACTGATTGGATAGATGGATGGATGAATAGGTGGGTGGATGGATGGATTGTTTGTTTGATGCACCTAAAAAAACCAGCAAAACCCCAAAAGGCTCCTGATGGATGAATGGATGGATGGATAAATGGATAAGGGGTTTAATAGATGAATTGATTGGATGGATGGATGGATGGATGGTTTGTTTGCTATGATAAATAGATGGATAGGTGGATATTGATGGATGGATTGTTTGATAAGACTAATGGAGGGATGGATGGTCTGGTTAGTTGACTGATGCGTCTAAAACGACAGCAGAACCACAAAAAGCCCATTATTGAGTCAAACACGTGAATTTTATCCGACCTGAAATCTGTACCTGATTAGTTAAAAAATAAATAAATAAATAAAGGGCTACATTATACAGTTATCCATTTATAGTTACGTTCATTGGCGCTGGTACACGTCAGATCCTACAGTATCTATATCTATCATCTTCTCTATCCTGAAGAAAGTGTTACTCTGACGACTCCTCCTCTAAATGTTCCATAAACATCTTGCGCTACGCAGATCGCCACCGTTAATGGGTTTTTTCTACAGACCCCAACGAGGACCAACACCCGACCAATCAAAACTGAGAATGAATGAAAAAAAACCCTCCCGATTGCCCATGAAACCGTTTCATCCACACGCAGTGAAGGTAACCTTTATCTGATCAGTGTGTTCTTCTTTTCTGTCTTTCAGGAACCGATTAAGTCCCGGGCACCGCAGCTTCACTTGGAGTACAGATTTTATAAACAGCTGGGAGCCTCAGGTAAGCAAGATGACCTCGTAAGATGTTCGGAATTTCATGCACAGCTGGACACATTTTATACACTCTCTCTTTCCTACGGATGTGGCTTTAAGGGTGTGTTTGTGTGTTTGTCTCCCCCCCTCGTTCTGCCTACTGTGAGAACCATGGGGGTGGATGAGAGCGCCGTTGCTTTTGATGTGGTGATGCTACCTTTCGCGATGAGAGTCAGCCGAGGAGTAAAAACGCAGGGCAGAGGTTATCTGTGCTGGAGTCAGGAACCTCTATCTCTGGGCCAGTTTTTAAACCTGGCATCTCTTGAACCTGTTACTTAAAAGGGAGGAAAAGTCTGGACCTAAAACATCACCCTGGGCTGGGAGGTTGTTCTTAAAGCAAACACACACACACACACTCTCACGCAGACGCTTTCTGACACACAAATGCAGTACAGTGATTTCATTGACGAGAGCGAGAGAGTTTGCCAGCTGTGTTTTTAGAGCGAGAGGAGTGCAGACCAACAGGGCTCTCCTGCAGTATTTATAGCTACAGCGCTTCCCAAAACCAGATCTCCATTATCGAATATCCTCCAGCATGGCACATCGCTGGAGCTGCTCCAGGCTGCATCTGTTGAGATCCTTCAGGGAAAGGATCACATCGGGGTTGTGTCGTTTAAGCATTTTTTAAAACCCAACCCCCTTTTAAAACCACCACAACCACAACCAGATGTCAAGCCTTAAGGATTTTCCTAGAGGTAAATAGATAAATGTTTCTCTCTATCTGGACACTCCCTGAAGTGGCATGAGGAAGGAACCTTGAGAGGAACCAGACTCAAAAGGGAACTCAAGCTCATTACCGGATCTTCACTTATTATAGTGCAAGCATTGTTGAGGACACTAAAGTGCGACCAAAGTTCAAGTAGGGACTAGGGTTAAAAAAGACTGGAAACTTGCAATGGGAATTAACTGCAATCTATTGGAATTAACCGGAATAATATGGGAATTTACAAAAGTGCATGTGAGCCTGTAATAGGGGGAAAAAAATTGCAGGATAATTTTATTTTTACCAGATTTAATGCAGTTTCAGTTTAATTTCTACCTGCACATCCATCAATCACACGCACACAGCGCACTTACTGTAGGGTCACTGAGGCCACGCCCCCTACACGCACTCGTGCATTTCTTCATAACCTCAAGACAAAAAAGTCCACCCTGGAGAGCGTTCGCGTGAACTACATAAATACTGCACACGTTTGTTTAAAACCTCCTTGTGCTGTGTGTCATTGAAAAACAAATCTGTATTAGTTTGCCTGCATGTCAACTTATGACCAAACGAAACATTTATATTTGTTTGTATACGATACATTTCATATACATTTACCCAAACTGTTAAAAAGTTGTAGTTCCACGCTAAACATGGGCACAGGTGCGAAGACCGATTTGGACGTAGGACTGTGCCGAATGCACTCCTTTCCAGGTTCGGAGCGGATCTTCATGACATCATGCAGGGCGGAAATCCTTGTATGGGAAAGCAGCAGCCAGAGCGAGAGCGCACCCGTCACCGTGCTTCATTCGGCTGCATAAGCCGCACAGGACTCGCTGGAGAAGTGGCGTGTTTTTGGACGCGAGGGGAAGGTGAACCTCGTTTAGTGCTTATCGAACATATAGACACGTCCCGCTGTAGTCGTTTATGTGTTTGATCAAACTAAACACTCTTTGGAGATGTGAAGGATGCAGGACTACTCTATAGGAACCCAAGGTTAACATGAGATTGCCTGAAACTGTGTCGTCTTTAATCTTCTCCCCAACATCCACAACCACTAAATCCAGCTAGCCGGCCTTTCCAGCCTCGGGACCGTCTCTCTGACTACAATCCCTTCGTCCACCTGTTCTGTTCTGGTGCTGCTCTGATGAGGTTTGACCACACGCCATCTCTCTCTACACTTTTGGGTCAACATATTAAGTGTGAACGAGAGCTTTGAGAGAGGATTTGTTTCAAAGGCTGTTTAGGTTTTTTTTTGGTTGGGACACGTGTGTGTGTGTGTGTGTGTGTGTGTGTGTGTGTGTGTGTGTGTGTGTGTTTGGTGGCTTGTTTGTCAGCAAGACGTGTGGATATTTTCTCGCCACTTTCTCTCACAGAGATCGTGTTTCAATCATTTCTCAGTGTCGTACAGTCGAATGGAAACAGGAAGCGCTGTGTGTGTGTGTGTGTGTGTGTGTGTGTGTGTGTGTGTGTTTGCTCTCATGCCATGCTCTATGTTTAATTCACAGGCTCGCTTAGACCTGCACTTTGGCTTCCCATTGTGCCTCTTGCTGTGGCCTTTCGGGGGGAGAGACTTGTTTTTGCGACACAATGAGTGCAGTTGTTTTGCTTTTGCTTTTGGAACGTTTCCAAAAACCTCAAAAAAGAAAAAAAAGCGCAAATCAGAATCGAAACCTCTTGTGAATTTGGTTCCAGCTGTTGTTGACTCTCAAAAGCACAGACATAAATAACACTAGATTAGGCTTTATAGACAAGACTACACAAGATATAGTAAACAGAAAATGCTCTCGCGCTCGTGTTCTCTAAAAGGGTAAAAGTGTGGGTTGAGGCTCAACGTCGTTTCCCGAAAGGAAATGACAACCTACATAATGACTGTATGTTATGACTCTTAAGTGCGATCTCGGACATTTTTTTCAGCCGGTTTATAATTATTGTGCTCGGTCAGTATAGTGTCTGCGTCGCTCTCCAGGTGGGAGGAGCTTAGAGAAAGCGTCACTCCGTGTGAGGTTTCCAATTTTCTTCCTGCTCCTAACTGAGATCATGTTGGGTTTTGATGAGTCACTGCTGTTGGGCAAAAAGCTGGAACGTGTGTGTGTGTGTGCGCGTGTGTGCGAGTGAGCACATCCTCTTTGTGAGAATGACACAGGTCTAATCAGGTAAATCCTTTTATAGTCCTCTCTGGAGGTGTGTGATTGCTGGAGCTCTCTCTCTCACTCACACACACACACACACACACACACACACACACACACACTGCCACTATAGATGAGGGGAAAAGAAATGGTGCCAAAAGAAAGCTTTGATCTGTAAAAATAAATAAATAAAAAACACACTTATCTGGCCAAAAGTATTGGGACACCCGTGTGTTTTGGTTCTTCTCCCAACCGTAACCACTAAATTGTTGAATATCTTCTGGATGTGCCAGCGTGACATTTTCCCTTCACACGGGCTAGAAAACCCGAACCTGTTCCGACATGCCAATGCAAACCCTGTTCTCCATGAACATCTGCTTTTCATGGGTTGAAGTAAAAGATCTCCTGCTATAGAGCTCAAACCTGAATGAAGGAAACCAATGAATGTGACTGCATCCCAGGCCTTCACACCTCACCTACATCAGTACCTGACTTTGCTAAAGTCTTTAAGCACAAATCTCTACAGATCTAGTTGAACCTCATCCTAGGAGAGTGGAGCAGAAAGGGACTAAATGTTGTTTCTTAAATCACATATGACATGGAGATAGCGAGAGGTTTTTCTTCTAGAAGAAGCAACCTGAAATTTGAGGAATCTTTGATCTTACAGACATGTTTATAAGTAGTATGTGTTTTTGTTTATTTTTTTTTTTCCACTCAGAATGCCAGAGAGAGCATTTGGTCGTGTTTTGTTACTTTAACAAGCCATGCGTGCTTTGAGCCGGAAGAGGTACATATCCAATGTCTCTTTGGCAGACCTGTCTATTTTCACGTTCCAGAGTTTCACGTTCGCTCTTTGTCACGTGGTGACGCACGTGGGCAGAGTAGCGCCGGTTAGAACCGTTAGTCTCGAAACATTTTGATACCACCTCGTATGTGTGTTTCTGTGGGTCTGCATTTCCAGTCTGTCTCGTTCCTGTTTCCTGCAGAAGGGATTCCTCAGGTGTTTTACTTCGGGCCATGCGGGAAGTACAATGCCATGGTCCTGGAGCTTCTGGGCCCCAGTCTGGAGGATCTGTTCGACCTCTGCGATCGCACTTTCTCCCTGAAGACCGTTCTCATGATAGCCATACAGCTGGTAAGTGAGATCTAGGTGGAATAGCTTCTGTAAAATAAATGCAATCTGTCGATCATAATGTTGAGGAATATCGCTGACGTTTCCTCGTCTTTCTCAGATCACACGCATGGAGTACGTCCACACCAGGAGCCTGATCTATCGAGACGTGAAGCCCGAGAACTTCCTGGTCGGGCGGCCGGGCAGCAAGAGGCAGCACACCATCCACATAATCGACTTTGGGCTGGCCAAAGAGTACATCGACCCAGAGACCAAAAAACACATCCCGTACCGGGAACACAAGAGCCT
The DNA here is from genome assembly GCA_024362625.1 of Silurus asotus. Taxonomy (NCBI): domain Eukaryota; kingdom Metazoa; phylum Chordata; class Actinopteri; order Siluriformes; family Siluridae; genus Silurus; species Silurus asotus. The sequence goes on along the minus strand of MU574226.1, from coordinate 6,505,091 downwards.
CACGGGCACGGCTCGCTACATGAGCATCAACACACACCTGGGCAAAGGTGAGGCCTGGCCACACGTTTCTCCTACTGCGTATGAACCCTGAACTACAAAACCGCAAGACAAGGTTTATTAATTATATACGTGTGCACGGCTTTCTGTAGCACGTGCGGTCAGACGTTTCTTCGAGGTTAAACTGAGACGAAGGAAGTAGCAAAGGTCTCTGTAGATGAAACTGAATTCGCTTTGAGGCCAGTTCTTTATAGAAGATTATCGAGACTTAAATAAAAAATGAAATGTATTCGTTTGCATGCATGACCAAACAAAATTTATATAAAAATTTTTATTCGATTCCCCAAAATTTTCATCAATTTTTATAAATTCTTCGTAAGTTTTCCAAATTCCCATGAAAAGTTTCCTGAAATTTTCCGCCCACTTTGCAACCCTACGTACGAGCATCACTTTTAGACGCGGATAAAAGTTTGAGCAGGAAGTCCACATTTCAGGACGCTTCTACATGCCTCAAGTATTTGATTCGATTTTACAAAGAAAAAGTAAAAGCGCGTTGTTTGTGTTTGAGCTGAAAGTCTGGACTCGTTCTGGTCCACAGAGCAAAGCAGGAGAGACGACCTGGAAGCACTGGGACACATGTTCATGTACTTTTTGCGAGGCAGCCTGCCCTGGCAGGGGCTAAAGGTAAACACACACTTCTCTTATTTGTATGACCTCAGTGTTTTTACGCACACACACACACACACACACACACACACACACACACACACACACACACATGCTAAAAGATATAACTCTAAAACTTTCACAGCTAGCAGATGAACAAAATCATACATATGCTGAATCGGTCAACTAGAAACACGAAAAGAACCAGACGACAGATATATATTTTTAAACTATAAAATGTTTTCGTTTTTTGCCTTCATTGCATCATTTGATATAATTTTTTTTTTATTCATTTGCTGTTTTTTTGTTTATTATTTAATTTATTTATTTTTTTTTCCTTTCTAAAAAGCAGGTTTTTTTATCCTAGTTATTTCACGATTCTGTTTTAATTATTTTAGTGGATTTATTAATATTAATTATTATTCTTGAATTATTTAAAGAATTATTCAATTGTGACTTTTTCTTGAGCGACCAGTTTTTGCTCTATTCAGCTGATTTAAATTTTTTTATTATAAATATTGTTGTATTTCAATTCTTGATTAGTTTTATTGCATAATTATTAATATACAATTAAATATACAATGAATATACAATAATACAATACTAAATTCTGACGTGAGCGCTCTCGGCCCGTATACACAAGAAAAATGTAAAAACGTCTGTCTGTCTGTCTGGATTTATTAATATTAATTATTATTCTTGAATTATTTAAAGAATTATTCAATTGTGACTTTTTCTTGAGCGACCAGTTTTTGCTCTATTCAGCTGATTTAAATTTTTTTATTATAAATATTGTTGTATTTCAATTCTTGATTAGTTTTATTGCATAATTATTAATATACAATGAATTATACAATGAATATACAATAATACAATACTAAATTCTGACGTGAGCGCTCTCGGCCGGTATACACAAGAAAAATGTAAAAACGTCTGTCTGTCTGTCTGTCTGTCTGTCTCTGTCTATCTATCTGTCTATCTATCTATCTATCTATCTATCTATCTATCTATCTATCTATCTATCTATCTATCGTTTTAATTTTACATTCTTCTGTGTATACCGGTCCTGAGCGCTCGCTCCAGAGTTTAGCGGTGGCACATCAGTAAAAATGGTCCGTGTGGAAACACAGCACATCATGTGTAGTTAAATGGACTAAACAAATGTTTGTAGTTCGTTTCAGCTCTACTTTAATGTTTACTTGTTTTTTCCCCCCATGTGTGTGTGTGTCCTGCAGGCGGACACGCTGAAAGAGCGCTATCAGAAGATCGGAGACACGAAGCGAGCGACGGCGATCGAAGTGCTCTGCGAGAGTTTCCCAGGTTCGTTCAGACGTTTCGTTTCCGAGCCACTTTCCTACAAATAGATCATAAAACAAAGCATATGATGATCCTGTGATTCGTGCAGAAGAGCTGGCGACGTACCTGCGCTACGTCCGGAGGCTGGACTTCTTCGAGAAGCCTGATTACGACTACCTGAGGAAGCTCTTCACTGACCTCTTCGACCGAAACGGATACATCTTTGATTATGAGTACGACTGGGTCGGCAAGCCTCTTGTGAGTTTCTCTCGTTCTCTTTCACACTCTTTCACTCTCTTTCACGCACTCTCTCTGTCTCTCTCTTTCACTTTTCACCACTTCCTGTATGCAGTCTCCAGTCCTCTGCATGACCACACAGAACAACATTTCTGTTGCTTTTCTCACAGCTTGCAGATGTATTTTTGGATCCAAGTTGAGATATATCTCTCCCTCTCTCTCTCTCCCTCTCTCTCTCTCTCCCTCCTACTATCTTTTTCAGCCCACACCCATCGGCCCCATCCCCAGTGACACGCCTCAACCGAGCAGCCGGGACAAAGCACAGCAGCAGACCAAAGCCCAGGTGTGTGACCCCACACACACACACACACACATCTGTGAATCTCTCTCTCTCTCTCTTTCTCTCTCTCTCTCTCTCTCTCTCTCCTCTTTTTTTTTTGTCTAATCTCTTCTACTTTTTTCCTCCTGTCTCAATGTCTCCAGCTCTCTTTCACTCTCTTACTTGTGTTCTGTCTCTGCCTTCATCTGTTTCTTTCTTATTCTGTCTGCTATTTTTTTGTCTTTCTTTCCATCTTTCTATCCATCAATCTATCTCTGTCCACACACACACACACACACATCTGTGAATCTCTCTCTCTCTCTCTCTCTCTCTCTCTCTCTCTCTCCTCTTTTTTTTTTGTCTAATCTCTTCTACTTTTTTTTCTCCTGTCTCAATGTCTCCAGCTCTCTTTCACTCTCTTACTTGTGTTCTGTCTCTGCCTTCATCTGTTTCTTTCTTATTCTGTCTGCTATTTTTTTGTCTTTCTTTCCATCTTTCTATCCATCAATCTATCTCTGTCTCTCTCACTTTATCTTTTTTTTTAAATACATATTCTGTCTATTTTTTCTCTTTTCCTGGATTATCAATCTTTCCCTCTCTTCCTATCTCTTTCTCTCCTCCACCTATATTCCTTTCTCTCTCTCTCTCTCTCTCTCTCTCTCTCTCTCTCTCTCTCTCTCTCTTTCTCTTTCTCACTCCCTCTCTCTCTTTCTCTCTCTTCTCAACCCTTGCTTTTTTCCTTATTTTCTCCCCTCTATCCCTATTCCCTTCTCTCACTTTCTCTCTCTATCCCTTTCTTGCTCTCTAACTTTTTGTCCACTCTATCTTTATTCCCTATTCCCTATTCCCTATTCTCTCTCTCTCTCTCTCTCTCTCTCTCTCTCTCCCCTCTATCCCTTTTTCTTTTTCTTTCTGCTCTCTATCTCTCTTTTTTTTGCTGCCTCATTTATTTTTTTCTGCCTTGATTTCAGTTTTTTCCCCACTTGTGTGTACACACACACACACACACACACACACACACACACACACACACACACACACAGACCATCATAATCAGCAACACACTCTTTTCGCTCGAGTGCACTGACCCCTCGGTGCTGGTCTCACATTTTTTTTTATTGAACCAGCAAAGTTTTTTTTAAAGAGTTTGGACTAAAAAAAACCGATTCCTCTGATCCACATTGTACACAAACTATCCACCATGAAGGAACTAAAACGCGGAAGAACAGCGTCTATACCTTCAACCTCATACCTTCCCCAGAGACGCCTCAGTCTGTCGTCATGTAGTTTTTTCTCTCGCAGGTCCTCCATCACACCTGTGCGCATAGTGTGTGTGTGTGTGTGCTTCTGCTTCCTGATTTATTTCGAAGTCGCCTCACACGCCGTCCTGCTTCTGCACGTGTCGTCTTTTGTTTGTTTTTAATTTGATCATTTTGCATTTTTTACTCACTGCCTCCTTTTCCATCGCCCCTCACACCCATCCCATCCGTCTGTCTGTCTGTCTGTCTGTCTAACACACCCCACCACGTCACTGTGTGTCAGTCGGCCGACTCCAAACGAAGCGAGTCCCAGCCCACTCCCGTCAATAAGGAGGCGCTGGGGTCGCATCTCACAGCTGAGGGGCTGGGGGGCTCAGTTCAGGTACTGCTTTTGCATGGCCGTGCATGAAGAATGCTCTGTGTGTGTGTGTGTGTGTGTGTGTGTGTGTGTGTGTGTGTGTGTGTGTGTGTGTGTTTCTTTATTCTTGCTTTCTATATTTGCTATATATCTTTCTTCACTAACTCACCTGCAGCTTTAAACTCAACACCTTTTGACATCACGTCGCATGGTTTTACGTTTATTCGCTCACAATCAGTTGATGAAAGATCTTCTCTCAACCAGCTCATGGCCACACCCCAGGATCAGCAGAGAGACGCCCTCTTAACTGTTTCATCATGCCGTTACTTTAATCCTAATCAAAAGCATAGCCATATTCCTTTATTTATTTATTTTTTTAAATACATATTTACAGGATTATTTTGGATTGAAAAGGGGAATGAAAGTCAGCAAGAGTAAGACAGAGTACATGTGTGTGAATGAGAGGGGTGAAGGGGTGCGATTGCAGGGAGAAGAGGTGAAGAAGGTGGAGGAGTTCAGGTACATGGGGTCAACAGTGCAAAGTAATGGAGAGTGTGTAAGAGAAGTGAAGAAAAGAGTGCAGGCAGGGTGGGGTGGGTGGAGAAGAGTGATAGCAGGAGTGATTTGTGATAGAAGAGTATCTGTGAAAGGGAAAGTTTATAGGACTGTGGTGAGACCTGAGATGTTGTATGGATTAGAGACAGTGGCATTGAGTAAAAGACAGGAGGTGGAGCTGGAGGTAGCAGAGCTGAAGATGTTGAGATGTTCGTTCGGAGTGACGACGATGGACAGGATTAGAAATTAGTTTATCAGAGGGACAGCGCATGTAGGACGTTTTGGAGACAAGGTGAGGGAGGTGAGATTGAGATGGTTTGGACATGTGCAGAGGAGGGACATGGGGTATATCAGTAGGAGAATGCTGAAAATGAACCCACCAGGAAGGAGGAAAAGAGGAAGATCAAGGATGTGGTGAGGGAAGACATGCAGGTAGTTGGTGTAAAGACGCAGATGTAGAGGACAGGGGGGTATGGAGACGGACGATCCGCTGTGGCGCCCCCTAATGGGAGAAAAAAGTAGTAGTAGTACATGAAATAGTATTAAACAATTTAAATTGTATTGAATGTAAAGTCTGTGAAGGTCCATATGACTGAGGTTGGTCCGTAAATCTACACAAAATCTTATGTACGTTTCTTCCGAATATTTTTGGTTAATCCTCCTTTTTCGATCAAACAAAATTTAAGAGCGTTTTCAGGTTGAGGGAATGTACAGTTATACCTCGGTACTCGTCTGCTGAGGAACTCGTCAATTCGGACACATTATGACTGAAAATCTTCCGGCACTCGTCGCTTATCTCACGGTAATACAGATCTATGAAGAGTCTCGCATCAGGTGCCCTGAAGTGACCTCCAACGCATTCCCTTCTGTGTATTTAAAGCCTAAAGCACAGGTGCTAAAGTGGAAAAAATGCCTTTATGCATTTCCTTTATTCTTTATACACTACAGTACTGCGGTAATTCGTTCCAGAACTTGTACCGAGGTATAACCGTTTATTCAGAAGTATCCGGAAAATCCCAGTGCTCCAGTTTTTCCACATATTATATTACAGCCTGATTCCAGACTGGATTAAATTCATTATTTTCCTCAAAAATCTATAATGATGTGAAGGTTTTTTTTTTTTTTTTATCTTTGCAAATCTCCGTCTGGCCACGGTATCATACAGGCCTGATTGGTGGAGTGCTGCAGAGATGGTTGTTCTTCTAGAAGGTTCTCCCCTATTTACAGAGAAACACTGAAGCTCTTTCAGAGTGACCATCAGGTTCTTGGTCACCTCCCTGATTAAGGCCCTTCTCCAACGATCTCTGTTTCTGCTCTAGGAAGAGTCCTGATGGTTTCAAACTTCTTTCATTTGCTGATGATGGACGACACTGTGTTTATTGGGACCTTCAATGCTCCAAAAATGTTTGTCTCCTTCACCAGATTTGTGCCTCGTTTCAATACTGTTTTAGAGGTCTACAGACAATTTTCTGGACTTCATGGCTTGGTTGGTGCTCTGACATGCACTGATAACTGTGGGACCTCATATAGACAGGGGTGTGGCTTCAGATCATGTCCAATCAAGTTGTAGAAACATCTCAAGGATGATCAGTAGAAACAGGATGCACCTAAACTCAATTTTAAGTGTCATGGCAAAGACTGTGCATATTTATGTACATGTGATTTTTTTTTAGTTGTTTATTTTTAATCAGTTTGCAAAGATCTCAAACAAACTTCAATTTGGGGTAGAATTTTGAGGAAAATAATAAAAGTCTTTACCATAAAATGTGGAAAAAGTGCAGCGCTGTGATACTTTCCAGATGCACTGTGAAGATGAAAGGGCACTAAATGAGATCAGTCTGCCACCTAGGGGCCGTTCTCGTTAATGCAGTGATCAATGCTGAGAAACATCTCTTTTTTTTTTCTTTTCTTTTTCATTGCAATTAAGCTGAAACTCATTTTAGAGTTGTGTGAAAGTAATATACATGGTGTGGAATATTGTGTGTGTGTGTGTGTGTGTGTGTGTGTGTGTGTATATCTTACAAAAGTAAGTACACCCCTCACATTTCAGTGGACCAACCACTGTAGTGTATCTTCTTAAAGGACAATGCTATAGAAAAGAAACTTGTATATATTTTAGAGTAGTCAATGTGCAGCTTGTGTAGCAGTACATATTTACTGTCCTCTGAAAATAACTAAAAAAATTACATTTTAACTGCTTTAATACAAGATACACAAGTTTGTCACGCAGACGTGTGGCTCTGCACGGTGACACGTCATACAGCTGTCGTCACTGAGGGTGTACTCACTTTCATTTCCAGTTATTTAGACAATAACGGCTGTATGTTGTTATTTGTAGAGGACAGTAAATCTGTACTGCTGCACAAAACTGCACATTGACACCTCTAAAATATCCATTTCTATAGTATTGTCCCTCCAGAAGATAGTTTTGTGGGATACCGTATATACGTGTAAACATACACTCGTCTCGTGTGCGCTTCCTCCCTGACTGTTCGTGTGTGCTTTCAATCCAGATCATGAGCTCGACCAATGGAGAGCTGAACACGGACGACCCGACTGCTGGACACTCTAACGCTCCGATCACAGCCGCCACCGAGGTGGAGGTCGCAGACGACACAAAGTAAGAGTCGCTCGCTCATATCCGAAACCAACAGCATTATATATATACTGCACTGCTGTAGGGAACAGAACAATTCGGCTTCTGTTTGTTTTAAAGCAGTGAAGTTCTACCAGAAGTTTAGTTCCTCATCGTTGTATGTTTATCTCTAATGAGTGAGAAAGTGCTGCTTATTGAGATAGCAGGAGGAAGAAACCTTGTGAGGAACCAGACTCATGAAGGCAACCTGATCCTCATCCAAAAAAAATCCATTCATTACAGTTCCATCATGTGAAGATGGAAGAAACAATTTCCATAATCTTTCACCGTGACCAATCAGAGCACTGTTTTAATCCCTCCTTCTCATCTTTTTTGTTCTCTCTCTCTCTCTCTCTCTCTCTCTCTCTCTCTCACTCACACACACAGGTGCTGCTGTTTCTTTAAGCGGAGAAAGAGGAAAACCCTCCAGAGACACAAGTGAGGGAGGAGCACTCACGGGAAGAGGACTTGAATCGTTCGGATCACTGTCGAGTTTAAAAAAAAAAAAAAAACAAACAAAAAAAAAGAGATGGAAGCGAACACATTGCGCACTCCTTTCTTCTATCTTCCCTTCTTTTTTTTTTTCTCCTCCACTTTTTTTTTTTTTTCTTTCTCTGCCCCATGTTTTATCACTCGAAACCTTTTCGAGAAAAGATAAAAAAAGGACTCCGCTGGAGGGGGCGATGCCGAAAAGAACCGTATCAAAGAGAATAAAGAAGGAAAAGAAAGAATAAACGAATGGCGACTAAATGAGCACCGGGGATGTGAAATTTCAAAACACGATGCTGTCATTATGATCTAAATTCCCTGCAGGACATTCTGGCGTTCGGTGGCCTGGTGGTCCGAGGACTCGACTCGACTCGACTTGGACGGATGGGATTGTTTGGGTTTTTTCGTAGCTGTAGATCTTTGTTTCAAATCGGAGGGTAAAAGCTGCAAAAGGAAGAAAGATTTGGTTCATCTCAAGCAATTTATTTTTTTTCTTGGTATAAATATCTTTGGTCACGTGTTTTTGTTTTTTGGAGCTGAATAAGCGGGTTGAAGTGAAACCTTCATGTTTTATGTCGTTGTGACCTGGGATTTTTTTTTAAATTGCTTTTTCTTTGTGTGTTTTTTTTTTTTTTTGGGTTCTATTGATGTGGACTATGTAGCACAGTGACTGGTCTCAGGTACTGTGGATCATGAGGAGATGAATCAGCTGTAAGCTCTCTGCTTGTTATTGCACTTTTCAGAGGCAAAGAGAGAAGATGAAATCGAAGAGACTGCCCCGAGGACGAATCCCGAAAAGAAAAGAAAAAACCAAGAGGGCGCGAGGGCTGGAATTCGCCGAACGCCCTCCTCTTTTATGTTTCACATTAGATTTATTTACCAGGAAATCATAGTTTGTGCCTTTCCAAGTAAAATGTTTAAAGTTAAAGCAAACTGTGTCCTGCAGTGTCTGGAAATCTGATTCCAGGTCTTTCTTTCTCTCCACTTTCAAACAAATGATGATCGAGAACTTGCATTTACACTATCGAGTAAAAAGAAAAGAAAAAAAAGGTTCTCGGTCTCTTCCTGCTTGTCTCTCATGGATGCAGCTTGTCCAGTGTTCACTAGTGATGATTCGTTCAGTTTAAACGAGTCTTCTAATGTGATTCTGAACAACGAGTCGTCTCAAAGAGCGATTCGTTCGAGCAGGGCGTAGAGAAATCCCTGTAGGTTATATACAGAAAACAGATTTAAGTTCATCTGATGGATCCTCAGGTCCACGTCGTTTTTGTTCTTTTTTTTTTTTTTTTTTTTTTTTTTTGCTCGTGACTCCCATAGTCGCTATGCAGTGCATTACTGAGGAAACAGAACTGAGTAGTTCATCTCACGAGTCCTCTGGTCCGAGTCATGCTTTCTTTTGTCATGTGACTCCTATAGACTCTATACAGCGCAAAAAGGATTTAGTGGTGGGGGTGCGGATTGGTCCGAATCTTGATATTATTGTTACAATCATTTTGGGAGTCACGTGACAAAAGACCTAAAGACATGGACCAGAAGATATGAGCTGAGCTACTAATTCTGTTTATCATAATCATTAGCTGCTTTTTCAAATTCTTTAAAAAAAAAAAAAAAACAAAGGTTTGTTTGAAATTTTTGCAAATGTATTTAAAAAAAAATCACATGTACATAAAACAGTCTTTGCCATGACACTCAAAATTGAGCTCAGGTGCATCCTGTTTCTACTGATCATCCTTGAGATGATTCTACAACTTGATTGGACATGATTTGAAAGGCACACCCCTGTCTATATGATGTCCCACAGCATGTCAGAGCACCAACCAAGCCATGAAGTCCAAAAAATTGTCTGTAGACCTCTGAGAGAGGATTGTATTGAGGTACAGATCTGAGGAATGGGACAGAAACATTTCTGCAGCATAGAAGGTTCCAATGAGCACAGTGTCCTCCATCAGAAGTTTGAGACCACTAGGACTCTTTCTAGAGCAGAAACTGAGCGATCGTTGGAGAAGGGTCTTAGTCAAGGAGGTGACCAAGAACCTGATGGTCACTTTGAAAGAGCTCCAGCATTTCTCTGTGGAGAGAGGAGAACTTTCCAGAACAACATCTATCTCTGCGACAGTGGAAGCCACTCCTCAGCAGAAGTCACGACAGCCCACCTGGCGTTTGCCAAAAGGACCTGAAAGACCCTCAGACCATCAAAAACAAAGTTTGAACTCTGGCTTGAATGTCAAACGTCATGTCTGGAGGAAAGCACTCATCACCTGGCCAATACCATCTCTACAGTGAAGCATGGTGGTGGCAGCATCATGCTGTGGGGATGACTGGTCAGGGTCAAGTGGAAGATAAATAGAGCAGTGTACAGAGACGTCCTTGATGAAAACCTGCTCCAGAGATCTCTGGACCTCAAACTGGGGCAACGGTTCATCTTCCAACCCACATTCCTGAATATCCTTAAGTGGCCCATCCAGAGCTCAGACGTCTACATCTCTGGAGAGATCTGTAAAGGGCTGTGCACCAACGCTCCCCATCCAACCTGATGGCGCTTGAGTTGGTTGTGCAAAGAAAAGGTGTAGAGCTTGTAGCATCAAACTCAAAAAGACTCAAGGCTTCAACAAAGTAATAAGCAAAGACTGTAAATACTTATGAAGTACGTGTTTTTTTTTATAAATTTGCAAAGATTTCAAATAAACTTTTCACTTTGTCGTTATGGGATTTAGTTTGTAGAATTTCGAGGAAAATAATGAATTTAATCCACGGCTGTGAACACGTTCCAGATGAACTGTAACTTTCCCTGCAGTTATATTTCAGCAGAACAGGAGTGAAGTATTTATTATTGAAGTATTTATCGTATATAGGATTGGGACACCCAACCAGATGTGGTTCTGCCCCAGACGACCCAATTAGACCCGAACCTGTTTTAGCATGACGATGCCCCTCTGCACACCTCTATAAAGATCTGCTTTAAATAGTTTGGAGTGGAAGATCTCCTGCTATAGAGCTCCAACCCTATTGAACACCTTTAGGATGAATGTGAATGCTGACAAGGGCAAATGGAGACCAAATATGGAATGAGATGTTCAGAGGAACACAAACACATAGGCAGGTGTCCACAAGCGTTTGTCCACAGAGGGAATGTTCTAATGTTAATGTGTTTCTCGAGATCCATTACAAATTTCATAGGTGCTGTTGCATGATGGGTATTATATGTATATATAAGTCTGTCTGGATTTTTCACAGGCTCTCAAGAATTGATGTATAACTTCCAGTTTCTCGTAAAAAATATAATGCAAAGTAGACTGCTTTCAATGTCTGCCATCAGCCCACAAATCATCTCATCTGAGGTCAACCTAAACTCGTTTAAATTCGGTGAGTTTCTGAGCGTCATATTGCTGTGGATTGGAGAACGGAAATAAAGCTGCTGGAGAGCCAATATGTCAGAATAGCTGAAATATACTGTACACTAAACAGTCATGAAAAGCAGATCTTTAATCTGGAACAGGTTTGAGTTCACATGAAGGGGGAAGATTTCATCATCTGGCATCCAATGTTGTCCTGTAGGTGGTCTCAAAAAACGTTCGGAGACTCGCTCTGTTTACAAGAAAGTACTTTTATTTATCTCTGTTTACACACGATCACCTTTAAACAGTCCCCTTGCACAGCAACACATCATTCCCGGCGTTCCTGCCGCTTCCAGAATTCAATTCAATTCATTTTTATTTGTATAGCGCTTTTAACAGATAATGTGGTGATTAAAAGTGAATATGTTCTTTATAAGTAAATTTGTCCCTGATGAATGAGACGGTGCACTGTGGCAAGAAAAAACTTCCCAAAACGGCAAAAGGAAGAAACCTTGAGAGGAACCAGACTCAAGAGGGAACCCATCCTCATCTGGGTTGCCCCGAATGTCCATTTATAGCAGATATATACAATGTTTGCAATGTCAGTGATGATGATTAGAAGCGAAAAGTAGTCCCAAGTCAATGTAGCACACTGTTGACATTAACTACAGTTCAATCCATCCTCAAAGCTCCTGTTCTTACTCTGGAATTTCATGGAACCACCCAAGGCGTTGATGAGAAACCGTCCTGTTTCTTTTTTCAAAAAGCGTGGCAACCGCCTTCTGCGATTTGCGCCGGATCTCCGCAAATGGTGTCAAAAAAATCTGGTAAGTCGCGTGGGTGTGGACGTGAGATCATGTTTCGGTTAAGAGTGAGTGATGAGAGCTCGCACGGCTCCCGATGTACACATGGCGAAGTCTTTTGGCATTCTGATTTTTGAAGATCGGTGCTCCCTGTGACTGTGCGTGCAGCCTTGTGCTGCCATCTGATGGCGGGTTACAAAACTACTCGAACCTGTTCGATCACACCTCGTACAATTGTGTGCCTTCGACTTTGTGGTAAGAGTTGGAACTGCATACGGCTGGAAAAGCCGTGTGGCCCAATATTTTTGTAACCATACACACAAACTCCGGGGGGGAAACTACAAATTCGTAGTTCATTAATTATAACAACATGCTATGAGCTGTAATAGACACATCTGATTACAGGCCAATAAGAGGACCGGATTGATGTGTATCTGACTACACAACTGTAATAGATCAACATGTATCTGATTACACACCATTAACTGCAATAGAATGACACGTGTATCTGATCACGTGTCGGCGACTGTAACGGATCGATACGTGTATCCGATTATCCGTCAATAAAAGCTATAGATTGACACGTGTATCCGATTACGTGTAAATAACCGTAATAGATTTACAGGTGTATCCAATAAAATGGCAATAAAAGTAACAAATTGACACGTGTATCTGATTCCATGCCTATAACTGTAATATATTTACACGTGTATTTGTTTACATGGCAATAACGTAAATAAACTGACGTGTAACCGATTTCGTGCCAGTAAGTGTAGTAGATTTGCATGTGTATCTGTTTAAGCGGCAATAACAGTAATTGACACGTGTGCATTCTATTACACGTCAACAACAGATCGACACGTGCATTAATCTACATGCCAGTAACTAACATCTTAACGTGTATCTAATTTCATGGCAGTAACTGTAACAGATTGACAGGTATCCGATTGCGTGCATTAAACGTAACAGTTTGACACGTGTACGTGTATCTGGTTCCGTGCCAACAACTGTAATAGATTTACACGTGTATCTGATTACATGCCAATAACGTTCCAAAAAAAACGCTGTGTATCCAATTACATGCCAGTGATTGTAACAGATTGACACGTGTATTCGATTACATACCAATAACCATGAGATCCACTGGTATCCAATTCACGCCAATAACTGTAACAGATTGACACGTGTATCCGATCACATGCCAGTAACCATAATAAACTGACACGTGTATCGACCTACATTCCAATAACACTAATACATATGCACGTGTATTGGATTATAGATTAATAATCCGTAAGTGTAACAGATCGACTCACGTATCCATTTACCTGCATTACCAGTATTTGACACGTGAATTAGATCACATGACAGTAACTAACAGATTGGCACGTATATCTAATTTCGTGCCAGTAATCGTAACACGGATCGACACGTTTTTCCAATTACATGCGAATAACTATAATAGATTTACTGATTACATGCCAGTAATTGTAATAGACTGACACGTGTATCTGATTGTGTGCCATTAACAGTGCAGATTGATACGTATCTGTAAATACATTATATTTGGTACAATAAACCTCTACTTGTTTTTCTCCTTGGTTACAGAAAACCATAAACGGGTACATCATTCAGACGTCCACTAACGTGATGAATGTAGATTATCACATGCTCGATCATGCGAGTCTGTAGGAGTGTAACTGTAGGAGTATCATTGTGAACAAGTGACTGATGTATCCGAGGTTTCTGATGTACGATGACACGGAGGCGCCTTTGAGGTTTTTCTGTAGGGGTTTCATAAGAAGTGTTTTAGTCACATCATGACACAAGTGGCAAAGTCCAGAAAATAGCAGAGAAAAGGAACTTCATTGAATTCCTGTGAATAGATACGTCATTGCAAAAAGAAACATGTGAAGCCATGTTTTTGATGTGCTACTGTTTGTTTTCGGCAGTATTTGATGATAAAATAATTCTGGTTGTTCCTCAGGGACTCCCTCCGGAGCAAAGCTTTGAATTTTTTAAACAGTGCAACCATTTAGAAAATGACTGATCTTCGAGATCTTAAGAAGTTTGGCATCCAAAAAAACGGCTCCCTGGTGTCCCACAAGGCTTAATCCTGGTTCGCTTTTAATTCTTTTTCTGTATCTTTTAATGAGGAAACACTCACATGATGCGGATGACACAACTCATCCTCTTCTTTCTTCTCTGACAATTGATAATTTCAGCATGTCCTTCAGAAGCTTTATGAAGATATAATGTGCCAAAGTTGAAGGGGAAAAAACTTCAACCTAATTGCAAAAGACAAATAAATGACTTGTCATTTTTTTTTTATTAATGTCATTTATTAATATTAATGTTTGTGTAACATCAACAGTTGACATTTTTTTTTAAACAATTTTATATAAAATGCCTGATTGAGTTAAATAAAAAAGCTAATATATAAACATGTAATAGAATAAATCAAACTGATGCAACATACTTTTTTATTGTATTGATTAAAAGTGTAATTGATTCAACTGGCAACAAATTTATTAAATAAATTATATATATATATATATATATATATATATATATATAATGTGTGTGTGTGTGTTTACATTTAATATTTAATTTTCCAAAGATATGTTCTACTTAACTGTTCTACTTATTTCAGCATAAAGTGCTTCGATTATTCATTCAATTGATTTAATTAATTTGAATTAATTCCATCCTTTATTCATTTATTCACTCCCCCGATATGCTAAACTGTCGAGTTTCTCCTTTTAATAGGACATTTTTAAAGCTGTACATAAAGGTTTTCTCACGTGAGACTAAACCAACTTGCGGTCAGCCAAGTAATATATTTTTAGATTAGATTAGATTAGATTAGATTCAACTTTATTGTCATTGTGCAAGGTGCATGTACCTGCAATAAAATGCAGTTAGCCCTTTAACCAAAAGTGTATAAGCGGCCTATTTACTATAAATAGCAGTGTGATGAATAAGGGTCCATATACACAGGGATGAGGGTGATTTGTGAGGGATCTCAGATTTTATGTTCTGCACGTAAAATGAGGATTGCATTCGCTACACGTGCCCACCGTACCGAAATCCCTGTACCCAAACAGTTTTACATCATCATTTCCGAGCCGCGTTCTGGAAAACCCCTGCACTCTTTGCTTTGCTTTTCAGCCACGTTTATGAGAAAAAGATTATTATCAACAGATAAGCAAAATCATTTGTATCACAAATAGAGCGTGTTTATTAATTCTGTCGGGTTACGAGGAAGGTGAAATGGGGAGAATGGCTTTTTCAGCAGAAACACACAAGAGCTTGGCGCTTAGAACACATTAGTTTCCTTCAAGCTCATATTGGGGTGTAGCGATCAGATGATTTTGATTATTGCATCGATATAAAATCCAGATTCGGTGATGCCACCAGATTTCAACTCATCGCCTTGAACTGACATTGTATAAAACAGTGGTGTACAGTAACACAATTTATGTACATTACTGCAATTAAGTATCTTTTTATTTTGTCTCGTGTCTGCAATTTAATGAAGTATTTTGCAATTGTGGAGACTTTTACTAATAATAATAATAATAATAACCTTTATTTAGTATAGCGCCTTTAAAAGGAGTTTCTCAAAGCGCTTGACATAACAGATAAAATTAAAAGATACACATAATAATGCAAACACTAAAACTAACCATACAAAAAAATGAAAAACTCAATCAATAACAAACAAAGAAGTCACATAAAAGCTACCCTAAAAAAGTATGTTTTAAGATGGGATTTAAAAACACCCAGGGATTCTGCATTCCTGATCTCTGAGGGCAGGGAATTCCACAGTTTAGGAGCCGAAGAAGAAAAAGCCCGATCACCCACAGTTTTTAGCCGTGTTTTTTGGGTAGTGAGAAGACCAGCTTCAGAGGACCGTAAAGTAAAGGTGTGTAGGGGGTTAACAGCTCACATAAATATTGAGGGGCCGGATTATTCAAGGCCTAATAGGTGAGCATGAGAATTTTAAACTCAATACGAAAACTAACTGGAAGCCAGCGCAATTTTTTTCCAGGATAGGTGTGATGTGTTCCCTTGCACTAGTCCCAGTCAGAATTCTAGAATTCTACTATTACTTTATTACATTTCAAAATCAAATATCTTACTTTTTACTCAACTACATTTTGTGGAATCAGTCGTTCCTTTTTTATTTTATGAAATAAATACAATTAATACATATAAATAAAAACGCAACCTGTCAAACAGGCATTGAGAGGTTTTTTTAACTTTTGCTTTTTTTTTTTTACTTTTGAACTTTTACTTTTAAAAGTAATTTTTTAATCTTTAAATATGTTTTGTTTGAAGTATTGCACTTAACTACATTTTAAATCATATCCGTTACTTCATTTTACTCTGAATAAATTTCAAATTAATTTTTACTTTTACTTTTACTGAAGTTGAATTTTACGTCGGTATTTTTTATTTATGCTTAAATACATTTTCATTGAAGTAACAGTTGTTTTACTTTAGTATAATTAAATGTATTCCTCTTTCCACCTCTGCTAGTCATTACGTCATTGGAAATTGAGCCAAGCGGGTTGCATTAAAAATGCCAGCTAGCAGGAAGGAAACCCTGATCAAGGAGGAAGTGAACATAACAGTTTACAGAAACCTGTGGTGCTACACATGATCATCTGACCATGCTTTGTCTTTGCAACATGGAACCAGACCTCTGACTTAAGAATGACTTTGCCCAACATTGTAACATGTTGAAATGTGAATTCTAAATTTATCCAGATGGTCAAATAGATCTATGTGGATCCATGAACTGAAACCAGTGACTGCCCAAATGCCACCACTACTCCAAAGTCATTATTTCTCTACAACCCCAATTCCAAAAATTGTGGACACTGTGTAAAGCGTAATTAAGACAGAATATTTAGAGTAGAACATAGGTTTCCCTGGTGGTCTAGTGGCCCGGGTTTGAGCCCCGGTCAGGGAACCAACCTCAGCCATTAGGGTTGCACAAGCCAGTGCACTCTTAGTGGCGGTCCCAAGCCCAGATAAATGGGGAGAGTTGCATTAGGAAGGGCATCCAGCGTAAAAACATGTGCCAACTCAAACATGCAGATCATGTTTACGGATGATCCGCTGTGGCGCCCCCTAATGGGAGAAGCCGAAAGAAAGTTAGAACATAGAAAATATCTCAAATGTTCAAACTAAAGAAATGTGTCATTTTTTTAAGGAAAATATTTGGTAATTTTTTATTTGACGGCTGCACCGAGACACATTTTGACACTAATGAGGTTAATTGACACCAGATGATTGGGTATAAATAGTGTATCTTATAAAAGCGTTTTTTAAAATAAAGATGGCCTCTCTGGACCAAAGCTCATTTAAAATGTACTATGAAAAATGATAAACTGTTCTGTGGTCAGACAAATCCAAATTTTTATTTCTTTTTGGAAACCATAGACACTGTCCTCTGGACCATCTGGCTTGTTGTCAGCGCTTACTTCAAAAAGTCTCATCTCTGATGGTATGGTGGTGCATTAGAGCCTGTGGAATGGGCAGCTTGCACATTTGGATCATGAATGGTATATACAGGTTTTCACCATTTGAAAACATTTAAAACAAAAAACACAACAAAGGAAACCCAGCACTGTTGAGCAGCTCGAATCCAGTATCAGACACATATAGGACAACATTCCTTCTCCATAACTTCAGCAACTGGTCTCCTCAGTTTCCATATGTATACGGACAGAAGATTTGATGCTGCACAAATATGGTATGTGGTGGAGGTGGAGGAAGTTCAGCATGCAAAGCAGAATCCTCTGTAATCCTTCTACAGGGGGGCCATCCTCAAAAGCCCCATCACAGTCAGGTTTAAAAGCTGCACAACCCAGCAACATAAAGCTCTACCTACTGTTTAGTGAGGGGGTAAGAATTGTCCAAACCATCTCTGGATTTAATGCTGAAGAGTCTCTAACAGCTCAGGGTCATGGAGGATTGGTAGCCTTCTTGAAGTCAGTCAGAACAATACCACCTTTGACACAGTCACATCAGACAGATGTTATAGGAAGGCAAAAGCAAGTCTGAAATACAAATTTGTACCCATGAGCCATCATTCTTGTGACTCTTATCCATTTCATCTCCCAACACTGCAGACACATTCATCCCTCTGATCTTTACATTTAAACACACATTTCAAATAAGAATAAAATCATGGACCACTAGCGAGCCCACCTCAGCAGGCCGTCTCCATACACATGCACGTGTGCCATGTTTTCATTGCAAATTTATACTTTTTCTTGCATGTATTATGCATATACATTTTACACTTTTTTGTTTGTAGTTAGTTTTATATGCTGATTGAAGTTTCTCTAAGAAAAGTTCCTTCTGCAAGGCGAATCACATGCTTACAAAAACGCTCTCACTTTAATACGTTATCATTTCTAAAGTAACAGCTGATTCAACAGGACCTGTACAGACATTAATGGCTGGAGTCTCCAGTGGTGGCCACATCATTTAGTTACTTCTGCACATCATAAGAACGTTTCTTGTTGCTTTACCAGCCCCCTTATAGGCCCATACAACACACAGCATCTTCATACCTTCTTAGACACCCTCTACAGGGCTCTCATCCCTGATGATGAGGGGGGTCCATTTGGAGATGATTTACCAAAACATTGGATACTTTGGGATAATGTGAGATTCATCAGGCAATGGTTTCTGACCCATAACAGGATGCTGATGCAATTTCTCCCACCCTATTACTCAACCCGATTTAGTAGTTCTATTCTGCATGGAGGTGGAAGGTCTATGATTGCCAGCCACATACTCAGATGACCCTGCTGGCTGCCATGGATGCATGGATGCAGCAGGTGAGGACATCACAGTGGAAGCCTGCAGAGGCTGGATAAAACATTCCAGAAGATTTTCTCCATGCTGTATTGCAAGGGATGAAAATCTGTGGCCAGACAGACTGGGACGTCAGGGGGTATAGACAGATTGCACTGTATAGTTTGGCATGCGCAGTTCTGCCTAAGAAGTGTTTCCTTGTTTACCTGTTGTTTACCTTTTGGAATTTGAATCTGTGTCTATTTCTTTTTAATCACAATGACATTATATTGTAATTTCTTTGTCAGTCTACTAGTAAAGTCAAGTCACGTCAAGTTTATTTCTATAGCGCGTTTCACAACGGACATTGTCTCAAAGCAGTTTTACAGAAATCAACAGTGAAGGTGAACGATGTGTGTTTATCCCTAATGAGCAGCCGTGGAGACTGTGGCAAGGAAAAACTCCCTTAGATGTTATATGGAAGAAACCTTGAGAGGAACCAGACTCAAAAGGGGAACCCATCCTCATTACTAACATGAGCACTGGAGTGTAAGATTCTGAGTAATGATCTTTCTACAGACTTTGACAGTCATTTGTGGTTATAGAACCAGGAGCTACTGAGTGCAATAAAAAGTGTAAATCCTGTCTGGTCTCTTACAATCAAGCAGAAATGAAATTACATGAACTGAAAAGAAATCCAAATCAATATTTAGTGTGATCACCCTTCACCTGCAAAACAGCATCCATACTTCTAGGTACACTTAGGTCGTTCCAAAAATCGTACAGAACAAACCACAGATCTTCTGATGACCTCAATTCCTTCTGACTCTTCACATGATTCCAGACCAACTTGATGATGTTGAGATCAGGATTCTGTGGGGGGCCAAAACTATTCCTTCCTTCCTTCTAAGACCCCTTGTTTTTCTCTATACTGAAGATCGCTCTTGATGTTTGTGGTCGTTTTCCTGCTGCAGAATCAATTTGAGGCTGATCAGATGCATCCTTGATGGTATTGTAAGATGGGAAAGTATCTGCCTGTATTTCACAGAATTGAGGGCACCATTAATCCTGTGCAAAACTTCTTTTGCAGAAATTTAGCCCCAAACATATAAGCAACCTCCACCATGCTTCACTTTTACCTGCAGACACTCATTATTGGCGAACAACTCGAATCCTGATCGAGCAAAATATTTCAGATTTTCAGTTCAGAGAACCTAATGAGTGGTTCCTACCAGTTCTTTGCTGACGGCACTGCTAAACATCTGATGGTTTAACGGAATTAAGAATGAATTGTCTTTAAGTTTGACTTAAGTACATGCAGTGAGTGTTGTAGGTTTAACTGTCTGAAAATCTACTTAATTAAACATAAAAAGTAGCTCAACAACAACAACAACAACAACAACAAAACACACACACACACACACACACACACACAGATATATATTTTTAAGTGTTCTTTCTTTGCAGTATTAATTTTGACACCTGTCTAAAAAAAATAACAAAACTGTATATAATTTAAACTTTATTTATAAATTATTGGCAGTTTACATTTTTTTTCTGTGATTTCCGATTTATTGTTGGTGTGGTTTTCTCTGTCTCTCTCTCTCTATCTCTCTCTCTCTCTCTCTCTCTCTCTTCACTTCTTCACTTCCTCTTTGTCCTTATGGCTGACAGCCTCTCTCTCTCTCTCTCTCTCTCTCTCTCTCTTTCTCCCTCCCTCTCTCTTCTTCTCTCTTTCACTTCCTCTTCTTCCTTCTTTCTGCCTCTCTCTCTCTCTCTCTCTCTCTCTCTCTCTCAATCACACACACACACACACACACACACACACACACAGAGAGAGAGAGAGACAAAGAGAGAGAGAGAGAGAGAGAGAGAGAGAGAGAGAGAGAAAGATGGGCAGTGCTTTGGGAGGAAACAAAACCAAAAGGTAACTGAAGCGATGTAAGCAAATTGATCTCCCCCTCTCAGCAGCATCTTTATTTAACTTCTGATTTCCACCGAGTCCCCAGTTAGATTCGATTAGAATTAATGGCACCCCACCGCGTACTGTAACAGGCAGGTAAGTAAGGCGCGCGCACCCTCTCTGCTCCCGGAGTGTCACCTGTCGGAGAAATGTCGGAGGGCGCGCGGACTCGGCCGGTGTTCCGGCGCTTCACCTATTCGGTGGGGCACGTGCTGAACGACCTGTGCGCCTCCATGTGGTTCACCTACCTGCTGCTGTACTACCAGTCGGTGCTTAGTTTCCGGGACTCCAGCGCCGGGCTGCTGCTGCTGTTCGGTCAGATTGCGGACGGAATCGCGACGCCGCTGGTGGGCTATGAATCGGACCGGACCCGAGGATGCGGCTCGTACGGGAAACGCAAGTCGTGGCATTTAGTCGGTAGGATATCTATCTATCTATCTATCTATCTATCTATCTATCTATCTATCTATCTATCTATCTATCTATCTATCTATCTGTCTGTCTGTCTGTCTGTCTGTCTGTCTGTCTGTCTGTCTGTCTGTCTGTCCCACTGAGACCCTAGAGTTCTCTGGTTCAGATCCCCCCCTCAGAGATTAGACCCTATAAATGTTATTCCTTTTTGAGTAAAAGACAGGAGATGGAGCTGGAGGTAGCAGAGCTGAAGATGTTGAGATGTTCATTTGGAGTGTCGATGATGGACAAGATTAGAAATGAGTTTATTAGAGGGACAGTGCATGTAGGACGTTTTGGAGACAAGGTGAGGGAGGTGACATTGAGATGGTTTGGACATGTGCAGAGGAGGAACATGGGGTATATCAGTAGAAGAATGCTGAGGATGGAGACACCAGGAAGGAGGAAAAGTGGAAGACCAAGGAGGAGGTTTATGGATGTGGTGAGGGAAGACATGCAGGTAATTGGTTTGATAGAGGCAGATGTAGAGGACGGAGGGGTATGGAGACGGATGACCTTGAAAGGAACTACACTCAAAAGGGAACCAATCTTCATCCCGAACCCTGAATGTACATTCACAATAGTTCCATCATTGTTGAGGGTATCAGTTGTTTACAGTTTTTGAATCATCCCTAATATTTGAAAACTAGTAAAGTGCATTTCGCAAAACAATGTGTACAAAAAGCATAAAACATTGGATTTCTTGCAAAACCCTGACCTTTTTTCAAAAGCCTCAGTTCATCTCTCTAAAGTAAGTATTTGTGTTAATGGACATCTCATTCCCATCAGAATAAAAAGTCCCTTCGTCGTTGTTAACAAAATGTTAAGTTGTGTTGTCGGTATGACGGCGCACAATTTCTGCATTTCTTGATTAAAAGTGCACAAGGCAGAATTTCTTCTGTTTGGTATCTATGAATTTCAGCAGACGTGGCAAAAGTACACACATCCTTCACTTACGTAGAAGCTCAGATACTCATGTTTAAAAAATACTCAGGTAAAAGTTAAATACTGACTATACGTTTTTAGTTAAAGTAAAGAAATTTGCGTTCTGACATGTACTTAAGTCAAAAGTAACCATTACTACGACCTGTTTTAGTGTCACACTGGTATCTGTTCTAAATGTACCTTAAATTAATACTTTCCAATTTTTTTATACTCTAATCAACATGGGCATTGAGATATTTATATTAATGCTTTATGCAAATGCATGTTAATTATTCATGAAACCAAACTCAACATAAAGCATGAAGACAAAATATTCTATTAAACGTTGTAAAGTAATCGTTGTGTTTTAAATTACATAAATGATCAGGACACCAAACGGAACCTTCGCTATGTTTCCACACGGACGTTTAATGAGGTGATACCGGAGAAACTGCACCTCTTATAACTTCCATACGGATTACATAATCAGAGAATATTTGTATACGATGTGAATTTGTTTGTTTATTTAAAAGAAGACTTCTCGAACTTTATATTTATATATTTTATTATATATTTTTGTTATTTTATTTTTATTTCTGTAAGGCAAGTATTCACTGAGATTCAGGTTGTTTTTAATTGTGTCTGTGAAGAGAGGAGACAGAGATGGCCGAGAGCGCCCCCTGTCTGTTTTCTTTACTTTACAAAAGCACAACGTTTTGTTGTTATTAGGAGTGTGTACAAATAAAAGTAGACCCGAAACAGATTCAAATGATGTATTGCTCTTATCTGTACGATTAAAAAGACAGTAATTTATGTTTGTTTTGGCGTTATGAGTAAAAAAATGCCACAAAACGCGCCGGTGCGTTTGTCGACCCCCAGAAGGTTGATTGTCTGCATCATTATGTGAGACTTGGCGCATCAGTAAAACAAATGTTAACCTAATAAAAATGATTTTTCGGTGGCGCTTATTTATTTATTAAAAGTAAAGAGTAAAGAATAAAGAAAGGACGTTGTGAGTAAACGTGTGTTACGCTGAAGGTTTTCCCCTTTTTTATATATATTCATATTTTCATTAAAAACGGTCCAACAGTAATGCGCGCTGCATCGAACGTGCGCTAACAAAACCAGTGCCGTTAAAATGAATTTGCATTTTGACAGCCTTAATTGATATATTCATATATTCAAAATATTCAAATTTTGTTACGAATGTATCCAGGCAGAAGATCCACCATATAGAACACAAGCAGAGAAAAGAAGATGATGATCAGGTGATCAGGAACGTCTCTGTTCTCAGTCATGTTCACATCACAGACTCCCTCTGTCTATCATATCATATCGTATAAATAAACAAAAGGACTATCCAATCAGATGTTTGTTGCCATGTAGCTTTTATTTCAATCCGACCGTCTGGTCACTGGTTCCTGTTTCTCTGAGAAAACGTTAAGTTGAAGAGTTCATTATCTCATAAAGAAATGTTTTCTAATGACATGAGAAGTTTGTATTATTCTATAAGGCTTACAGTTTCCCTGAAACATACTTTATATACTAAGGACTTATTATTAAAGGCAACATAAACTGCCTTAAAAAACAACAACACGTGAACATTAAGCTTCCTCAATGCTGATAGGTCAGATGGTGTTGGTCGGTGGTGGACAAAACCATGTAGTTGAGATAAAGTAGAGATGCAGCCGGTAAAATGTGACTCCAGTGAAAGTAAAAGTGTCCCTTTAAACGTTCACTCGAGTAAAAGTACAAAACGTATTTACCATCAAACGTACTTAAGTATCCAAAATACTATGATTTATTATAACTATAATGTTCCTATGATCATTTTTCCCACAAGACTCTTTACTTAATCACCTCAGGTTATGTAAAAAGACTCGAATGTGACTCTCAGCACACTGATCTATTAATAGAATGATATTAATGACTCAAACACTGATTGATTTCTATTACAATAATCATGAGAAATCCTTCAAACGAGGTCACGTGTGTTGTGTCGAGTCTGGAGTTGGAGTTTCTTCATCATTTATTCCTCTCTAAATGTTCTGCTTGATGTTGAACTGATGCTGAACTGTATGTTGGTGATCAGTAGATACACAAAGCGCCGATCAAAACAAGATTAAAACAGAGCGTGTGCTCGATCCTGATTGGTGGATTGCTGCGTGTTTGACCGCTTACGTTTTTATCCGCTCATAACTAGATTTTAAGTCAAAAATAAGATATTTGACTTTGAAATATAGTGAATTTAAAGTCTCCCTATAACGGAAATAATTTTGTTTTCATTTGCTTCCAGGCGTTTCTCAGATCAGGAATGAACTTCTCCAATCTGCATCATTTAGTCACTTGTGCACATCATGAAAATCCATGTTCTTGTTGCTTCGGGCGAATTGCGGACGCTTTGGAACATTCATTTCATTGATCGTGTACATTTGTCTACTGTTTATTTTCATGTTGATCAGAATATATAATACTGGTTTCACCTGAATGGTTTTTAACCCCAAAAAAATCGCAGCATCAGTTTATTGAATGCAAAATGCTTAAACCAATTTTCAAAATCTGTCCGTCTTAAATTTATATAAAAATGTTTGAGAATGTTTCTTGAATTGACAGATTGTGCAGATGAATCTTGAGCTTTACTAATAGAGGGACGTGTACAGCATCAGATCAACCTACGATCAACTAGTTCTATAAAATAGGTCAAAGGTGGATTTTGTGAACCTGCAATTAAAAAGCGAACACAGTCAGAGCGAAACACAGAATTACAATTTATGAATATTGATGAACAACCAGGAAACGAACGAACACTAATACAGTACAGTAAAAGAGTGAATCCTGATCGGTCTCTTGCAATCAACATGCTGAAATTCATAGATACCAAAAAGAAGGAATTTAGCTTTTTGTATTTTTAATCACTGTAACTCAAACCATAGTTTATAATCAAGAAATACTGAAACTGTGCCGCTTCATATTGAGAACACGAGTCAACATTTTGATGATTTTGTTCGTAAACAATATCGAAGGGACTTTTCATTCTGTTGGGAATGAGATGCTCTTTAACACAAAGACTTACTTTTGAGAGATGAACTGAGGATTTTAATAAAAAGTTCAGGCTTTTGCAAGAAATCCATTGTTTTGTGCTGTTTGTACGAATTTGCCTTGGAAAAAAATGCATTTACTGGTTTGCAAATATTGAGGATGATTCAATCGATGCTCCAGAGAAACTCAGAAAAACTGTAAGTACAGTAACGAATGACATTTACTTCCCTACTGCCCACTGCTGGTGTTGATTCGTTTCTCGAGCTGCATCTCTGAACGTACAGCTGCGAATACAGACACCGCACACATCTGCAGCGAGTTGACACGTTAGTCATCCTGAATGCATGTATTTCCGCTGATATTTTAGAAAGTCTATGTATAAACAAGGAGCATGTGTGAACACGAAGATGGCTTCGTTTCGCTTTTGGGTTTGATTTCAGTCGGTGGTGGTATTGTTCTTAACTCAGGAACACAGGAAGCAGTTCAATTCAATTGTATATATAGTCTGATGAGAAAGCCTGAAGAAACTGTAGCAAGGAAAAAAAACTCTCTTAAATGGTATGAGGAAGGAACCTTGAGAGGAACCAAACTCCTTATAAAATATTAAAACATTACAAACACCAGCGAGTGAGAAAAATCACGAGGAATATCCTTTGATACAGTCGGTTGGTATTGTGGAACAAGGAGCTCCTGAGCAACTCATAAATTAGCACAACATCTGAAATCATTATGGATTCAACACCAACTCCTCCATGCCTGAGCTTCCAGATGTTCAATGATTGAGAAACAGCATATGGAAGGTTATTTTGAGTCTTAATTTAGAGGTTGTTTATCCTCAATGTCGGAAATCTTCATGAAATGGGATCTTAGTTGAGCTGGTACATCTCAATTCCTCGGGATCCTTGAATCATGATTCATGTCAAATGGACTTTTATCGAAGCAGCTGCTTCTCGGATGAGCAGCGAATCGTTTCGATCTAACCAGATAAAAGTCTGACATGAATCATCTACCCCCTGGATGACTGAGAATCCTCACAGATTTGTACATGTGGGTGGCTTCAGCACTGAAATGTCTCTACACGCCCCGGTTAGATTAATTAGGTCCGTTACACCAGTCAATATCCAGCAGTAGGATTAGGGGCAACGTCTCGTGCCAAGAAATCCAGTTGAACCCGAGCGCTATTATCTCAGCAGTGCAGACATGGATCTTACAAAACAAAGCTTCCATCCTAACCGAACTACTCTCAGGTGAACATGAACCTGATTTTTTTTTGTGTTTGTTTGCTTCTTTCCAGGAACCATCTGCGTGCTGCTGTCTTTCCCGTTCATCTTCAACCCGTGCGTGGGCTGCGGCGATGTGACGCCGCAGTGGGTGGGCCTCGTTTACTTCACCCCGTTCATTATCATCTTCCAGTTTGGCTGGGCTTCCACTCAGATCTCCCACCTGTCACTCATCCCAGAGCTGGTGACCTGCGAACACGCCAAGGTGGAGCTCACGTCGTACAGGTTCGAGCAACGTTCACGTGACCTAAATACACTCATCTAATACGGTGGCCTCAATGACTGGAATCCAACACACGGCCTGGGGTTAGTGGGATGGTGGATGTTATCGCTGTTAGGTACTGATGTGAAACATAAGGTAAAGCAAAAACGTCTCGAAATAAAAGTATTAAAATTTGGACTTTTGGTTTGTTTGCCTCAGACAGACAGCAAAATCACCACGCCTCGGCCTCCATATTGTTGTGATACGTCATGTTCGTCACGTGCTCGAGAAATTCGATCTACATACAAATTATTGGTCGCTTTCCAAACAAAATAAGTGTAGCGCATCTACCAATGATCATATATAATTAAATCGTTTTTACCGATGGAAATATGTTCAAAACGCTGCAAAAAATGCGAACTTGAACCCGATGCACTTATTAAAATCGATACATCACGTGCGAATCGGTGAATGTTATCATCTCTAACATAAAGAGTAACAGAAAGTGCTACGGTGGCAGTTTTTGCAATGTGCATATGACCTTCTGTTTTTGCTTCTTGTTTTTATGTAAACGTTTAAAACGTGTTTGTTCCTGACCAGGTACGCGTTCACTGTGCTGTCCAACATCACCGTCTACTCAGTGGCCTTGCTGCTGTTTCGCTTTCAGCACCCGGCAGATCCGTCCGTCGCTGAACAGCTGAGTCACCTCGACGTCCCCATATTCAGGGTGAGAGCTTCACTGACGCACTCAAATAATCGGATGTGCTGGATTGTGATAACGAGTACAAAAAATCAATTCCTGTAGTTTGGAGAACAATATGCACAGTACTTTCTATCCCTTTCTAGTTGCATTTGACGTTATGGGGCGTCCATATGGAACCTGTTAGATACTGATAACGAGTACGTCACTGCTGATATGAACATCGTTGCCAGACCAGCTTTTAGACAAAAAGACACAAGGCGGAGTTGGAGGTGGACGTCCAGAGTTGAAGATGCTGTGATTTTTATTGCGAGTAATGATGATGGACACGATTAGATATGTTTATTAGAGCGATCGAGTTTTGGTAGGATGTTTCAGAGACAAGGTGCGAAGTGAGGGACATGGGGTATGTGAAGCGGTAATGCAATGCTGAGGATGGAGACTCCAGACAGGAGAAAAAGAGCAAGGTCAAGGAGAAGGTTTATGGATGTGGTGAAGGAAGAACAGCAGGATGATCCGCTGTAAAACGGGATCTAATCTAGTGTTAATCTGGTAGTATGAGTTGAACAATGCTGACAAACACACACACACACATACACACAAAACACCACATGTAGTATTTAATGTAAAAACCAGTCCCAGGTTTGTGTCTTGCAATTCACTAATATCTCACTTCGCTACATTTGCAGGACCTGGCGCTGATCGTGCTGGGCATCGGTGCCGTTTTCTCGCTCATCTTCCACCTGGGTACACGAGAACGAACGCAGCTGGAGGCTGAGGAGAGCCGACCCCTGCTGTCTCACAACAGCCTGAACTCAGCGCCGCTGCTGCAGTGGAAACACTGGCTCAAAGAGCCGTCCTTCTACCAGGTATAACCACAATTAAGCGTTCATACCCAAAATCATGCTCTATAAGGACAAACTTTGTGGACACCTGATCATACGATTGCTTTGTGCTTCTTTTTTGAACATCGCATTCCACAGTTAGGTAGAAAAAGATTTAGAAGATGTTCCACTAGATTTTTTGGAGATTTGTGCTAAGAGCTGAGGAGCTTCCTAGGGTTTAGTTAGCATGAAGGTGATCATGCTGATTCATGGAGCTGGCTTTGAGCCATTATCATGCTGGAACAGGTTTAGGTCTCCTAGTTGAAGTCATGGGAAATTATCCAAGTATCAGGGATCCAAAGACGTCATATACAATTGTGTGCCTTCAACTTTAGGGGAAGAACCACGTATGGCTGGAAAAGTCATGTTTTTTCAAGAAGGAATTTACTCATTGCATGGTTTCATGTCTTTTTATCTAAACAGGATCATGAAATGCAACAGTTGTAGCCCTCAATGAACTTCTGTGGAAAAGAACAGTATAAAAACACGGTCTTGTGCCCTGTCAATGTGCTCTAGGATGTTTTTTTTTTTTATTAGTGCTTCACGTGTACTGCGTACTTTCCCAATTATTTCCTGCTTTTTCATGGTATTAAATTGAAAACAAACAAACAAACAAACAAACAAACAAATCCGATTTCTTCCACTTTTTTTCCCAACTTTCCCATAGAGAAAGTCATATAAAATAACGAAAATAAAGTCGTACAGGTTTGAAAAGAAAAACAGGAAAAAAAAAATTCAATTAATTAATAAAAAATAAATAAATAAATTAAACATATATATATATATAATCAACAACCAGATAACCAGATCAACTCTGTGAGACAAATGGTGGTCACACCAGATACTGACAGGTTTTCATACCCCCCCGGACCCCCCAAATACAGTAAAACTGCGCATTTTTGAGTGGTCTTTTATTGTGGCTAATCAGCATCCTGATGTGCCACACCTTTGAGGTGGACGGATTTTCTCAGAAAAGAAGAAGTTAAAACTCTATAAAAAAAATGTTTAGTGTGCTAATGGGAGAGACACAAAATCGGGGTCTATGCAGTTACCCATCATCAGGGTCTGCAAATCTCTGAGATGTTCATGAAGATAAATTCGACATTGTGAGATGAGTGACTTTGCTGTGTTTTGTTCCTACAGGTGGCTGCTCTGTACATGTGCACTCGCCTGATCGTCAACCTCTCTCAGACCTACATCTCCATGTACCTCATAAACTCTTTATTCCTGCCAAAGGTAAAGAACTGGCTGGAGTAACAATCCGTCCATCAATGACTTCATTATTCTCAATGTATTTATTTTCATTGCACAAACGTATCTTACTATTGTTCCTGTTTGTCCCAGAACTACATCGCCACCATTCCTCTGGTGCTGTACGTTAGCGGCTTGGTGTCCTCTCTGGCCATGAAGCCGATCAGCAAACGCCTCGGAGTTAACGTGAGTCGCTCACAGTCACGTCAAATACACAGAAAAACCAACACAGTCCCACCCCACATCGTCACATATCGACGTTGCCTCGGATGGCGTAGACAAAGGGAGCCCCTTTGTGTCGCTTTTCAACGTATATTTTAGACAAATCGTTATTAATATATTATTAGGTCTTTATGATTAATATTTAGATGAATCTTTATGATTCATTTTAGCTTTATATTAATGCGCTCATTCTAATGTGTTTAAGGGGAAAATGATCCCACATTAATTATTTATATTATTGTCTTTTTTTAATTTATAAAGAGAAAAAATTTGAGTATGCAACAGATGCATTAAAATTTCAGTGGCAACCAAAAGAAAAATTAATTTAAAAAAAAGAAGAAAAAAAAGAAAAATAGCAAATTATATAATAACATATAAACATAATCCAAATCATTTCGTTCTTTTTTTTAATTAATTAGTTATTTGATTAATTCATTTATTTAAATGCTTATTTTAATTAATCACAAACGTATATAATTGCTAATATAAAGTTTATTCGTTGTTATACCGTGGATGTGTCTGAATACAGATGGTCCCTGGAGTAATAATGGTTCGACTTACGGTTTCTGGATCTTGCGATGACGATAGATAAATATTTTCCGTCGCGCATGCTCCGCCCTTCACTCCACTTTAACTTGTATATGCTGGGAAGTGACTATTGTATCAAGAGATGATCCACAGCTCGGTGTTACACCATTTAATCGACTCTGTGTCATGCAGTATAATCGTGTAATAAACACTTCGGAAGAGTCTCCCGTGTCAGTGCGTTGTTATTTTTTTTAAAATACCTAATTTACCTCAATTTAAACAGGAAAATGTTCAACTTTATTACATGCAAATTGTGCGATTTTCTCCCAGATGACTTATTTTGCTGGCCTGGTGCCCATCGTGGCGTTTGGTATTTGGGCGCTGCTGGATATGAAGATGGGCGTTCGTGTGTACGGGGCTGCCGTGTTGCTAGGCGCCGGATCTGCCGTCATTCTGGTGATGTCGCTGTCCATGACTGCCAATCTCATCGGAGATCAGACGGTAATCTGACTTTTTCTAGCCATGTGCTTCTTCCCCACACTGTTACCACAAAGTTGGATGTACACAACTCTATCAGACGTCTATGAATGCAGTAGAATAGGATTTGTTCCCTTCACTTGGACCCAAACCTGCTTCAGCATGACCATGTTAATTGTCTATTCTGTATATTTGTAATGTTTTTTGTCTTCGTGTGATAAATGGTGGGTTTTGTGCTTTCCATCTTAGTGTCAGTATCTGTTTTTTTTTCTCTCCTGACAGCAAAGTGGCGCGTTTGTGTACGGAGCCATGAGCTTCACGGACAAGGTGGCCAACGGCCTTGCTGTGATGATTATCCAGAGCCTGTACCCTTGTCAGTAAGTGGTCCAAAGTGTATATATTGAAATTCATGAATTCAGCGTATATTGACACTGATGTGAGTAAAAGAACTCTGAATTCACTCGATGAATAAATGTTTCATGTCTTTGAATCATTGCTGTATGCTGTGGTTTGGGATCTATAGGTCCTCTCTTTGGTCTTTCTGAACATTTGTGTGTATGTGTGAATGATGTTAAAGTTTATGACATTTTACCAGACCTTTGTCTCAATGTTGTCTGCTTCCTACGTACAGAAGTCTGGCTTGCTGCTCCGACTGCGTTTGGTTCTACCATCACATCATGGTCGCTGTAACCGGGGGCGTCGGCATCGTCGCCGCGCTCTGCCTCTGCAGCCTGTTTGTCTGGCCAATCAAAATTCGTCGATGTGAGTAGCTAACAGGAAAAAAATCCTGTCAGAACATTTTTGATAAGAAAATACGTTTTGCAACCGTGTTTTTTTTTTCCAACATGGTTTTCATCGTATTTGTCTGCTGTCTGTTCTAGGCTGAGGATGTTTCTCCAGCAGGTGAACAGGTGAGATAATAAAGCTTTAGTAAAACCTACTTTCTCATTCTGCTAGAATCCCTCACCCCCATTACCTCTGAGTAACAATCCCTGGTCAGGGAACCAACCCCAGCCCCTCTTGATGCCGGTCCCAAGCCCGGATAAATGGGGAGGGTTGAGTTAAGAAGGGCATCCAGCGTAAAAACATGTGCCAAATCAAACATGCGGATGACCCGCTGTGGCGCCCCCTAATGGGAGAAGCCGAAAGAAAGTTTTACTTCACTTGTACTTAAGTTAAAATTTATTGAAAGAAAAATTACTTTTACTTGAGTATAATATAATACTCTCTGGGCTTGACTAAACAAATACGTTTTTCCAGACATAAAGCCGCTGCTGTGGCCTTTACTATTCAGGGTACTAACAAATAACCTGCACCTTCTGATCAAAGTAGGTAGGGGGGGGTGATAATAGACCAAAAGTTCACTCAGGGTCTTGTGGTACAAGGAAAAACATATAATTTGTTATAGAAATCAAGAAGTCCAGATTTGTGATCAGATCTCGTACAGTTTTCCTAAGTAAGAACTGGGAAAAAAAAGCATAAAAGGTGTAAAACACACCTGCGGAAAAAAAATGTATTATCACTGTTTTTATTGTTGCTTTAATGTGAATCTCTTTAGCTTTTGGTGTCATTCAACTGTTTTTATCAAGTACACAGATTTTACCACATTATAAACCATTAATCCACCACTGTCTCACCACTTGTGGAATATCCCTTCTTAGAAATTGCTCAGAATTGTCTTGCTGGGCTTTTAGGGAACTTCTCACACAGCCTAAAGTGTTTCTCCTTCACTGTTTCCTCACAGATTGTGTGCAGGTTTGCAGCTAAATGCAGGAGAACGTCAAGAAAGTAACCATCAGCGTGTTTGGGAAAAGGTGTATGCAAGCACAAAGCTGCAAGTTTTTTCGTCGTGGAATCAATTATTCATGTCTGCACAATGAACCTGACAAATTATGAGGAAGTGAAGCGGTCTGTATTCACCGGAAACCTCCGCACATGATCACTACAAAGCAGAACTTCTTTTTAATTGTTCCTTTTTTCTCCGGCCTTCAGATTTTATAGAGCATCACTGACTTTTTTTTTTCTTTTTAAGTTTTTCTGTACTTTTTTTGGACTTCTGGAAGTCTTGAAGATTGGAAACTTGATTCAACCCTTCAACCCGATTGCTCAGAAGGTGTTGGTAAATTTTTTTTGTAACAGTAGTGTAGATAGTAGAGCAGCTAACATTGATTCTCTTGCTTGCGTGCCACCTGAAAATCAGGCTATATTAAGCAGCAAGTCAGTCCTTAAATTTGATGTGTTGTAAGCAGGAAAAATGGGTGACTGATAGGATCTGAGCAACTTTCAAAAGAGCATCAATGACTGGCTCGAAAATGGCATGCCATGGTGGTGTTCTAGGTATGCAGTGATAATACCGAACAAAAGTGATCCAAGGAAGTACAACAAGCTTTGACCTGGCATCCAAATTCCCGAGACCTCTATCTGATAAAGACATCTGTGGGACATGCTGAAGAAAAACAATCCAATCCATGACTAACAGGACATAAAGGCTACTGCTACTACTACTAACATCTCAATGTGAGATACACTATATAGACAACATTTTGTGTGTGTGTGTGTGTGTGTGTGTGTGTGTGTGTGTGTTTGTCAGGGAACCACCTGCCAAGCCTCCCTCCAAGGCTCTCACTCAGCCTCTCCCTGCTCTAATTGCCTACACCTGTTTCTCATTACCTGGCCCCTTTATAAGTTCCCACCTCCACCTCACTCGCGTTTGGATATACTTAGTTATGTTCAGTGATCTACCAGATTCCTTTCTATGGACTTTGCCAGTTTTAAGGACTATACCCTCTTTACCGATTATACCCGCATTCTGGATTATACCCGTTTTCTGGATTATGGTGGTACCTCACCTCACATCTTGTTTGAGTTGTAAATTCTATTCAAGACGATTAAGTTACTCCTGCTTTCTACACGTGATCACTTCCGTGACAGTGTTGAAATCAAAAGGTGGTATCAACAAGTTTTGAGATTAGTTTTGTAACACGCCAACAGATGGCAGCACAAGGCTGCACGCACAGTCACAGGGAGCAGCCCTCAAGAGTCAGTGTACCAATCCTGTGCTACCACATTTGCTATTTTGACCATGTTCACACCCAGTCAGCGAGAACTTCATCCTCTTCCCGAAGACGAAGTTTCAGATCAAACTTCGGCATTTTGACACGTTTGCGTGGATCCAGTGTGAATCGCAGAAGATGCTTGACAGGCTTTGAAAAGCACACTTCCAGGACACGTTCCAGAAGTGGCAGGAACTCTGGGAGCGCTGTATTGATGTGCAATGGGACTATTTTGAAGGCGATAGTGTGCAAACGGAGATAAATAAAGTACCACAGCACACCTTCACAGGTCTTTAAAATACAAGCCTCAACAAGTCAGAACTGTTTTGGGATTTATTTGCATTTATTTGACATTAATTGAATAAGTCTCTGGTAACAGTGTATCAGTCAAAGCTAAGTTTTCTGTTATTTGGAGGACAGAGGACATTGTGATATAATGGTTTCTTAGTAGTAGAAAGTTTTTCTTTTAATGAGAAGTGGCAATGTTTGTTTGTACAGTGATAATAGGAACTGACTTGCTTTGTGGATGTTGCACAACATTTAGTGTAATTTGAATTAAAACTTTATTTGGTGTTCTTTAACATATGATCATATGAAGTTGCTGTGGTGGGAATAAAGCTCTTCAGACGTGCTGTTTTAATAAAACCGTAAAGCAGCAGTCTTTCATCATGAATGTTCTCATAATGCAATAGTTTACATCACCATTAATTCATAGTACTGTATCATTAGCTGGTCCCACAAACCAGAGGTGAAGGTTCTCACTCTTAGCTCTCACCCAGTTTAACCTCTTTCCTGATTGTTTGATTGTTCTGGCATTTAAAAAGTCCTGACCTGAATTCTTTCCCCAGTTCCACACACACTACAATGGCTCTGTTTGTAAAAAAAAAAAAATAAAAAAACACAATTCAGATTAACCCTAATCCCATCATTCACCCATTTCATAACAGTTATTACTAAAAATCTTATTGATGGACCTTCTTATGAATGCTTGTCCTAAATTATTTTTCTTTCTTGTGTAACATTTCTTCCGCCATTAATAAAGGGAATAAAACTACAAACACTATACTGTATGACCAAAACATCTGAGCATAAGATTATTAGGTGCTTTTTGAACGTTCCATCCCATAATTAGTCCCCATTTGCTGTTTTAATAACCTCCACTTTTCTGGAAAGAGATTTCACTGGATTTTGTGGAGATTTGTGGCCAGTAAATTCGGGCATTGATGTAGGTGATGTGAGGAGGGCTTTGAGGAAGGTGAGGAAACTTGGGGTGTGTGTGTGTGTGTGGGGGGGGGNGGGGATAAATTAGGATAAATTAAACATCTTTAATTTATCCTAAAGATGTTCAGTATGGTTGGAGCTATACAGCAGGAGATCTTCCACACCAACCCATGTAAAGCATACCTTCAAGGAGCTGGCTTTGTTCTGGAACAGGTTTGGATCTCCTAGTTCTAGTGAAAGGAAACTTTTCTCATACAATTGTGTTCCTCAATCTTGGTGGTAACAGTTTTACCACATATGGCTGTAAAATTCAGGTGTCCCAGTACTTGAAGTCATATAGTACAGGATGTCCAATCTTTTTCACAAAGACACTGTGTGGGTGCAGGTTTCAATTTAACCAGTCAATTCTACCACAACTGATAGAAAAAGCTGATCAAGCTAAAAAGGAAATTATTAGATTAAACAGGTAGAATTTGGTGTCCAGATCGGTCACATTTGGTTCAACTCCTGCCCTGAAAAACCCCCTGCCAAACAACAATCCATATTAAAATCAAACCGTCCAACCAAATCACACTACTGCTCCCTAGAGGCCTGATACATGCATGGTCCTGTCCTGGTCGTTCTTCTGGTCGTTCTTCTGGTCCTCGACATCTGGAGATAATGCGGGATTTGTTTCGTGCACTCTGAAATCCGAACACGTAGACTCATACATGGGCGGCGTTCGGTTTTCACCGTTTCTGAAACGCCAATCAACAGAAACAAAAAACGCCACGGCAGCCTTTAATTTGGCCGGAGAGACTCCTGTTGATCGGCCCACGGCCTGGACCACCGTTACCCCCCTGCACTGTTTAAACCTGCGGTGTGGCCTAATTTGAAGAGCAGGCGTAATCGCTGCCTGTTAGCTTGACCACTAATTGGAGTGCAGGCCGGGGCTTGTAGAAAGATGGAGGTGGAGTGCAGCCTGTAGGCTAGGATTAGCTCGTTAAGGAGACAGAGGCAGGACAGGCATGGGGCTGCCACCCAGAGTTTCAGAATGGTGTTAGAGAAGACATAACATGAATTTATTATTACTATTGTTATTACTATTACCACATAAAGCTACCTTTTATTTTTTCATTTCACAATTGCACATATAGTGGAAAAAAATACGTGATTTTATAACACAGCCAGAACGCTGACTACGACTTGGTCGTGAATGAAATCGAACAACTAATCGATGAAAAAAGACTGCAGTTTATTAAGTGTCTATGTGTGTGCTTGAGTAGGCATCTAAGCCTGCGAATAATAAAGGGTAACAGTTGCAGAACTTGTATAACATGGCCTATAATGAGAGCAGTAACATTCTTGCCCACCAAATGTCAAACACATTAAATTATGGGGTACAACATGAGGAAGGGGGGAAGGGGGGAGGGGGTTAGGAGGGACAGAGGGGTAAGAGGGGGGCACATGGTGGTGGGAAGAGAACCTGAGTCATTGAAGCACAAGACTAAAGAAAAATTTCATATTTTTTTGGTTTGAATTGAAGGTCCGCGTATCGCACCGTTAGCCAAGCCTTTGATACTTTAGTTGATAATGAAAGAGAATAGATTTTTTTTTTTGCCTCAAAACTTCAATCCCAGCATCCAGATTTGGACCCTGGATTTCTTGACACTCTATTTAGGATCGTTTACTCCATGTATCCTTTTTTTTTTCTCATTCTGGAGGTCACCCAGGAATCTTCTCCACAGATTGTGTAATTACAGCTAGCATTTTTTTCATATGTCGTTCCCTCTCTCTCGAAAGGGAAACTTGACATTTTACTGCTTTCATGGCGTACCATGTTGACCATTCAGAGTTTTATTTAAAGCTCAATTCTCACATCTCGCTTATGTCAGTGCAGCTCCCGTCTTTATTCTCTTATAATAGCAGATATTCCGGTAAAGCCGCATGCCCTGGATTCATTTTCCTGATAGCTGGAAATGCTAGTGCTTAAAACCATTGGGTCGTCTTGAAAGTTACTTCAAGTCCGACCTGCTTTATGTTTATCGGAATAACAATGCTTCAAATATTAAGTATGACCATTGTTTATTTCGGGATAACACTATCATCATTATCACCAAGCAGCACCCCATGCTAGCATTTCACAGAGTACAGTATGTAGCGATATGTAGCTTGCTTTAAATCTTCCTACCACAATATACCACAATGTGCTAACAATGTGCTAACAATGTACAATTTATCTTTGTTGAAGAGATCCAGCTCTTCCTCTTCTAATGAGATTTGACAGAAATTCCTCTCTTTTCCCCACACAAAACAGATATCAATATGTCGCTTTTTACAAATATATATCAGCATCAGCTCTCTAGCTGTATAATGTGCTTTTAGCTTTTTTCTGTCATAAAAGCAATTTTTTTCCACTTGAAGGGAATTAGCAAAACAAACTCTAACCTGTCACATGCTAATCTCTATTGAGAGACAGATTAGATTAGCATTTGATTTCATGCTAATGATTTTCTGTTCAGTTTCTTTGCTTGGTTCTTATTGTCATATAGACAAACGACTAAATGTAACAAACAGCTAAACATAACAAACACAAGATTAGCCAAAGGAGCTTGATGTTGGGGATATGATGATTATAATTTCTTGAGGAACATTTTCTTCTACTTTATTTTTCTCCTTCCTAAAGAAGATACTTTGATATTTATTACCAACAAATGTCTTTTGTTTTGTAAAAAATAAAACTAGCCTCCAGTGAAGATGTGCTAGAGACAGATTAGATTAGCATTTGATTTCATGCTAATGATTTTCTGTTCAGTTTCTTTGCTTGGTTCTTATTGTCATATAGACAAACGACTAAATGTAACAAACAGCTAAACATAACAAACACAAGATTAGCCAAAGGAGCTTGATGTTGGCGATGTGATGATTATAATTTCTTGAGGAACATTATCTTCTACTCTATTTTTCTCCTTCCTAAAGAATAAAGCTCTTCAGACGTGCTGTTTTAATAAAACCGTAAAGCAGCAGTCTTTCATCATGAACATTCTCGTAATGCAATAGTTTACATTACCATTAATTCATAGTACTGTATCATTAGCTGGTCCCACAAACCAGAGGTGAAGGTTCTTACTCTTAGCTCTCACCCAGTTTAACCTCTTTCCTGATTGTTTGATTGTTCTGGCATTTAAAAAGTCCTGACCTGAATTCTTTCCCCAGTTCCACACACACTACAATGGCAAACACAAGATTAGCCAAAGGAGCTTGATGTTGGCGATGTGATGATTATAATTTCTTGAGGAACATTATCTTCTACTCTATTTTTCATCCTTTCTAAAGACGATACTTTGATATTTATTACCAACAAATGTCTTTTGTTTTGTAAAAAATAAAACTAGCCTCCAGTGAAGATGTACTTGTATTTACTGTTTTTAATCTTTACATTTGCATCTTTTTATTCCCGATTGATTTACACAAGCGAAATGTGTTACAATTGTTCTGTCACTAAATAACATGATTTACAATTATCTTGGTTAGTTGGCGTTTTAACTCGTCAAGATACACTGTATAGCCAAGAGTGTGTGGACACCTGACCATAAGAGAATGTGCTTTTTAAACATACCATTCCACACTTAGTCCTGTTATAATAACCTCCACTATTCTGAGAAGATGTTTCACTATATTTTGGAGTATTCTTGTGGAGATTTGTGGAGATTCATCCAGGCACAAGGTTGCTAGTAAAGTCAATTCTTACTGATACATACTGATGTCCGTGAGGTGAGAAAGCCTGGGGTGCAATCAGCTTTCCAATTAATCCCAAAGGTGTTCAATAGGGTTAAGATCAGAGCTTTATAGCACTCCAAACCATTGCAAGCATATCTTCATGGAACTGGCTTTGTGCACAGCTTTGTGTCCTGCTGGAACAGTTTTGGGTCTCCTAGTTAAAGTGAATGGAAAATTTAATTCTAGACGTTCTTTACAACTGTGTACCTTCAACGTTGTGGTGATAGTTTGGGGAAGAATCACATATGGTTTGAGAAGACAGGTGTTTTGAAAGTACTTCTGCCAATTAAGTGTATTTACGGGCAAGAATTATGAGTTTAGAGCTAATTAAAATATACACGGAATCAGCTATAACATTAAAACCACCTGCTCTTAAGATGCACTGTGGTGCCCGACATCAGGACAGATCCTTTAAGTGCAATGGATAGGAGTGAGATCTTTAAATCTATGGGTTTGAATCTAAAACACTTTGAAAAATCCTGCTATAAGAAAAGAATCATCTCCAATGTTACAACCTTCCACCATGTATCACTGGTAAATATTTCTACAGCTTTTTTTACAAACGTAAAATTACGTTTAACATAGAGAGTTTAGAATGCAGGGTTCTGAAGCCAAAAAATTTGACTTTATTCAGCAAATAAAGGCAACAATAACCCCCAAAACCACATGTGCATGGTCATTATATACACTTTATATACCTCTTCAACCCTATTATTTGTAAGCACCTTTTTTTTTTCTTCCAAAAGTACAGTATGTCTCTACTTATGCATCAACAATTGGTGTTGCTTCTTTCCCCCCCCCTCTCTCTTTTAAATACATCCATGCAAATAAGGGGTTAAAGGTCTTGCTCAGGATCCAAGGAGGGACAACTTGTTGTGGCTGGATTTTGAATTTTTTATTTTGAAAATCACATGGTACACATTCTTTTAAAGTGAATGTGACCCTTTTTCTCACAAGCCTGATATGTTATTGAGAAACTCCATCTTTGTGATGACTTTTCTGCACCTAAATAGAGACTCCTTCCTTAATACCTGCACCAGTTTGACACCAGTGTTTTATATTATCTCTGAAGTTACTACAGAAACAGGCACATTGATATAACCCTATAAACGAGCTGCACTATTTTTAGAGCTACAGAAAATCAATCAACACCTTCGGACCAATCAAAATTGAGATTTCAATTTGTAAGAAATACCTCATGGAACATATTTTTCTGTTGCTAAGGTAACCGCTAGGCTAGTAAAGGAGGTTAGCATTAGCAGATGTGCTGTTAGGAGGAATTTTACCGTCACTATGTTACATACAGTCCCCAATTTTGGTCGTTTTGTTTGCTATAAATGACAAATTTGTTTGTGGCAAAAGTAAAAAGGGCTGATGGCTAAACTCCAGCAATGTCCGTACATTTCTTGTATGATGTTAAAATTAAACACTAAAATAGTTTGTGTTTCTGCCTGGAGTTTGTCCTTCGAAATAACTTAGAATTACAGTATAAAGTTGGCACTGCTATACATTTTCACATACGTCTTCTATTTTAGCCCCGGCTCAGCATATTTTTTTCTTGGCTGGCTAATACTGTAGATGAAGCCTGGAGGCTGACGGTGCGATTTCACCACACGCTTCCAATCAAGAATCATAAAAAAAAAAGGGTCAATTAAAGAGAGAAAAGGTTACCAGCAAAGAGCATGTCATTATTGTCTGAACGAGCTGAAGTCCATGAATCATTGTGGACGGCTGGAGAATGTGCATGAGCTTGGTTTCGGCCAGTCCAGCTGGAACTGGATTTCTGTGTGTGTGTGTGTGTGTGTGTGTGTGTGTGTGTGTGTGTGTGTGTGTGTGTGTGTGTGTGTGTGTAAGTGTAAGTGTGTGTGTGTTTGACCTCCATTAAACTCTGACAGCTGACAGGACGTCTGAAGAGGCAGAAGCTGGCATTGAAACCTTACTACAAAAAT
Source organism: Silurus asotus (assembly GCA_024362625.1). Lineage (NCBI taxonomy): Eukaryota > Metazoa > Chordata > Actinopteri > Siluriformes > Siluridae > Silurus > Silurus asotus. The sequence goes on along the minus strand of MU574226.1, from coordinate 6,464,421 downwards.
AACTGTGTAGTTTTTGTTGAAAAAAAAAAAAAAAAAAGGTCAGATATAGTGACATTTTCTGTTACATGTATGACACATGTATGTAAGGAGTCTCCAAAAAAAAATACAACTTATTCACTTTTGGAAAAAAAAAATGGAAGGGTCAAGAATATACGAGGTAAAAGAGTTTAAAGACTAGCATGTTTACAATAAAGTTCTTTATTCATCTCTGTTTACACACTATCACCTTCTCAAATGTGTCCTGGAAATCTTCTTCTTCTTCTTTTTCTTCTTCTTCGAACTGTGTTTTCAAAAGACCTTCTGCGATTCGCACTGTATCTTCGCAGTGGTGTCAAAATGGCGACCGTTAGGTTGGATCTTCATCTTCGGGAACATGTTAATTAGAGTATTAAAATCTATAAAAAGTATAAAAAAATTTCAAAAATAATTAATTTAAGGTACATTTAGAAGGGATAAAAATGTGCGATTAATCACGAGTTAACTCATGAAATTCATGTGATTAAACACCATTAAATATTTGAATCGATTGAAAACATGTCGTTTCAAGATAAGCTGAAAGAAACCTCTCAGGAGTAACGTCTCCATGAGAAGCTAAAAGCTGAAGTTAGCGATCGTTAATTACATTTTTCTGTCCAGATTTGTATCTCCAACCTGATTTGCTAATGTTTCTATGATGCTGAATAAAACTGACCTGTGAACCAAAGGTCATTTATGTTCTGCAAGTGCTACGTTCCTTCTGCTAGTCGAACGTGTATGTTTTAAATGCTATTAATTTAACAGGGTTTGTTATAATTCCTTTAAATTTGAACATCCCTGCTAAATTTTATATTGATAACGATCACTGTCACACTATATTCATGCTGATGCTCTTCTTCTGGATGGAGTTTTCTGCAACTGGAAATCACTGGTTCCACTGGGACTGTTATTAATACAAATCTCTTCCCTACAATGGCTTAAGACCACAGTTACGTTTATGGCACTTGGCAGACACCCTTAACCAGAGATATTATCTCTTATACAATTTAGCATCTTAGTAGAGGGTTAAGGGTCTTGCTCAGGGGTCCAGGAACAGCTATTGGTGCTGAGATTTGAACTCACAACCTTCCGAAAAGAAGTCCAGTAAATCCAGTGAATCCATTTTAATTAGTGAGCTACTAGTAATAAATGCCATAAACAGTTTTGCACTTTAACGATGATGGAACTATAATGAATGAATGAATTTGGCGTCAACCGGAAGAGGATGGGTTCCCTTTTGATCCTGGTTCCTCTCAAGGTTTCTTCCTCGTACCATCCTTACAAGTACTGTGAGAATTTATGAAGGTGATACAACATTTGACCAAAATAAAATGATTATATTTTTACCAACATCTTGAGTTTTTTATATAAATATTATAATGAATTGATGAGTTTTTCAGTATTCAGGACGCCTCTCTTTTGCTTTAATGGGCACTTGAACTGGAACGTTTGTGTAGAAACTGATGGCAATAAACATATAGGGACTGATTTAGGAATGTCTAATGTATATTCTATTTGATTTTATTCCATTTTAAAATTGACTTGAATTAAACTGAAATGAACAAGTGTCCTCTGAATACAAGATTTAAAGAAAAAGAGAAAATTGAATATGTTCAAAACGACCTTTATGTATTAAGAAATATTGCCCAATAAATATTGCAGAATATATTTTTCAGAACCTTGGAAATCGAAAACAATGGCAAAGAAACTTTATATTTTTTCTAATTTACATTCTATTTTTTATATTTATATTTTTTATTATTTACATTATATTTCAGGTCTGTAGATGATACCATCAAGGACCAAGAGAACATCTTCGGCCAGTTGTAGCTCACATGTTGGTATCTAGTGGACACCATTAGGGTGCCATTAAGCAGCCATATTTGATTCGGTGTATATAGTGGATATTTTTGGATTTGATGATGATGATTTTGAAACCGGTTTGTAATGGTGCTTGTTGCAGAAACCCCAGCGCTCAGTGTATATTCATGTCTTGTGTATATTATATTTATTGATGTCTGCAATAAATATCGCTGTTCTACTACAAAAGCTCAGGACCACAGGTTGCATGGACAGTACATTCAAGCACCTATTTCCACACACCCCAACAATGGAACTGTAATGAACGGACATTCGGTGATGATTACAAGGTTCACTTTTGGATCTGGTTCCTCTCAAGTTTTTTTCCTAATACCATTTTAGGGATTTTTTCCTCACCACTGTCACCACTGGCTCACTCATCGGGTATAAACAAATCGGAAGGAAACAAACTTATATGTAATAAACTTGCTAATTGTATTATACGACTTTATAACCGCTTTAATGCTCCTTTGCTTTGTAAAAAGCGCTGTACAAATAAAACATGAAATATTCCCTATTAGAAAGGTAATAATAGTTAGTGCTAATGCTAATATATGTATTGTTCTGTATTGTCCTGTATGGTCTGTTTTGTCTTGTATAGTCCAACATAATTTTATTTATTATTTTATCTATTTATCTATTATGTCAGCTAGAACCAAATTCCTTGTGTGTGTCAACCTGATTCTGATTCTGATCTCAGTATTAAATAAACGAAACACAGGCGTCTTCATGTTCTTGTGTACTTCCTTGTCTTTTATTGACAGGCAGATTGTGTTCTAAATGGGCCTTTTTCTTCAAGAAATGTTTCTCTAATAGGGACAATATTAAAATACCCAGAGGACATTGCTTTGCGGAAAAGACCCCTAACCTGGATGTGTGAATGCCGTCCTTGGTTCCATCTCAGATGGTCAGTGGTCTATAGATTCCATGTGTAGTTTATGTTTCCTGACTGCGATGCTGACTTACAGACATGAATGCTCTGGACCTGATTTAGTGGAAAAATGAGGCCGAGTGAAGGCGTGCAGCATCATTGTGGTCACTCCGTGATGTAGGTGGGACTCTTTGTAGTTTGAGTTGTGTTTTTTTTTTTATATAATTTACAGAAGCTGTACAGGGACTGGACGGATTAGAGGTGCTTCACTCATGGCTCATGGTATCTCCGTTCTTTTATACGTTCGGATTCTTTATGGTCTGAATGCCAATGTCTTGTGGTTGTGTGAGTGTGTGTGAGTGTGTGTGAGTGAGTGTTTGTGTTAGCACAGCTGGCGTTACAGTTTGTGGTGTGGAGCGTCTGAATGCTTCTGTGTAGCGTCTTAATCCTGAGAGTGTACGCTCAATTTCATCCTCTTTCTCTCTCTCTCTCTCTCCTCTCTCTCTCGCTCTCTCTTTCTCTCTTTATCCACTTCTGCTTCCTTCTTGCGAGGTGAGGATGTCAGATAGGATGGCTATCCTCAGGTTCTCCAGGAGCTCCCCAGTTCCTGCCACCAAGGCCACTTTGGAGCTACTCTGAGTGAACTTTAAAGCTCATTCTCTCTTCGTCGTGTGAATCTGTTTCTCTTCATGGAGCTCCCCAGCATCACACACATGGTCGGTAATCCTTCAGAGAGCACGGTGAAATGGCAGCTCTGCTATGACATGACAGCTAAGACGTGGTGGATGGTAAGTCTTCTTTTCTTCTTGTTTTTTGTCATTTTTACCCAAAAAAATCCCTGCCCTCGTGTCCACTTTCGCAGTTCAAAGTTTTGAGATTTGGGGTTTGCTCATGAGCTGACGGATCGATACGTCGGGAATATGGACGATTTCGACATGGAATTCACTTTGGGAGTTTTACTACAGGAGGTTTTGACTCTGTGGTGTTGATGTGGTGGTGGTGGTGTTACACGTCATGGTTCGTGACCTTCTCGCAATTGGACTCGTTTTGGAAAAGTTACACCTTGATATTCGCAAATGAACACTTTAATATGACGTGTTCTATTTTGTGTATCATTTTACAAAGAAACAGGATTCAATCAAAATTCTGTATAAGATCCAAGTATGAATTTCTCCTAATGCACAATTTATGATTCACATTTCTTTTTTTCAATTTTTTTATTATTATTATATACTTTCAGCTCCTGGAATTCATGACCAGATGAATTCCGGGATCATATTAAACCCAGTATTATATACATTATATAAATCGTAACCCTGTCATGTAAAAGATTTAAAAGGAAACTTTGTTCATCATGCTGTCTGTGTGCAAGACAATCTGGAAAGCTTTTTTTTTTTTGCGCTGTCGGAAGGCAGAATGTTTGAGGCTCGGGTTTGAGGTTTCTTGCTTATTTATTCACGTGTAATGGATTGACTCTTTGCTCTATTAGTGCTGTGATATAACAAAGGTGATTGCCATCTCTCTCTCTCTCTCTCTCTCTCTCTCTCTCTCTCTCTCTCTCTCACACTCATTAGCCACCCACATTCTTTGTTTAAAAAAGTCCCTCCAATTAAAGGTCTATTCCAAAGTCCTGGTATTAACTAATCACTCAGACTGGCTTTGATTGTTTGTCAGATCGGCTCTGAGAAACGACCCGACTCGACTCGACTCTCTGAGGCCGGTGTTTCACACATGTTCAGCTTTCTCTCAGTGCGCTTTTTTTCTCCCTTTACACGAGCAGAACTCCGTCTACGATCCATCATTCTCTGTAATGTGTGTACACTCCCATACGCAGCGTAAAACGATTTATAATTTGATTCGTATGCTAAATATCTATAAGTTCACATATCATTTTTGCACCTTTCCTCACTTTACACATTTTATAAGCCAGATTTTTACACTTATGAGCAAAAATTTGCATATAACATTCAATTCTGATACAGAATATATATCAAAATTGAATGTTATTTGCTAAGAATTTAGTTTCTTGTTTTTCAGCTATAGGAACCATTACGCATTCGAACAATCCAAACAATTCCGGTGATTTAATCCACCTTTATTACTTTTCCTGATATTTTAATGTTTGTTAAACAGATATTGGATGGGTTTTTTTACCAGAACTCCGTCTACGATCCATCATTCTCTGTAATGTGTGTACACTCCCATACGCAGCGTAAAACGATTTATAATTTGATTCGTATGCTAAATATCTATAAGTTCACATATCATTTTTGCACCTTTCCTCACTTTACACATTTTATAAGCCAGATTTTTACACTTATGAGCAAAAATTTGCATATAACATTCAATTCTGATACAGAATATATATCAAAATTAAATGTTATATGCTAAGAATTTAGTTTCTTGTTTTTCAGCTATAGGCACCATTACGCATTCGAACAATCCAAACAATTCCGATGATTTAATCCACCTTTATTACTTTTCCTGATATTTTAATGTTTGTTAAACAGATATTGGATGGGTTTTTTTTTTACCAGAAAAAACATTCAAAACCCAGAAATAGCTTTATTTATTTATTTTGATTTTTTTTTTTAATCCTAAAATTCTTATTAAACTGGTAATTTGACCCCTTGAATCAAAATTCCCTGTGAAATATTACAAAATTTTGTCAGATTGTGGGACATTTCCAAACTTTAAAATCTCCACAACTGTAATCTAAAACCAGATTATTATTGTAGACAGTAATATAATCCTAAAATATCCGGATATCTGCACATCTGGATTTTGTTTAACGTGCTACAAATCCATCCTGACAGGTAGATGAATTGATTTTTTTTTTTTTTATCCGATTGGTCCAGAAACCAAACCCATAAAAAAATGTTTGATCACTAATAAAATGTTAATGCTCAGGACGAATCAGTGGTGCGATGTAGTTTCCTGAAAAGTCGATTAGTCACGATGAATGTAATCCTGATGAAATCCAGGCGAATGTCGAGGAGTGTGTCGGAGTGTGTTCGAGTGTGTGTCGGAGTTTGACGGATGTCAGTGCTGGTGTGGGGTTTGTGTACTGTTGTGTCTTCCGCTCCCAGGGGCCTTCTCAGGATACGGAGGTGGCTCACACATGTTTAACTGCTGTGGTTACGTTTGAAATATGGAAAAAGTTGCGCTTTCAAATAAAGGACCAGGAAAAAAACTGTTCTTTCTTGTTTTTTGAGACATGGGTTAATTTAGCCGTAGAGTCCTGATTTTCTTGTTTTGAACAATCATTTGGGGAAAAGAACTGGAGTTTCTTTTGAGAAGGTTTTTTTTTTGTTGCACTTTGTCTCTTTTGGCGTTTACTGAAAATCTGGTGCCAATATTGAATACAATTAAGGAAACCGAGAGAAAGAAAGGAAACAACAACAGACATTTCCAGCTAGGAGCTACTTAACATTTACACACAAACAAACACAAAATGAAAAAAGTATTACTGTTTATATATGTTCACGTAATTTAAATTAAAAAGTATTCATTATTATTTTATTTTAGATAGATAGATAGATAGATAGATAGATAGATAGATAGATAGATAGATAGATAGATAGATAGATAGATAGAAAGATAGGCTTTCCACTCTATTTTGGGGCATGGCTGTGTGGATACATGGCACTTATGTTGTATGAGGAGGCCTGGGGTACAGTCTGTGTTCCAGTTCATCTCAGCAAGGTTTAAGAGGTCAGAACTCTGTGATGGACACTCGAGTTCTTCCACTCCAACTTTAATTAAATTAGTGTTCGGGCTTTCTAGATTCTAGTCAAGAAAAGTCATAAAGCTACAGCGATAGAAGAACCACCATTTGCTTGTGAGGGTCAGGGGGCACAAACTTTTGGGCAAATTCAAATCTCCTAAAAAATGACAGTGTTAAAGGATTTCCCAGACTTCCAATTTTCAATTTTCCAAATTTATTTTTGGATGCCATTTTTGGAAACGAAGTCAAATAAAACCCAGTGGACTGTTGTGCAGTTCACACCTCGGCCTTCGGTGGTGCCCTACCTGAATCAATCCACTTCTTAATACCATTAATATGATGCCACGTCTATAGAAAAACATCAATATTACAGTGAATCTCAGTAGAACAGAGCGCTGCATCACACACAGGAATCTCCTACAGTGAGAATGAATGTCATCACTAAAGCAAAGAAACCCAATGATGACAATTCAACACGTCTTCTTTCACTGTAGCCACAACCGCATCACCCGCATACATCATCTCTAACAGGAGCGTCGATATTAATGTCATGAAATAACCCCGGGGTTTTCTGTGCAAGCTTTCCTTACGATTCCAGATTTTCTTAAAAACAAAGTCTGTCTTTTAAATGTCCTTGTAAGTGTATCTGCACAAACAATATTTCTTCTCCTCTGTCAGGAGTGAAATAAAAACAAAAAACAGTTATTAATTCCACACAAATATATTTGAACTTGTGCAGTTTGCTACAGATGCAGTCGCGAACTCTGGCTAGTGCGCTCTCTGACCATCCGATCAAAGGATGTTAAAATGGCAACGTTATTGTATGCCTGCTAGATGGGCTTGGTGTCGTCAACTTGAAATCTGATTGGTTGAAGCATCAGCCTTCACGCAACATATACTTTATGCTATAGGCACCTGCACCGCTGATTCTGAAGGCAGATTTCTTTGACCCTGGCAACACGTGATGCTGAAATCTGATTGGGTGGAAAAGAATAGCTTATTGGAGATGATTGAATACATATTTATGGAAAATAAATGTTTACTAAGTTCTAAAACATTGCTATTATTTGGCTGTTGCAGTACTAAAAACAGGCCTGTGACTTTCACTGGGGTTTACATGGGATGCCAGATTTAGGACAATGCAACACGCTCGTCCTGCACTGCTAAAAAAGGCATAGGCAGCACGGTCAGCATGACTGAGCAGATACACACACACACCCACACACACACACACACACACACACACACACACACATGCACACACACACATGCACACACACGCGCACTCACGTGTGGTCACGCTTGCATCACCGTGGTGTGAAGGCTTCAAACCCAGAAACAGCACAGTGTGTCATCTCACCCTCAGAGCTCTGCTGCTTTCTGAAGCAAGGCCTGAAATTGTGGTTCCCCCCATGACCGTGATTCTCGACGTCTGGAAGCTAACTCTGAAAACTCAAGCTTTTCCCAGAAGAGGCCAGAGCAGCCAAGATAAAATTAGCTGCGAGAGAATGAGAGAAACAGGGCTAGAAAGAGCGAGAAAGTGGTCAGCAAAGGAGAATAAAAAGTCTGGATCAACAAAATGAGTGATATGATTAGAAACATTTCTTGGTAATTTTCTATTTTAAAAAAATATCCCACATTGGATCAGCACTTTTCCCTGTTTTGTACCATAGTGCTGTTAAATTTACATTTATGGCATTTGGCAGACACCCTTTTCCAAAACAACTGATGCACTTAAGGGCCAATGAGTGGCAGATAGGTGAAGATGGGATTGGAACTTATAACCCTCTGATACAAAGTGTAACATCTTGACCACTGAGATACTAACTCCCAAGGCCAACTGAGCAGTTGAGAGTTAAGGGCCTTGCTCAAGGGCCCAGAAATGGCAACTTGGCACTGCTGGGAATTCTTGGCTCATTAACCAGTGAATTAACCACTCAGCTACCTCTTTATCAAATTCATAATTCTGATTTGTTGCTAATTTTTTATTTTGGTTAGTAATTTCTGAAAGTGTTTTTTGTCTTATGGTTGCTGACAATTTTCAGCGTTACGTTTGAACACTGTACTTCCTCTTTCTGCATTTTTTTGGCTTACTTACATTTTTCTCTTCCACAAATTAATTCAAAAAACAAACAATAATGGAAAAGTAGTGAAAACTGGATGAACAAAGGACCAGAAAAGGAAACTGGAACATGGAAACTAGAACTTGGAATGAAGTTGTGGTGATGGAGGTATGAAGTTGTCAGTTGGGTAGTGAGGCACAGTGGGATCCTTTATGGGACAATGAGGCTGAGCGACGTCCTCAGTAGAGCAGGGAGGCAGAGCGATGTTCTCGGCAGAGCGGCGTATTCAGAAGGGAAGCAGAGTGAAGGCTGTTAGCAGAGCACGGAGGAAGAGTGGCATCCTTGGCAAAGCAGATAGGCAGATCAACGTCCTCCTCGGGCCAGAGAGGCAGAACGGTCGACTTAGCAGGGCAGGGAGGCAGATTGACGTCTTCAGCAGTGCAGGGAGAAAGAGTGATGTCCTCGGCAGTGCAGGGGGGAAAACTATGTCCTTGCTGGGGCCAGGAGAAAAAACGATGTCCTCTGCAGGGCAGGGAGGCAGAGCGAAGTCCTCGGCAGAGCAAAGTCTTTAGCTGGCTAGAGTGACATTTTTTGTAGAGCGGAAAAGAAGGGTGGCCTCTGGCCTCTACTCCTTCTGTCTCCATCTCTTACTCCAGTCACAGAGTATGTACACACAAATATGAACAATTTAAAAAATAAACGCCACAGACAACAAAAGAAAAAATTCGACAAGTGCTTTAGGGCAGGGACACTTTTTTTTTTGTGCCACATTATTGTTCCTTTCTTTAAAAGAGGGTTGGGTCGGTCTGTAACAAAAAATGACATGGGCTGGAGTGACTACCAGTATTATTGTGGAGATTTTATTATGTTTTTAAATGTATTTATTATGCCTCCTAATGCTAGATTGGTTTATTATTTTGTTATGCACCTTACAGACAAATGATCTTATTCATTTTTATCACCACATTATCTGTGTAAAGCTGCTTTGGGACAATATTTATTGTTAAAAGCGCTATACAAATAAAAATTACTTGAATTGAAATGAATTGGAAGCCTGAAAAATTAGGAGTATGGATTTTTACTAATTGCCGATAGTTCCAGCAACCAACTGTCAGTGCCTCGACTTCTGTTAATATCTAAGGGAAACTTTTGTTAGAAAGCTAACCTTTATTATTGAATGCAGATATAATGTGAGTAAAAGATTTAAAAATAAAAATTTTTTAATTGTTCAGAGGGAGATTCCATATACAGTATGGGAGCCACAGGCTATAGTTTGGGGACCCCTGCTTTAGGGTGTGCTCTGGAGGCCTGGAGGGGAAGGGTCCAAAAATGCCACAACAAACGGTGCCCTCTATTGGAGTGGAGGGGACTTTTCCAAGCTGGCAATGACATGTTTTTCTTAAAGGACCACACCCGCTTTGTTGTGGGTGAGAAGAAAGCTTTCGTCAGGGCTTTGTAATTGGTAATTGCTCTTGCAGAGAGCATAGGGCTCCATGAATCACAGTCGACACCTTTAATGCAGCTTTTCTTTTTGCTTAGATTGTGCATTTGGAGTGTTTTTTATGCTGTTTGCTGGCTCCTTTACAGCTTTTCCACACAGTTCTCACCCTCTGCTGTATTAGACTGTGGGTGTCATGTACATTACTGCTTCAGTTTTATTCTTCTTTTACTCTTAGGAGTGTAAAGGAGCATACATATTAAGATACTTGGATGGATTTTATTGGGTTTTTGCATTTCTGGTTCTAATTAGGTCAATGGGTTCGCATTTTGTTTTAGCTCTGCTGGGTTCTGCTGGGTTTTATTGTGGAACACTAGATGGAGCCAGTGCTTTTTATTCTGCTGCTGTACCAGTTTGACTGGTTTTACTTTCACACAAACTTTGAGGATTTGTTTGTGTGTGTGTGTGTGTGTGTGTTTGTGTGTGTGTGTGTGTGTGTGTGTGTGTGTGTGTGTGTGTGTGTGTGTGAGAGAGATAATTTAGGTAGTGGTCCCCTGAATCATCTCATTAATTAACTTCTCTATCACATTATAGTTATTTATTCATCATAGTTCTCACACATCTTTTTGAAAGTGTCCTGATCTTCTTGTAGGAATTGGAGTTGACTTTGTACCAATCAGTCCCACTGGAGAAGGGCGTGGCCTCTGTGGTAATCAGGCATGGCTGAAAGAGGTGTGGTTTTGGTGGAGTACTAATTAAGCTGGGTTGGCCTTAGGTCAGTCCCAGGTAAAGAGGTGTGTCCTCTTTGTAAGAGGGTGTGGCTTTTGCATGTCAGCCCCTGTTAGGAAGTCCTTTGTGCGAGATAGGTGTGGCTTTCCTGTGAGTTACAGTTAAGGAGGTGTGTCCTGTGTCTGAGAGAGGTGTGGCTTCTGTACTCATTAATCTTGGTTGAGGGGTGTGTCCTCTCCTCTGTATGACAGGTGTGGCTTCTGTTTTTGTTCAATTTTTGATTTTCTGTACCTGTCAGTTTTAGTGATCGAGGCATGGCCTCTGTACTCATCATCCCTATTAAAAGGCGTGTGCCC
>MU574226.1:6448284-6453337 GCA_024362625.1 Silurus asotus | reverse complement strand
CCCCCCCATTCCACACACACTCCAAACTATATTTATTGTTACAAATATATTAAATTACAAAAATCAAATATTATTTTAATCGTCGGCTGCTTTTAATGCATCGTTGTGCCCATCAGAGATCAGATCTCAGCTCACTGAAGCTGGATTTAATTAAAACGAACGCAGCAATTGCCCCCCCCCCCCCCCCCCCCCGCCCCCCCCCCCCTCCCCCCTTCCTTGCAGTCTCTTCATCGTTAATCCATCTCTGGGAAAACTACCAAGCGATCTCTTCAGGCAGGGCACTTTAATTAGCCTCGTGTTTCCGTTTCCACTGATAGCTGCTAATAGAGTCCTTGGGCCTGCTGTTAGCACGAACAGGTACGCTAGCTTATTACTGCGCAATCACTGGCACAGTAGTGCAGAGTAATCATTTTCTAATAGCGATTAGCTCTGTCCCAGAGGGGGTCTGGATCAGGATAAATGAAACCTCAGTAATATGCAGATGGATCACAGTGAGCTGCGGAAGCACCTGCAGGACGAAAGACTTTATAAAATGAATATGTGTCTGTGTGTGTGTGTGTGTGATGAAATGAATGGCATGTGTTTCAACATCAAATTATACCACAGTAATACGGAATTCTCTCATCTGATTGGTTGGATTTATTCCATTTATTTATTTTTACAAAAGTAGCAGTTTGATAGCAGTTTTGGGCTACAGGGTTCATTGTAATGCTTTTAACATGAATCAAAACTCAGCATTAATGACAATCTGAGACGGATGAGCCGCTGTGGTGACCCCTAATGGGAGCAGCCAGAAGAAGAAGAAGAAGAAGAAGAAGAAGAAGAAGACGACGTATCATATCAAATTAACGTATGATGTTAAGAAAGATGCAGGCAGTGTCAATCGAATTACGGTAAAGTTTTAAACCCAATTCCCACATTTCTTTTTGTATACCATGGACACCCTGGAATCCTTACTAGAGAGAAGAGGGACCATCTGGCTTTTTATCAGCGTTCGGTTAAAAAAATGGCATCTCTGATGGCATGGTGGTGCAGTAGCACCTGCCTGTGGAATGGGCAGCTTGCACATTTAGAAAGGCTCCTTCAATCCTGAATGGTATCCACAGATTTTGGAGCAACAAATGCTTCCATCCAGAAAATGTCTTTTTCAGGGAAGGCATTGCATGTTTGAATAAGACAATTCTAACTGAATACTGCATCTATTAAAACAGCATGCCTTCATAGTAAAAAAGCCCGGATGCTGAGCATGCTCGCTTGGGGCCCTGCAGATCTTTGATTATTTGAAAATATTTGGCGCATCATAAAATGAAAAACACAACAAAGAAAACCCAGAACTGTTGAGCAGCTCAAATCCTGTATCAGACACACATGAGAAAACATTCCTTTCCCAAACTTTCCGCAACTGGTCTCCTGAGTTCCCATATGTATACGGACAGAAGACGTGATGCTACAGGGTGGAGCGGTAAAGGGGGCGCTGTCCCAACTTTTTTGAGACGTGTTGCAGACATCGAATTACAAATGATGTTATTTTTTCCTTAAAATGGTGTCAGTTTAAACGTTCAGTATCTTTTTTTTGTTTTATTGTGCATAGAATATGGATTTATGAGATTTGCAAATTATTGCATTTTGTTGCATAGTTAGGGTTTTGTATACAGATAATACGTACATGTATAAAGATAGACTAGCAATGATATTTTACAGGATGCATAGGGTGGAGCAGAACTGCATGATGATTACGGTCAGTCAAAAATGTCAGTGTCCTAATGGTGTGGTGTAGAGAGTCTAGTAAGGAGATGGTTAAGAGGAAAAAGCTACTCATGAACCTCCTGGATTTGTTGTGAAACGCTGAAAAGGGGGCATCGTTGCTAATCAGTCTTCTTCACTGTAATCAATCACGCTATCATGGAAAATACGCCAGTTTGTTTATTTTGGTTTCACTGGTGTGAGATTTATCCGTCTGCGCTGGGTTCTTGCCGTACGTGATGGAACAAAGTGGCTATAAAATGTACGATTTGAGGCACAACCAAAACTAATAAACACTACCAACTCTAATCTAAACAGGTTTTCTCAGTCATTTAATCCACATGTGATCAGACCGAGGCTTCTACAATATACACATTCAGTTAGAAGAACCAGATAATGTAACGTACATTAACCATGAAACAAACTCTTTTTCCTGCAGACATATTTCTTTATTTTTTTTATTATTTTTTTTATTTGGAGTAAATGAATGAACCACTGGCTTTCAATTCTTAAATAAAATCAGCAGGAAGTTTGTTCCAATCGTCTGCTGCAGAAGAGAAAATGATGCTGATGGACCAAAAACCCATATAATCGGATTTTATGCAATAATATTAAATGCATCATTTGTGTTCGATGCGTTATTGTTTCCATAGTAACATGTTTATTAGGGGATCGTTAGCAGAGGCTCCAAATAATAATTATAAAATAAAAATAAAAAATAGTAATAAAAACATTGATAATAATAATAATAATAATAATTATTATTATTATTTTTAATTATTAATAATAAAAAAGAACCACCTTTTTTATTTGAAATTGAACTACTAAAAACTAAGATTAACATCTTAAAATTAGTTTTACGTAGATGTAGATGTCAGGAAATGTTTTTATAATGTCTTCTATAATGTCTTTGTACCAGGCAGAGGTTGTTCCTGGTATGTTCCTCATGTGCAGTATTGAATGTATAGTATTTAATGTTAAAATAATTTAATTTCTAAACTGTAAGATGGGTTTTTGCCTTCAGCTAGGAAACTTTAGAAAAGGAAATCCATCTCCTTGTTATCTAAACCGTCTTGTCATGTTTTCGACAACAATATCATTATCAGCCGTTTCACATATCAACAGGTTTCACCACATACAGCCTCCGAGGCTTTCGCGTGCCCACACTTCCTGTTTCTTTGCAAAAACTTCTTTGTCTTTACACTCCGAAGAGACACAAAGTCCAGAAAATCTGGTGTGGTATTTGGTATCGTCTTGAACGATCGATAGCATGAAACACGCGATATATATCTGACTTTTTCTCGCCTTTTTTTCGGTGCAATCCTAAATGAGAAACGCTGAAGCTGCCCGATTTTATCCGGTTATTTTTATCTGAAAAGCCTGGGCTCAGGGAGTAGGGTGCTGAAACACACCCCAGCTGGTTCGACATTGGAGAAACCACATACTGCTTTTGTGCTTCGTTGGCGCTCGGATGGCAAGAGCACAGAGTGAGAGGGAAAAAAAAACACACACAAAAAAAAAACCTGGTGTGAGATGAAGGAGCGAAGCTTTGGCTCTCGGGTATCTGGCTCAGATCTGTGCAGTTCGGGGATTCATTTATATTTCATAAAACCTCTCACTGAGCCGGGCCTTTCGAAGGTTTTTTGGGAGGCTGGTTTACATAGAAACTTAGACCGAAAGCCAGACGGCACACTGAGCATGCGGGAGTGTTTACTCTTAGTGGTCTATATAAATATGTATCACTGAGTACGAATACAAGCACTAGAAAATTCATGGGTTTGTTTCCATCGAAAGATCGTACACCACAAACCCCTGTTCATTGCTGCAACTATGCAATGTTTCAGCAGCACAATGCAGCACATCACATCTCATTTAATCTCATCTCATCTCATCTCATCACATCTCATCTCATCAATTCACATCTCATTTCATCTTATCACATCTCATATTTCATCTCACCTCATCATATCTCATCTCATCAATTCACATCTCATCACATCACATCACATCTCATCTCATCTCATCTCATCTCATATCTCATCTCATCTCATCTCACCTCACCTCATCTCATCTCATCTCATATCTTATATCATCTCATATCTCATCTTATCTCATCTCATCACATCTCATATCTCATCTCACCTCACCACATCTCATATCTCATCTCATCTCACCTCATCTAATCTCATCTCATCTCATCAATTCACATCTCATCACATCACATTACATCACATCTGATCTCATCTCGTCTCATCACATAACATCTCATAACATCTTATCACATCTCATCACATCTTATCACATCTCATCACATCTCATATCACGTCTCATATCATGTCTCGTCTCGTCACGTCGCATCGCATCACATCACATCATATCTCATCTCATAAATTCATGCCACGTCTGTGTCAAGTTAAAAAAGAAATGTTTGATGGTCCTCTATAAACTTTCTATATTTAATATATATATTTAAGTCGGTCAACTCAGAGCATAAATGCGCTAAAGGGATGTGTTTTTTTTATGTTTTTAGAAATTAATTTAAATATAATTGAATAACTTTAATAAAAATAATGGAGAGTATTAAACTTAGCAAGGGAAAAAAAAATCTGTTTTTCTTTTAAAATTTTTTAGATTTGGCTATGTTTGGCTGGGTTGTAGTTATTCTATTGCACCACCAGATGGCGCATGCGACCATCAACAATACAATAACATGCAAAGAACTTTCTCCTGACTTTAGATTAAATCCAAAAATCCAGTTTCAGTAAATACTGCACACACAAACACCCTGTACAGAGTCTTCATTTCTACTACAGCATCTTACACATGGTACAGATTCGTATGCATTTCATTAATAATATTATCAGTGCTCATATATGATTTATTTTAAATAACAATGCTTGCTATAATTATCATTCATAATATTGCAGTTTAATACTAACTGATGATAATTGATTTATAATTAATATCAGAATTTTTTTTATTTATTATAAGAAATTAATTATGGAGAATATATTGTTTAATTATTATTACAACCAAATGGTCTATGCAGTAATCAGTCTCTATTTATTATATGTTTATTTAGTTTTTGAGATCTCCGCACTCACAAACATCTCCAGATAGCGATCTTTTAAAACAGCTGACAGACAGGTTGCCAGGTGAATCAAAAGAAAGCGTTAGACGAGCACATTCCATTTCCTCAGACCCCTGTTTTCCAGCGTGTCACTGTAAAATCTCACACCCGTGAAACCTCATCCGAGTTAATAATCCCAAGAAATAAAAGCTAATCCCGAAATGATACGATCTTGGATCA